>CM045562.1:13957802-14557802 GCA_024721245.1 Mitragyna speciosa
CTTGTCAGAGGACAAAGCATGGCCTAGTATTGAACGACCACATGGGAGACAAGATACATCAGTGTCCATTTGGAATAAATCACTTTCTTGCTTGGTTTAATAGGGGACAAACTTTGACATAATACAAGCAACCAGCAAGCTATCAAGTTGTCATTATGTAATCTAATTGTAGGAAAGCTAGTTAACTAATACAGTTTACATTTTGAAGAAGAAGAAAAATAGGAAAAATGCCACTCTTGCCAGAAATGAAAAAAGAAAAAAGAAAAAGCATATTTTTGGTTAATTCTCTGGAGGCCAAATGATTTTTTTTTCTAAAATAAAAAAGAAAGAATTCTACTCTTAGGCAGCATAAAAATATTAATAAAAGTCTTATCATCCTTGTAAGAGTATTGTTCGAGCCGAATAATTTTACCTCTCTTCATGTGGAAGAAAAATTTATTGTTTTTATTGCTTCCGCAAAGGACAATTTGTATGTAAATTATATGTGAGATACACTCAAATGTAAAATATCGTTCAGAACTTGTCTACAATAGTATTATGTGATTTTTTTTTCAAGAGCAAGTGATTCTTCTTCTTTTGCAGGGCATAAGTTTTCAGGTCTCGCGCCAGTACGCATGATTATTTTTTTTTTTTACCAAGTAAAACATACATGGACAAGACTAAGGTGGCGTTATGGACATTATGGACAAAGAAAAAAGAATATTTTTATTCTGACAACCCATAACTCCCACCATTATGGACATTAGTGCTATTACTGGTCTTTGTCCATTCAACAGTAACTCTCTTACCCTTGAATGGAACAGACAGAGACTTATCTTTCCAAATCCCAAGCTTTAGTTTAGGTGAGTTTGCTTACAATTTATAGACGCAGGAAATTAGATAACATAATTAACATCTTCTCTCTATTTCTTCACGGGTTAATTAATCAGTGTTCTAATGTGAACTGGCCACAGACCTTTGAACATCTGGCTAAGACTTAATGATGAATATGAACGTAAATACTAGTTAACAAAACATCACTAGTACGAATAATTAATAAATCTTACAATTGATAGTAGCTTTTTAATCTGGTAAAAAATATTAGTACTAGTTTTAAAATATTTCTTGTTTGTTTATGGGATTGGTCTTCTCCTTCCCTAACCAGCCTTTGAACTTTTTAAGGTTTCAAGTTGAAAAGCCATCCAAGGTTTACTGAGCTGTTTCTTCTGGTGCCTACATATCAACTAATCACCCAAATGTCTTCCCACAGTGTCACAATCTCAAAATCTTCCTCCATATTTCATGGAAAGTTGATAAGAATCTCTTGCATTTTCTGTGATCTGTTTGAATATATCCAAGAAAGATTTATGTTTGAATATCGATTTATGTTAATCGTCTCACATTAACTACGTAAATTGTTTTGTACATTTTGTTGTTTAATGTATTTTCATAGCTCAATCAAACTCCATCAACGATTGTAACTTTCCAATTGGACACGGCAGCCTACACATATTTCGTCCCATATCTGATAAAATACGCAACATACCTTAACGGTGGTATATCTATGACGTAAAAAGCGGTCTATTTTTTTCTTTTTGAAGCTGGGCTGTGCATGGATGTTAGCATATTTTGGCCATGTCTTATCATTTTCATGTAGGTCATCAGACGGTTTTCATGACTTTTCTTTATGTTACTATTTCTGTACACGTATTTGAGAAAAAAAATGTTCTCTTTTCTTTCTTGGAATTACATGCACTGCAGTTGTGTTCACAAGTGTATCTATCATCGATTATTACAATAATATGCCATTAGATATCATAATATTTGGGTCATAATCCATCCTTAAGCAAGTTTGAGTTTCTCTCATGAATTCTTAAAATTAGTTTACAAGAAATGAGAAGTTAAAACTTTTCAATGAGTAACTTTATTGCCAAGTGATTATGACATTTCAAGGAAAACGCTATTTTATTGACTTACCATATAATAAGTCAAGTGATTAAGAATTTTAAGTGACCAGAAATGGTTAGATCTAGCAGTAGTCTTCTGTATAAAGCATGTTCATACTCTGTTTTCATTGGCTTACCATATTAAATTATGTTTAATTTGCTTACTATTATGAATATGAAGTTAAATCTTACTTGCAGCCAGAATATTGAGATTTTTATGAAATTTTGGCGCAACTGTGAGGAAAATGATGATGTATGGCAAAGATTGAGTACTTTGTGAAGGAATCAAACTTAACAAAAATATTAAAAGATGTTTCTTTTGTTACCTTTTTTTTGGTTCAATTGCATATACGAATTCCGTTAAGATAAAGCTAGAATAAATGAAAGATGTCATTTATTTCGTTGGTCAATAAAAAGAAGAAAAAAAAAAAGATGCATCTACATCATTTTTGGATCGAAGATCAAATGACTGACTTATTTCTGGTACTACATTATTTTTGTTTTTGGCTATTCATGATAATTTTGTGTTATTAAACAAGCATAATAATAGAAGTGCTTTACGAGCAATAATTTGTATACTTGTTTGGCTTCTTGAATTTATGCTTTTAATTAATTTGTACAACTATTATTAGCACTTGTGTGTGAATTGTACCTCATCTTTTTATCCTAATAGACGATCTCCAGTTGGTATTGTCTAACAGTTGAGTAATATGATGAGTGTCTAATATCACCTTTTGCCTAAGAATACAACCTTATTGGGGTGTGTGATATGATGAGTGTGAATGCAAGCAAGTTTTTGGTATTGTCTAACAGTTGAGTAATTGCTAATGTTATTGCTTTTGTAGTAGTTGCTACTACTTCTTTTTTTAATCTACAACTGCTATTTTTTTTTTTTGCAGCTACAACTGCTTTTTTTTGCAGATATAATTGCTACTTTTTTGCAGCTATAACTGCTTTTTTTTTGCAGATATAACTGTTGCTTTTTTACAGCTATAACTGCTTTTTTTTTTGCAGCTATAACTGCTTTTTTTTTTTGCAGATATAACTACTACTTTTTTGCAGCTATAACTGCTTTTTTTTTGCAGATATAACTGCTACTTTTTTGCAGCTATAACTGCTTTTTTTTGCTTGCAAATATAATTGCTGCTTTTTTGCAGCTATAATTGCTTTTTGCTGCAGATATAACTGCTGCTTTTTTGCAGTTATAACTGCTTTTTTTTTTTGCAGATATAACTGCTACTTTTTTCTAGCTATAACTGCTGTAGTTGTGCTATTTTTCCTTGTGAAAACTTCTGCTACTACTTGTTGATGTTTTATGTAATATAGAACGATGGCTAAACTGATGGAGTTTGATGTTGAAGGTTCGTAGGGATGGTGAATGGGGCACAGGGCCTTAGGGATGGTGAATGTGGCATGGGTTCAACATACGCTGTCTGCGTCTTTGTTTTTGCGTGTTATTGAAAGACATTTCGTCTGGCTGTTCTATTTCTATATAAGAATTTTTGCTGGGTATTGGAAATATGGTCTTATGTTGGGCCAGATTTGGGTTTGGTTTGATGCTAATTGCAACTGCAGGCATAGTCTGCCAGGGTTCAATTTGTCTTCATTACTTTATAGTATGAGATTTTGATGAGAGACTAAGTTGAGGGTTTAGCATTATATTTCCTCTCTGTTATTTCCTTGTTTTGGTTCTTGGTCCTCTCTCGTTTTTTCTTTTTCTAATAGTTTTTATTTATAATATGTTTATGTTTTTTATTGTCGATGTTGCTTGTTTTTACTTGTTATGAAGTATAGTTTTATGTCAACAACATCATAATTGTTGCCTTCAGGTTTCACCAGTGCCACCCAACTCTGTGCTCGGGGTGCTCGAAAGCATTCAGATTGATACAAGATCAACTGAACTTGACAAGCTACTGGAAGGTGGATCAATTGTAAGCAAAGCTAGAACTATTTTTTAGTGATTTTAAAATTGTACCTTTGAAATTATGAGGAATTGAAACTGGATCTATTTGTTTTTTCTTGTTTTTTTTTTGAAAGAAATTGTTTTTCTTCTTATACATTACCATAAGCTCTTTGATAGAATGTACTAGGATCTACATGAAGCACTTGTTTTAGTGGACTTGCTTTTGTTCTCAATTGATTTGAAAAATATTGACGATCAGTTGTAGTTGAAGTTACTTCTAACCAACTGATGTCAAGGCTAGTATTTTATCATTTTTTTATTGTGTTTGGTGTATGTTTATGCTTCTTATTTCATGTTGTTCTGTGTTTTCCAATCTACTATCTGTTTTATGTGTTGTAACTTGTCGTAATTTCTGTACTATGTGTATAATTTACTTTCATGCTTTTAGTATGCAAATTTTATGAGTTTTGCCTTAGGAAAAATTGTTAAATGAAGTTGTATGATATTGATGTCCATAAGAAGTTGTGATTCTTCTTAGAATCTTATAGGGAAGTTTACACTCATCTTTCCATTTTCCCTCTTGGTGGAACTATTGTGCAAGTGGAATATTCCTGTGCAAATGACATGTGCACAGGAAATGTCTACATTCAATCATTGAATATATGACTTGGGACTCTTTTGTGGCATACAATGTTTTAGGTGACTTGATTAACACCAACCGACAATGACTTGTCACATCTCTAGATAACTTGATATCGTCGCAATTTAATTACAAAAGTAGCAACTTTATACTTTATTATTTGGTCAATTGTCTACTTTATATGGAGCTGATTTTTACTCTTCATTTGCTCTTTCCTTCCTAATTCATGGATTAGCATCATGTGAGAATAATAATAACTCCAAGAATATTATAATTTAACGATAACAACTTTACCGTTGCCTCATTTTAGGTTGCTAACACATAGATAATATGGATCATCAGTGGGTAAAGAATTGGAATCGGATATCCCCTGAGTACATGGAGGGGATAAAGGAGTTTATTCAGGTTGCCAAACAAAATTTGAATTCTAAGGGGTTAGCTTTATGCCCTTGTTTTGATTGTCTCAATACGAGGCATCAAAGCATAGATGTTATTAGAGCTCATTTGATTAGAGTGGGAATCAATGACTCGTACACACGATGGGTGTACCATGGTGAGAAAGAAATTGACGAGGAAAATATGGGCGATGAGGATTTTGTGGCGGATGAACTTGATGGCTTGGGAGCAGGACTGCATGATGGTTTTGGTGATCAATTTTTCAATGTAGGGCCTATGGATGATTTAGATGGAAACGAACGATCAACTGCTGAAGAGGCCCGTTATGAGAAGCTATATGAAGCTGTCCATAATCCACTATACGAGGGATGCCAAATTTCTGCTTTGACATTTGTTGTGAAGCTAATGAACATAAAAGTGATGAATAAGTGGAGTGACAATTCATTTGAGATGTTGTTAAAACTTCTCCATGAAGTACTCCCAAAGGGTAATAGTTGTCCACAAAACTATTATGACAACAGAAAACTTCTTTCTGAAGTAGGTTTGGGGTATGAACTTATTGACGTTTGTCAATATGATTGTGCCATCTTTTATGGTGAAGATAGAAATGCCACCGTGTGTCCTGTTTGCAAAAATAGTCGCTATGTTCGTAACAAAATGCCACATAAGAGGCTGCGATACTTCCCTATCACACCTCGCCTGAAGCGACTTTATTCTTCAAGGCACACGGCGAGAGACATGCGTTGGCATAAGGAATTTCGTAGAGAAGAGCCTGGGGTGTTGCGTCATCCTGCTGATGGGAAGGCTTGGAAACATTTTGATGACTTATATCCTGAATTTGCTGCTGATTCAAGGAATGTGCGATTGGGGTTAGCTTCAGATGGATTCAATCCATTTAGCAATATGACAACAGCACATAGTCTGTGGCCTGTAATTTTGATGCCCTATAACATGCCGCCTTGGCATACAATGCATAAGAGCAACTACATCTTAGCATTGTTAATTCCAGGTCCAAAGTCTCCTGGTAAAGACTTTGATGTCTTTTTAAGACCTCTTGTGGATGAGCTTAAAGTCTTATGGTGCAACGGAGTTCAAGCATATGATGAATATTCTCAGTCTCATTTCACTCTTCGTGCAACAGTTATGTGGACCATCAGTGACTTCCCTGCTTATGCCTACTTATCTGGGTGGAGCACTATGGGAAAATTGGCATGTCCAATATGCCTTGGAGACACTCGATCAAGTCGAATTCGTGGAAAACAATGTTACACAGGGCATCGATGCTTCTTAAGCAATACACATTCCTGGCGAAGGAGCGTAGAGTTCAATGGCAAAGCAGAAAGAAGAGGACCACCTCGTCAATTTTCTGGTGATGATATTTTGTTACAATTAGAGGAGGTACCTTTATGCACTCCTGGTAAAGCACCTAATAATGGGGACAGAAAGCGTAAACGCGGGGCTGATGAGTTAAATTGGTCGAAAAAGAGTATCTTGTTTGAGCTTCCTTACTGGTCAAAGTTGTTGATGCGTCATAATCTTGATGTCATGCACATAGAGAAAAATGTTTGTGACAACATCATAGGGACCTTGCTAGACGATCCTGTGAAGTCGAAGGATACTGCAAAAGCACGTCTAGACTTGGAAGATCTTAACATTCGTCGAGAACTATGGTTGAGGGAGATGAATGGCAAATTTGTGAAACCGCATGCTAATTACACATTGAGTAAAATAGAATGTGCAGAGTTTTGCGACTTTATCAAGTCAGTTCGCCTACCAGATGGGTATGCATCGAACATCAGCCGATGTGCCACAGAGTCTAATACACTTGGAGGTATGAAAACACATGATTGTCATATCTTACTTCAAAAAATACTGCCTGTGGCCATTCTCTCATTTTTGGATAAGAAAGTACGTGCAACATTGATAGAGTTTTGTCAATTTTTTCAAAAATTATGTGCCAAAACTTTATATGTTGAAGAACTTGAGGAGATGAAGGATGGCATCATTGTTTTGTTGTGCAAGCTCGAAAAGATATTTCCCCCGGCATTCTTTACTGTCATGGTGCATTTGTGTGTGCATTTGCCAGAGCAAGCATTATTTGGAGGACCAGTCAGTCAGAGATGGATGTTTGGCATTGAACGTTGCATGGGTACATACAAGGGATACGTTCGTAATTTTGCGCACCCTGATGGCTCTATTACTGAAGCATACACTGTTGATGAGGCTATTACTTTTTTGTCTCGTTATTTACGTGATTCTGAGACGAGATTCACTCGTTTAGAACGTAATTGGGATGTACCGACTGTAGAATACAAGATAGAGTTATTCAACAACAAAATTCGTACTTTAGGGTCTCCTACATTTAGCAAGCTTGGGGTTGATGGCAATATGGTGCAGTGGTACATTCTCAATAACTGCGGAGACGAACTTGATGACTACATAAAGTGAGTTTGGAACATTCCGATGGCATTCTCAATAAAGATTTTAGTTCATTTTGATGTAAATACTAACATATTCTTTAAATGTAGTGAGCATAAGGAAGTTTTGCGCTCAAGAAATGTACAAGCAGAAGATATTGAGGGTGTACAGAAACATGAATTTTCTTCTTGGTTCAAGAAAAAGGTAAGCATGATAAATATATATATTGATAAAAATTTCAAATTAAAATATCTAATAAAGTTGTTTATAACAGATGGCAATTCTTAAAGCCAATGGTGATCCGAAAGCAAATGATGATATGTACTCATTGTCACAATGTGCGGATGATCGTTACACAAGTTGGCATAGTTGCATTGTCAACGGTGTTAGATTTCGTTGCAAGAAACGTGATGACAAATTGAAGACACAATGTAGTGGCGTTTGTACATGGGGTGGTGATGAGAATAGTGATGTTGTTTATTATGGGGTTTTGCTTGAAATTTTGGAATTGGATTTCATTCATCAAAGAAAGGTATTCATGTTCCGTTGCAAGTGGTATAATAGTGATCCAAGGGGAAAGAGAATGGTGGTTGATAATAATTTAACATCAATTGACATTACATCTGATTGGTACAAAGAAGAACCATTTATTCTTGCCACACAAGCGCAACAAGTTTTTTATTTGAATAACCGTGCTCGGGGAAAGAATTGGATGGTTGTACAACGAGTAAATCATCGAAGTATTTATGATATACCTGAGCAAGATGATGAGGATAACATTCATGAAGATGTTTTTCAAGAGGAAGATTCTTATGATTTACCATCTTTTCATCTAATGGAAGACGCAGATGATACATCCAGGTTGGTTCGCGAAGATGTGGAACCAACAACTGTACCTCATGATGTGGTCCTTCAACTACGTTCTGAAGAAACCTCTTTTCATGATCGAGGAGAGAACTTACATGATATTGAGAATAGTGAGGACGAGGGTAGACTTTTTTGCGAGGATGAAGCAACTTTAGAATCTGAAACTGATGATGAATTTGATGATTCAGATGTTCATATTTATGATGACGATATTGCATGACTTTCTTATACAAAAGGTTATTTGTTATTTATAATTGTTTGATAGTGACTTGACATTGTTTAATTTTTCGTACTTAGTTTTAATTAATATTTAAAATTAACATCACTTATGTCTTAATTTGCCATAATGTTCCTTGTTTTGAAACAGATGGTTGGGCGAGGTCGACGTGGAGGACGTGGCCGACGTGGAGGACGTGGTGGGCGATGCGGTGGGCGTGCTACTTCTTCCACTACAACACATTCTGGTTTGAACTTATCAATCCTTGCTAATAGAAAAATATCCTTAGAAGTAGATGCTATATATAAATTAACTTGCTCCCACTTTTTTTGCAGACTTGCATCCATTAATAGAGCCACAATCTGGTTAGTAAATTATAAAAGTATTAATATAACATGTTTTGTTTATATCCACGTAGCAATGTTTTTAAATTGTTTGTTATCTAATTTGTGCATATTTCATTGACAGACTCAACTCCATTCGTCGAGCCACGAGCTGGTTAGCTAATCCACATAGAAGATTGCTTTAATCCATTATATAAGAGCATTAAATATAGCTGTTTTGTTTTAATATTTGTTATGTTTTTCAATTACTTGTTACATAACCTATTCCTACTTTATTTACAGAGTCCCCTCCATCGGTAGAGCCACAAGCTGGTTAGTTAATTATAAAAGCATTAATTTATCTTGGTTTTTTGTTTAAGTTAATTGTTATTTAACTTGTTCCTACTTTACTTACAGAGTCCCCTCCATTGGTAGAGCCACAAGCTGGTTAGTTGATTATAAAATCATTAATTTATCTTTATTTTTTTGTTTAACTTAATTGTTATTTAACTTGTTCTGACTTTACTTACAGAGTCCCCTCCATTGGTAGAGCCACAAGCTGGTTAGTTGATTATAAAAGCATTAATTTATCTTATTTTTTGTTTAAGTTAATTGTTTTTTAACTTGTTCTTACTTTACTTACAGAGTCCCCCCCATTGGTAGAGCCACAAACTGGTTAGTTAATTATAAAAGCAGTAATTTATCTTAGTTTGTTTTTAAGTTATTTGTTATTTAACTTGTTTCTACTTCATTTACAGATGCAAATACATCTGTGGGGCTACAAGTTGGTTAGTTAATTATAAAAAATGTTAACATATTGCTTTTAGCATTAATACCATTTTTCAAATGGATAATATTTTATCTTGTTTGTATTTCATTTGTAGATCTATCTGCATCAACGGAGCCGCAAGTTGACGTTGTCAATACACAAAAAAGTTCCTCCAAACGTGGCATTACTTGTGGTCATGGAGCTCGCAAAGCAATGAAAAATGCAAAGGACAGATTGACGATAGAGTTTGACTTCGCATTGATGCAAGCCATCTGCAGCAACGCTGAATTTTTCAACAATGAGATCGGGTATATTGTTCGCAAGCATTGCAGCTTACGATATAAGGACTGGAGACTCGTTCCATCTGAAGTCAGAGGACCACTTCGCAACAAGCTCGAAGTAAGTATTTTTTTATGTTTTTCAAATTTGATAAAATTTTAAACATCATAATTGATAATTTTATGACTAGAGTAGCATTGAAAGACCACATTTGTAATATTTCTTTCTTTTGGTATTTAGACACTTTTCAATATTAATGTTGAGAATGCGGATGTTCGAAAATGCATCGACAAGCAAATGCAAAGAGCTTGGAGAGGCCATAAATATAAGTTGCATGCACACTTCAAAGAGGTTGGCGGGGAAGAAGATCCTGTTATGGCAAAGAGTAAGTGCCCTGAAGAAGTTAGCCAAGAGGATTGGGACTATCTCTGTGACCTTTGGACCAATAGTACATATAAGGTAATTTACATATTACATATATTTGATGACTTTTTACTATTTCATACCATGATAAATAGTTTGGTGAACTTGATTTGAATTGGCATTGGCATGTATTTTGATTCCTACCAATTAACTAGCTAGAATATTCATGCATGCTTGTCATTGTTGGTTGGAAGTTTTTAGGCATAATACACTACTCCTTAACATGCTTTGAATTTCATGCTTAAAATTTATGATGGTGAGATCCTCTCCTATCATGTATCTATAGATTTTTTAAGAAATGTTTGGTAGTATTAGGAAGCGAATGATTTCTTGCTGAAAAGTTAGTCAAAGGAGAGTTTTGTACCCTATCTTTACCTTCTTCTCTCATTGTTTTTTCTTTTTGACCAATATCTGGGAACTTGCTTTATGTATTAAAACTTCAAAAGAAAGATATAATACATTTCGTGTGTGTGTGTGTGTGTGAAGAATACAATGAATTATATGGAAAAGTCAATGTAGTACATTTCAAGGAAAAGTCAATTGTTTAATGCTACTAGAGATTATTTGCCTTACCATTTTACATAAGTACATATGTATCTGACATAAAAAACATGAAAAGTAAACTTGCAAATTCTTTCAAATGGTGACCGAATGCGTGAGGCTTTTTTGTTTTCACATTATTGTTACATAAGTACTTTTCTTTCACTCCATTTATTATTTGGTGAATGTTTCTTGTCCTTAGTCCTTGTCTGTCATTTTCTATGTTAAATACGTCAATCTCAATGCAACGCATGCCATAAGTATTATTGTTCCTTTGTTTGGTAAATCTTGGTAAATCTCTAAAGTCGACATTTCTTATCACTATATTCTCAATACTAAGTGATTTCTTTTGTAACTTGAAATGATATAATAATAAAAAATTCCTGCAACGACATTTCAAAACTCTTGTAGGTAAGAATTTTGGAAATTATTAGCATCAAAATTGACCCAAAAAATGAAAGAAATAATAATAATCAGTATAATTAAATAATGATAGCATTCAGTTTGTGTTATGTATATTAAATTGTTCTTTTTGAGAGGATTTTTGTTAGTGTTCATTAATTGTTCAATGCTTAGTCATTTCAACGATAAACTTCCTAATAAAACAAGGCAAGAAACAAAAAATCATGCAACCCACTCCAGATGCCAAGTGGGATATGCAAGCAATCCATGCTTTCAAACTCCTTTAGAAGCATATGCAAACAGACAATCACTTATGAAGCGTCCTTTTGGTGGACAATTAAGATGGATGAGGTAGGTTACATGCCAATCTTTTGGAATAATCAACAAAAACATAATTGGTCTTTAATTCCTGATTATGGAGTATTCAATGGCTACGGCTCCTGATCAATTAATAGCCTCACATGATTAGCTTAACTTAGCACAAGGTCTCTTTGTTATAGGCCCCTGATGTTTTTAAGCTATAACGAAAATTTGACTGCGGTTTTCGTGTTGTTGGATGGTGAAGCTGTAGAGATCACAATAGCTCAAACATCTAAATGTGACTGAAGTTTTCATGCTTTCCTCTCTTCATGTATCTTAATTACTTGGTGGAATCATATAAAGCATCAAAAGGGCATCCTCACAATTTCAAGACCAGTATGAAATCGAAGCTGATCTTTCGATGAAATTAGAGCGGACCATTGTGGAGCAAATGGCCCTGTTATGCCTTGGTTGTATTGGGACAGGATTAAGGGAAGAGCCCTAGGGTGGATCACCTATGGTTTGGTACAACCAGGGCATATGCCCCTACTAAGAGAGCAAAAAGAAGTAATAGAATGGACAACCTTGTTCCCATGTGCAACAAATTGAATGGCAACCTCCCAAAACACCAGCAGACCAACTCCTTTTCTTCTCTCTTCTACAAAACATAACCAAAGTCATAGCTTTAGAATAAAGGAAGAAGCTGGTATTGGAAACCACTATCGTATGCCCTCCCAACCATAATGTATGTATAGAGTATAATAGTCAAATATTTCTAGACTGAGATGATATGAATGTTTGAAATGATCTATAGGAATGAGCACATTGCTGCTCATCAGGACAGCCACCGGTAGCTTCAAAGCCATGAATATGCAGTAAACGTCTGCTTGAGCTAAAACCAAATAATGTAGTAATACACCTTAGCACAACAAGAAAAGCTTTGTGAACTTTTACAACAGCAGCCAACTAAATTTTTAGTATTATAGTGATTAAAATAATTGACACAATGAATTCAAATGAAGCAACTGTTGATGGCATTTACATGCTTTCATACATGCAATGAAGCAACCTCTACTCATAAAGACTTTTTCCCTACAATTGTATTTGCAATTCAAACAGTAAAAATGAACCTATGGCAAAGAGGAGTAGAACAAAGATAATTAAAGCAAAGAGCTTCATCTTTAATTACAACGAAGGACAAAAAAGGAGAAGTTAGGAATTTTTTTTTTCGGGAGCAATTTCACTTTTATAGACAATAGAACATCAATCAATTATATATATACAAAAACACTAAGACAATGTCCACTCGTATGTTGACTTGAGCATGTTTTCCTTCAGTTTCATTTTCTAAATCTTTTCATTTATTTCACAATTTATGATTTAAGTTTTTTACCATATTTAATTGCTCTAAGAATTTCTTTATTTAGAATAGTTGATTGTTTCCCTATTTAGAAAAAAGTATGGTGTTCAAATTGTTTGCCTTTGCTTCCTTTGAGGATAGGGCTGATGATTTGTCATCCAATAGAGGCATAAGGAGTAAAGAAGATTGTGGTAACGAAAAAGAATGTTTCTATCTATACGCCTTCATCTTGATCTTTTGTCCTCTAATATTTTTCAACTTATCAATTTTAAGCTCTTTATCTAATGTTCTTTGAAACTCGTTCTCCATGACATGGACATGATATAAATTGTATCTATTATTTGGGAGTTATTGCCTGATTGTGCAATTTCAATGAACTTGTATTGATTTTGGGTTGCTTTAAATGTTATTTATCTGATGGTAAACTGTGTTCCTTTTATTCTTTTCATGCAAATATTATGTAATGAATAATTCATTTTTGTGTTGCATATCCTACATATGTAAACTTAGCTTTTATGTTGCTAACTTGTGGTTCTCTTGGAATAGAGAAAGTCTATAGTTGGCCCCATTGACATGTTGTTTGTCGGTCCTTAAAAGAATGTTTCTTTTCATTGTGTTTGTAACATATAAGATTTTTATTTTGTTATTTATTTTCTCGATTAACATTGCAATAAAGATCTATTTTTTGTGTTTTTTTAAGGAACGGTCAAAGAGGAATACCGAAGCTCGTGGCAAACGAAAATGGGAATCTAGAAATGGCTCCAAGAGTACAGCGCGCCATCATGTTGCCCGAGGAGTTGATTTGGATGCTCCTACTGGCCAAATTGAGACTTGGCGCATACGACATTGGCATTCCGAGCGGGGTTGGACTTCTCCACAGGCAGCTGCTACATATGTAAGTTAATTTTTTTCTTCAATTAATTACTTTTTATTTGTAGCTTTAAAGCATTATTTATACAATTCAATATTTGTTATTTACTTCAATAGGAAGAAATGATGAAGTTGAGGAGGGATAATTCCGTTGAGCAGATGACTGACAAAGAGATATTGGAGAGAGTCATCGGACGACATTCAGTTCGTTTGTTTGGTTGGGGACGGTCACCTAGCACTTCTAGGACCACAGGTAGCAGTGGAGATTTTGGGCGTCCTACGTACACTCAGCTACTGAATCGAGTTGTCGAGCTTGAGGGCACAGTTCAAAATATGCAGCATGTGTTGGCTGCAAAGAACATTATCCCTCCTCCACCTGTACCCCATGTGCCATCAGATCACGGCTCAGGACCATCTCATCCCGTCACAGGAGACATTGACCCGGGCTCTCACCATTCTGATTACTCTCGTTCTCACAGTAGTGGCGATGACTTTGTTGATGCTAATTCCAATCATGATGACGTTGCTTGACTTTTTTATGTACTCGTGATACTCATATTGTAGCTTAGCAAGCTATGCTTTGTGATACTTTTGGATGTTTGATTTCGACATTTGGATGGTGTTATTGACATTGTTTTGATGCTTGAATGTTGGATACTGGTGTTTGGATGATGTTATTGACATTGTTTGTTTGTTTATTTAGTTATTGTGGTTTATTATATGTGATGTGTAATATAAATTTCAATTGCATACAGGTATTGTTTACTTACACATTCATATACTTTTAGCCACATATACAGGCAGGGTTACATTAACATACACAACTTTACCCACACATAAGGGAAGCTTTACCCACACATGCAAGAAGCTTTACCCACACATACAGGAAGCTTTACCCACACATGAAAAAGCTTTACCCATACATACAAATGTGTTTCTTATAAATATAAGAAATATTATCTACACATATAAGATACTTTACCCACGTATATGAACGGTCCATTAATGTAAGTGCAAAATTTACCCACACATTTTGTAATTTTACACACACATAAGGGAAGCTTTACCCACACATACCAAAAGCTTTACCCACACATACAAATGTGTTTCTTATAAATTTAAGAAATATTATCTACACATATAAGATACTTTTACCCACGCATATGAACGGTCCATTAATGTAAGTGCAAAATTTACCCACATAACTATGAAGGTTTTACCCACACATTTTGTAATTTTTACCCACACATTTTGAAACCATTTACCCACACATTATATAACTTTTACCCACACATTGTACTCTTTTTACCCACACATTGTAGATTTTTACCCACACATTGTATGCTTTTACCCACACATATAATCCAAAGTTTTATCTACACTTAAAATGGCATGCCACCTCACATGCCACGTGTATGCCACATCATATGCCACGTAGATACACGTCATACACACTCTGCCAGCATGGATGCTTTGTCATCATCCATGTCATCGTCCACGTCATCGTCCACGTCATCGTCACACAATCGGCAACCAAATTATCCACACATACTATAGATTTACCAACATACATATATGTGTAGGTATAGATCTTATTTTTACCCACACATAAATATATGTGTAGGTAAAAACATTTCTCCGCATGACAATAGCGACATTTGCTAACATTTATTTTATGTGTAGGTAAAGACATTTTTATACACATAAGGTCTTTTTACCCACACATAATGTGTGTAGCTAAAGGCTTAATTTCTTGTAGTGGGGCCTTAGGGGTAAACCTTTGCCTTCCCTTTCTTCAACTGTGACTCCCGAACCTTTTTCTCTTGTTTTCAAAGACTTGGAGTTGTCTAAAAGGGTTTTTCTTGGTTTTCTTAAATTTTTCTCAAAAATCATTTTCTAAATAAATTATTCTCAATTTTTTTTACCTTTTATAGAATATTTTCTGGTGACTTGGTACACCAAAACTCAATACCAAGTGGCGACTCCCTTTTCATTAAAAACCCTTTTTTAGACTCTATTTTCGGGCCCAAAAATCATCGCATTTTCAAAGTCCCATTTTAGACCCTTTTCTTTTGTTTCAAAATAAAGCATTTTCTAAAAATCACATCTTTTGTCAAACTACCTTTTATAAAGCATTTTCTAAAAAATCATTTTACAAAAAACCTACACTTCCTTTTCCACACTAATAAACATAAAATAATTCCTTTTTTTGTCTTTCGAAAAATGGGGCGCGACATTTCAATTGCTACGAAGCGTTCATTAACAATGGTGTTTGATGTGCTAAGAAAGTATGAGTTACAATCTGGTTAGAAAATTAGTACCTCAAAAAGTGTGTTTTTCTGCCACCCATAAACACAGCGAGCTAGGAGGAGGATCATAAAATAGATAATGGGGTTTAAAGAAAAAGCTTTTTCGGTATGTTACTTGGGCTGTCCCTTGTTTATTGGAAGGAGCAAAAAGGATTTTGTTGAAATTAGTGTTTCATTGATGAAGAATGTCTGCTCTTGAAAAAATCATTTTTTATCTATGGGGAGAAGACTTATTCTTATAAAGCATGTGTTATCTTCCATCCCGTTGCACATTCTGGCAGTTTCAAAACCACCCAAAGGAATTTTTACTCTACTGGAGCTTGGATTTGCTAATTTTTTCTAGGGTAAGGATGGTGAGAAATGGAAATATCATTGGATTAATTGGGGGAATGTATGTAGGCCACCGGGGGAAAGTGGACTTGGAATACGGTCTCTTGAGGATGCATTCAATGCTTTCTTTATTAAATTATGGTGAAAATTAGAGAGCAAGGATCACTATGGGCTCTTTTTATGGCTGCAAAGTATTGTACACCTGGACTCCAATGCACACAGAATAGATTGATTTCGGCAACTTGGAGAAGAATGTTGGGTAAAAGGAAGTTGTGTGATGAGAAAATTGTGTGGTTATTGAAGGATGGTTTAGTTAGCCAAAATTCAGTATCTAATGAAAATGCTCATCCAATTTGGTCCTTAATTGCATCAGGTTTGTTTTCTTTTTCCACGGCATATGACTGTGTTCGTGATTGTAGATTGTCAGGATTTCTTTTTAAAAATATCTGGGCAAGTTATATACATGTTAAAATTTCTATTTTTACGTTAAAATTATTACTTGGAAGACTTCCTTCTGCTAAGGTACTTCATAGGATGGGATTTCAAGGCCCGTCTAGGTATTTTTGTTGTGATAATCCATCTGATGAATGAATTGAACATATGTGCTCTTAGGGTCAAATTTTGTCAAAGGTGTGGGAATTTTATGAAGCGCCATTGGGCATTATAGCTAATCCAATGAGGATTCGTGCAAGATTAATGAAATGGTGACTGTTATCTTGTTCGAATGATCGAGCTCAATTTTTGTTGCATCTCACTCCTATTTTAATATGATACGAACCAAGTGATGAAAGTTCAAGTAGATGGAGGCATTCAAGTCATCCCCAGTGCATCACCAATGCATAGGGGCTTAGTCATCCAAAAATGGAGGCTTAGAGGCATCAATGATGGTCAAAAGGAGTAAGAAGAAGAGACCATCCAAGACTGGAATGAGTACACATGCTAAAGTTCAAAAAAAGACGTGTAGAAAAGGCCATCAGAAAGTTTCTAATGAAGGCCGTGGGCAAGGCTGCGCCACAGCCTTCCCCATGGCCTCCGTCAGAAATTTTGCCAAAGACGAGACGATGTTTTGATAAAGGCTGCATAGAAGGCTGTCCCGCAGCCTACCCCGCGGCCTTAGTCCGTAACTTTACATTTTATTTGTTTTTTGCATTTTTACTTAGTTTTTAACGTGTAATAGACTAGTTCCTTTCTGTATTAGAAATTTAGGATGTTTTTTCCTATATAAGGCTAATAATTATTATTGTTTAGACAGATTATTGAAGCTGAATAAAAGTATGAGCGTTTTTCCTCTCTGATTCTCTTTGAGACTTGTGAGTTCCACGAGTGATTCGTGAATTCCTTTGATATCCTTGAGTTCTAACCAACGTGTGGGGTTAGGGTTTGGGGATCCTTTATCAATCTCATTTCCATTCTTGAATAGAATTGGGGTTAAATTGTTCTTAGATACACAAGAACGATCCCTTGGGAGGGTTGTCCTGTGGATCGCGATCGTTGTGAAGGTTCTCGTTACGTGATTATCGAGGGGTCTCGGGGCGGATCGCATCAATTGGTATCCGAGCTCTTTAGTTCTTGGTATCAGGGTTTCCCTAATCCATTTCGTGAGATTTCGATTTCTAGAGATTGGATATATCTTTTTCCTTATTTTGTCAAAATCCTACAGTAATTGTTGTGTTGGCCTATTGTTGTAGAGTACTTTCATTCCTAGGGTTTTTCTTTTCTATTGTTGGGGGTTTTCCACTTTGTTGTCTACCATGATTTGGAATTGTTGCTTTGCCTAATTCCTGGTGTCTTGATTGATTGTCCTATAGTTTTTTCTACAATTTTACACTATTATTCTGCAATTCTTGCAATTTTTTTTCTTTGCCTATTAGTGCCATCTTTGATTCAAGGTGCCTGGAAATCCCATAAAGTTCGTGTCTTTTGTCTATTTGTTGTTTGGGTTATTGAATATTAGTGATTTTTTTGACTATTCGTTAACAAAAATCATCAAAAGTCTCATCTCATTATTCAAAAAATATATATATATTTTCGACGACACTATTCATCGAGTACTGTGCACGATACTGTTTATCCGAGTTACTGTTCACCCGAAATTTTCTGTCCAATTTTTCTTGTTTTGGATTGTGAAAGTTAGCATTGGATAGTATTCTTTTTTTAGTAACTCCTGCGTTTAATTGAGTTTATACCTTTTCTTCCATCAAATTCGTTTGTTTTACCCTAAAATTCACTATGTCTAACGAGGGAGAGTCTAAAGCTTTTGATATCAAAGATTTGGCTGACACATTGAATGCTAGCATCTAGCAAGGCATTAGACAAGCAGTAGAGGCTGCATGTGAACAAATGGAGTAGAGGAGACACTAACATTCTGTAACAGCCCCACCTTACCCAGAGGCGCACCAAAGGGCTTAGCGGACTGCCTGCCTAGCTCTCGCTAGGACTCAAGTCGAGCACTCACTCACTCAGAACATGCACGCGTGCTTAACTCCAAATAAAATGAAATAAAATAGAATAAAATAAAATATATTCATATTACTTAATTTAAAGGTACAAGTAACATCAAGAAGTTTACACGTCACAATATACATGATTTTCACCAAGTTAGCCCAAAATAGTTTGGCTATCAAAATAGACGAAATAAAACATGTACACGTCTAAAATCAGCTTTTTCCGCTTTAGTATTTTTGGAAACTTGGTTAAAGAAAACAAATAAATGGGATGAGCTATAATAGCCTTTGCATTTCATGAGTCTTGATAGCCTAGAATCATGCATCTATTTATTTACATTTTTCAAATCTGACAGCTCAGATACCACATTTTGATGGTACCACACTACCACTGAGCAAATGATTCTTCTGCCATTCATGGCTGTTATGTAACAGGGTATTTTTGGGATGTGGGCAGAGAAAATTTGAAATTATCTCATTTTACAAGTGAAGTAAATAAATACACTAGTAAATTACAAAAATATTTGCCTTTCAAGTCTCAAAAGATAAAAAATCTATTACTGTCAATAGCAACATAAATGATGCCATAAATTATGAAAATTGAGAGATATTTAGAACCTTATTTGGAAGAAGACTATTATATCACCCATGATAAGCATGCAAGAAAAGAGACAATCTGGTCCAATATACATAACTGTGTATAAACAGGCCTAAGGGCTTTCACACTTGACTACTAAGTACTTAGTGGGTCCAAAACAAGTATAGGGTTACAGCTATTAGTTTCCGTGCATCACTTCCCTTCCTTATCTAATGGATAATGGCTGAAATCTTAATGCTGCTAAGGGAGAAAAAGAAAGATTTTTTGTCACCATTTATTTTTCTAACACTAGGGAGATATTTTTTCTATTTTTGGGGTCAAATTCTGATTTTTTAGCAAAAATGACAAAATCAACAATCTCGATGGGAAAAATAGTAATTTTTAGCTGTAAATAATTTTTCATTAGTTTGGGGGGTTTTAAATTCATATTTTGTACTTTAATACCTATTTTTTAAATTTTTGTAATTTTTTCGAGTTTAACTGGTATTTTTCTATATTTCGCTAGAATAGGGGTAAGATCCTAATTTCACCCCGCGAACACTATTTTTGCTCATTTCAACTCTAAAATTTATTTTTCAAGTTTTAAGCATATTTCTAAATTTTTTTGTATTTTTTCAGAAACGATTGCTATTTTTTCTGTAAATACTGCGTTTAGGGGTAAAATTATCATTTCATATTTCAAATGCATTTTTTACCAATTTTTTATTCCTAAATTCATTTCGTAGGGTTTTAAGCTTATTTTTAATTTTTGATAATTTTTCGAGACCAATAGTTATTTTTCTGTATATTTTTTGTTTGTCTAGGGGTAAAATAGCCGTTTCACACCATGAACACGTTTTTTTAGCCAATTTTAAGCTCTAAACTTTATTTTTTAGATTTTGAAATGTATTTTGAATTTTTTTGGTAAATTTTAGAGTTTATTGTCATTTTTGTATTAATTTTGATTTTTTGTGTCGAAAGTAATTTTTTAGAATAAAATTATGATTTTTATTACTAGTGGCATTTTTGTTATTTTGTAATATTCTTGGAGGTCAAGACTGCTAGCTCTATAAATACCCCCCATTAAAATAAAATAAAAAAGAAGAAAAAAAAAACCTAAAACACATACTCTTTTTTATCTCTTGTTTCTGAGGATGATGATGACGACTCCATAAAGCTCCAGAATCCTCAGGGCCAATGGTTCAAACTCGTTTCATCCAATGCGTAGTCTATTTCCTATGTGAATTCTTTTTTTTTTTTTTAGGAGCACGATTATTATGAGTTTATGATTTTTATTCGTGTAGAACAACTTTTGGTTGTCTAGGTCAAGGTCAAAACTAGAACATTTCCAATCATGAATCATTCTTCCAGTTATGTCCAAATCAAGGTCAATTTGGCAAGTTGACATTGAGATTTGGAACTGCTCTATTTATGGATCAACCTTTTTATTTAAAAAAAAAAAGAGATTAAAACATACACCATTTCACCACAAAAAAACACACACTCACTCACACTCACACCACACACATTCAGTCGTTCATCATCAAGCTTTTCATCATCAAGTTCTCAGTACTGTTTATCTAACATTCAAAGGTAATACCTTGTTTTTTTTTATTGTTGTTTTGTTTTGTTTTGATGCTTTTTCTTTTTTTCTTTCATTTTTACTATGAAAATCTGATTACATGTAAAAGGTAAAAACAAGATTTGTGTTTTTTTATTGGATTTCCTTTTTTGGATTTTCTTGGTTTGTGTTTACTCTTCTAGTTCTTCTTCTTCTTCCACACTCAACTCAACATCCAGAACTCCATTAAACTCTGGTCACCACCCTCTTCCAGAAATCACCTCCACTCTAAATCCCAAAACCAGTTACAACCCTACAGCCTCCCAAAACCATCAATCTAGCCACTACCCACAACCACACTGACCACAAACAGACACAAAATCCCCACTGGAACACCATCCTTAACCACTTCCATAATCATACCCATGTCAAACCAACAGCCAAACATCCTCAAACCAACAACTGAACAACTTGCAAAAACAAAATAGAGCCCAATCATCACCAACACAACCAAAGTCACAGCAATCGCATCACCACCCATTTTCAAATTCAACCCATAACTCCCCTGTCATCCTCAAGATAGCTTCCATTCCTCCAACCAAACCTGCTAAAAATTCCCACAACACCAATAATCCAAATAGCCCCTTGCAAAAGCACCACACAACCCCACCAGGTTAACCAAAAATCAGGCCTTCCATCATCTCAATTAGCAATTAAGGGCCCAAAAATGGCCAAAACAGTTGCAAACAACCACTCTTATCAACCCATATTGCTTGCAAAATCCACCCATAGCCACTCACAAACTATACCAAACCAGTTTGCCTTTTTGTTCAGCCATGGAACAAAATTCTTAGGTTCCCTTTCTCTAGGCTTCGAATAACATAATCCATGAAATTTTTGTAGCAAATGCTTGGAATTATTGGTAATAGATTCGAAGAACTTACGGTTAGAAGTGAGAGATGTAGAATAGAGGCTAGATTTTTTAAAAAGAAAAAATAAGAAGTTACATGAGTTAGTTTTGTATTCGGACTAGAGAGTTTTGGGGGATTGGAAATTTGATTTGGGAAAGTTTGGGGAGTCCGGTTGAAGAAAAAATGGAATTTGTGTGGGAATCTTTGGGTTTTTGTTTTATTTATTTGAGTGGAGAACCAAATGGGTGGTGGGGGATGGTTTTAGTTCTTGTATTTTGTCTTCTTTTGTTTTTTACTAGTTAAATATTATTCAAAAGAAAAGAAAAACGGAAGAGAAAGGGTTTAAAGATTAGGTGCATGTGCTTTGAGAAGAATGATTTTAATATTGCTTTGGGTGGTTTCAAAATTGAAGACCGATTAGTATTTTTGGAGTTTCTAGGCATCTTAATTACAGTTTTGGTTTGTTTTCTTGTCTAGTTATTTCATTTCCTTGTTTATCCTGTATTGTTTTGCTTCTTTTGATTTGGGTTTTAAGGGTTAGTTAATTAATTTAGTCAAGTTGTCAGTCAATCACTTTAGATTCATTTTTATTTAGTTCTATTTAGTTTTGGCATTTTGTTACATAAAATAGGTATTTCATTTTTTAGTCCTTAAGTTTTCTTGAATGTCTATTTTAGTTCCCTTAGCTTCGTGGAATTTGCATTTGTACCTCCAATTTGTTAATACTTACATATTTTATGCTTTTCCCATTTATATCGCCATACCTTGATGTGTGTGTTCATTTTCTTAAGCATTATACTAGATCTTCAAAAGAGAGGTACCCCTATTTCTTGTTAAATTCTCTTTACATGCTCCAATGTGCTCCTATGTGATTTTTTGTGCATTTTCTTCAATGAGTTTTCTTATTTTATATACTCTTTGCGTATTTATTCACATTATGCTATTTCGTTTCGAATTTCATTATTTGGAGAAAAATGTAATAGATGGTTAGATTTTATTATTTTTGCAAGATATTGTATTTAGAATAGCCAATGTAATAGTTAGATTACTTTTCTTTCGTATTTTTACAAATATTTGTGTATTTAGATAGCAAATGTAAGAGATAGGTCATTTTTTCCCCTAAAATTGTAAACTAATTCCCCCTGATGTAATAGTTAGGGCTTATGTGCTTGTGTGCTTATATGTTTTACCGCTTTCCTTAAGATTTTGCATCTAGAATATTATGCTTACGTGCTACATGCTCCTACGTGTTCTTATATGTCTTTATATGTCTGTTTACTTTGATTCATGTTTTACTATTTTAATTTATGATTTTTCAGTTTTGTTATTCCGTCACCACACTAGTCCAACGCTAGTTGTGATTTTCCTTGCTCTCCCGCTAGTCCAACGCTAGTGGGAATCTTTAGAAAGGGCTAGTCCAACGCTAGACCCTTAGTTCATTTTAGTGATAGTTTCACTCGCATGCATTTCCTCTCATTTCACACACATTTTTTCTTAGAATTTTTCATATTTACATGACTTTTTGGTATATATTTTATTATTATTACCTATTTTAGCATTTAAAGGTGCATGACATCTAGATTGGCTTTCACTTAGAAGTTAGGCAATTTTGTATGATCCGACTACAAATAGTCGTTTACTCACGTGGAAAGTGGTGGATTAACAGGCCGTTCCCCCCTCCCATGAGTAGGAACATTCAGTTATGAGTTTTTAGTCCCCGTACCCATTATGTTGGATCCCCACATTCTTTGACATTTACTATCTATAATATTTTTTTCCTTTTGCATTTCATTTTACATATACACTCGTGACTCTCTCGAGGTCTCGACTCGAGTTTCGCAATTAATGCGATAATCTCGACCAAGTCTCGACGGAACATTTTGATGTTCCCGATACTACGTTTAGATTTAGAATTTGCATTCATTTAGATACATTCAAACGCGATAGAACTTAGGGTTAATTTAGAAAAATTTGATTAAACCTTGCAACTAGTTTCGGCTAGGTAGAAAGGATGCCTTAGGTGTAAGCCTTTGCCTTCCCTTTCTTCAAATGTGACTCCCGGACCTTTTTCTCTTGTTTTTTTCGTAGACCGAAGTCAAAAAAGGGTTTTCAAATATTTTTTTAAAAATTTTATTTTTGTTTTGTTAAAGGATTTTTAGGTGATTTGGCACACCCTAACTCAATACCAAATGATGACTCCATTTTTAAAATAAAACCCTTTTTCAAAATTATTTGGCCAAAGCTGTCGCACTTTTTTTTAGTCCCGGCCTTCTTTTATTTTTTAAGATACCATTTTTCCTAAATAAAACTTTTTCACCAAAACTCAATTTTTTTCTAACACACGCGCACAGCTTTTTTCAAAAACCTATCTTTCAAAAAACGGTCATAGGACCAGACCACCTTTTTGGAGCGCGACAGTCAATGACCCCACCGTGCGTTATTTCGGGGCACAATAGAAACCTCAAAGAAAATCATAAGAACTCATCTTAATCATTAAAAATAATTTCAAACAATTAAGATATTTTCTTAGAAATTGAACTCTTTGATTTTTCTAAAACATTTTTTAGACAAATTGATATCAAGAATAAACCATCAATATTTATGACTAGTTAAATAAACAAAAATTATATAGATATAATCAAAATAGGCTCTAATATCACTGTAAGGTAATAAAGATGGTAACATAGCAGAAAATTTAAAAATTTATTACCTTAGCCATGGATTTCTTTGATATAAACGATTAAAGGATGTTTAGCACAAATACCATGAGCATAGGAGGTTTCTATGCTTCAAAGGGCAAGATCCTATTCGACGAAGGTGTTGATCTACCACGAAAAGCTTTATAAGTGCAGAGCCTTCAATGGTATCAACACAAACACGATCTCTATGAATCTTTAGGCTTGCTTGCCTTGCCTTTTGAGTGCTAGCTCCTTTGAATAATTATGAAGGACACAATAACAACAAGAGAAAGAAGATAAAACCCTAACAATTAGGGAGAAAGAGATGTGGCGTTTCTTATGAAGAGAAAAAATGCCACCATGCTCTCAAATTTTCTCTCTCTAAATTTTGTGTTGTGTTTCATCCATCTTTCAAGAGTCAAGGCATGGACATATTTATAAGAGAAATATCCTAGTATTTTAGGAAATAAAAAGCAATTGGAAACCAAATAGGTTTAGAAAACTTACTTTAAGCAAATCCTATTCCTTTAGGAAATTCTATTCCTTAAGAAAACTAAAACCTCTTTCCTAATTATTTGAAAACATTTTTCCAACAAGACTTGGATATTTATAAATAAGTCCTTTAAATTAATTTATCTCATAAATTAATCACATAAGTATCTTATACTTATCTTAATAACAATTTAACCCAAAGATCATGTCCTTATTGTGTGACCCATTAGGTTCCATTCACGTTGGCAATAAGTACAAATTATAACTCTTAATTAATTAATTAAGAGCTAGACAAATGAAACACTTTAATTTATCATTAATCTAATAATTAAGTAATTCATACTTATAGATCATGAGTAGTATCTAGCAATGCATCATGATTGCCCAAGTGAATAGGAAAGTCATATGGTAGACTACACCTATCAATTACAATATTACCGTGTAATTAATATCCTTTCACCACACTATATCCTAATTAGTCTAAGAGTATAGTGCGCACTCTTGAAATGATTAATTAATGATTTCTTGTTTTTGAAATATACTTTCCATAAAAGTATAACCTTGAAATGCTTTCAAGTCATACTTTTGCTCTTGTGCAAAAGATTCTTTAAGTTATAATTCAACAAGTGGCCAATGCGGGATATACTTTCCTAAAATAAGGAGTGGTGAATCCTATATTGACTACTCACTATCCTTACATGCTTCATACTATACCCAATCTCTACCGTATGGGCGACTCTTTTATGAGCACCGAGCAATAGAGTCAAAGCATAGCAATCCACACTCAAGCTACTATGGCAATCTCAAGTCTAAGGATCACTTACACCATTGCCATTAAGAGTAGAATTCATTGGCACTATGAATGGTGACTCTTGACAGATTAATCCAATGAACTTGTTCTCTAACAAGTATCCGCATACCAACTTAGGTGTCACACACCGTAGTTGATGAGATCAACTACTACTTACTATAAGTAGAGACAAAGTATGTGCTAGTCTTTCCGTATTAATGATGTCCAATCTCATTAATACTATGACTAGGGATATTTAAGAATATTACTTTATGTGCAATAAGAGTTTCATCATTGTAACTCTTACAATTTCTTATACACAGTTAATATTCGATAGACTTTATCAAATAAACAAGTAATATAAATAACAAGTATTAAATGATAAAGAAAATGCCACATAAATAAGTATAACATGAAATAAGTGTAATATATAAATTCCAAAAACCGACTTAGTTTTAGGGCATACACTAACATCTTTAAGCCCCAACATAGTAGAAGAAAATTTGGTTAATGTTGAAAGTATAGGAATTGATGTAGATTGAGCCTCCATGTTGCTTTGTGCAACAGCTTTTGTCATATCCTTGTTACCAAACTGTCAACTCAAGAATGTGCACTTGCACGTGTAATGTAGACACCAAATTTTAACACACCTTTGGTAAAAATATGTGTGTTACTTTATTTTAGAGGGTATTTTTTTTCATTTTTCGGGGGTCGAATATAATTTTCGCGTATTATATCTAATCCGTCACATCAGGGGCAAAATGGTAATTTCACCATCTAAATATTAATTTATTTTATTTATTTCCTAAATACATAATTTTACTATTTTTATCATTATTTATTATTTCAATGATTTTTGGGAGTCATTCATTATTTATTTAAAATTTTAGTATTTTTTAATTCAATGGCACGTTTTCCAATGCATTTTTATGAGAATTTTTCAAGTAAAAAAAAATTTTGTTATGCATGTTTCATATGTTCATGAATTTCTTGTATAAATTTCATGATTTTTAGAAATTGTTTAGTATTTATTTTAATATTTTATTATTATTATTATTATTATTATTATTAGTTGTTATTATTATTATATTTTTTATTAATCACATATTTTTAATGTTATGTTAATTTTTAAATTTTTACAGTAAATTTTTATTTACTCATTTTCATAACTCTAAAATTTTAGTATTTTTTCTTATTGATTTTAGGAAATACAAATATCTTTTATTTTTTTATTTCATGTTTATTCTTTTCTTTTCTCCTTTATTTCCATTACAATTTAAAAAAAAAAAAAAAGAGAGCAGGCTGCGTTTGCAGCCTGCTGCTACTGTAGCCATCAGAACAACCTCATGACCAAATTTCAGCAGACTTACAGGGATTTTGGGTGGATTTTCTTTCTTCCCTACCCACTCCACCATCATCACACTGATTTTTTTTCTCTCTTCACATCACTCACACAGACACAAACACCTCCCCCTTGATTTTCTTTCTCACCTGCACTCTCATCTTCTCTCTCAATTCTCACGTTTCACACCTGCACTCCTTCACTCCCTCATCTCCCCTGCATTCAAACACCAACACAATTTACACATAACTCCCCTGCAAACTCACAGGCATACACCACAGCATCATACACCTGCACACTCCTCTCTCCTCTCTCGGTCTCCCTCTTCCTTTCCCCCTCATCACTCACTCCACCTGCAGAAGTACTCCCCTTCTCCTTGCACACACACGTACCGCACACACTAACACACCAGTTCACATTTCACACACAAACACACATCGAACACACAAATTCACATGCACAACACATATTGCACAAGCACAAAGCACACTGTTTTCACATACCTGCACACACAAACATTCACTCACATTCACTCACATTCATCACACAGACACACAGACATCTCACAACTCTCCTCACTCACATTTCATCAACAGCACAAACACACGCACGACACACACAAAACACACATTCGAACACGCACAACACACACCTGCAAGTTTCGAAAAAAAAAAAAATCAATCAACAAACAACAAACAACAACAACAGCAACAGCAATACACCAAAGCTTCTATTCCAGGTAAATTTCTTCCTATTGCTTTCAATTTTTTATCATTAATCCTTGAAATAGAAGTTTAGATTATAAAATAAAAATCAAAAAATCAAAAAAAAGAAGAGGAAAACCGAAAAACGTCCGGCCGAGAGAGAGAGAGAGAGACCTGTGTGAGAGAGGGCCGGAAAACGAGTTGGACGGTGAGAGAGGGAAGAAAGAGAGAACCAAAAAAAAAAAAAAAAAGGGAAAGAACAAATCGGGTAGGGGAAAGAAGAAAAGGGGAGAGGAGAGAAAGAAGGAGGAAGAAAAGAAGAAAAGAAAGGAAGAAGAAAAAAAAAAAGGTAAATCTGGAGAGCAGATCGGGAGAAGAGAAGAAGAGAAGAAGAAGAAGAGAAGGAAGAAAGAAGAAGGAAGAAAGAGAGAAAGAGATAAAAGAAAGAAAGGAAAAGAGAAAAGAAGAAAGAAAAGTAAAAAAGAAAAAGGAAATCTGGGGGGGGGGAAAAACGTCTGGAAAAAAGAAATAAAAAAACAAAAAAACAAAAAAAACTAAGTCAGGCGAAAAAAAAAAAAAAGTTTTAGTGAAACTACGTCGTTTTGACGTAGTTTCACTCAAAACTACGTCGTTTTGATTAGTTAGTTTTTTTAATTTATTTTTAATTAATAATAGATATTTATTTTGTAGTCCTTATATTTTCATTAATGTCACTGTGGCCCCGGACATCTCTGATTTATGCATTTAAGTTTCTGTTTATTGTAAATTGACCCCCATAATTTTATTTTCTTTTCAATTAGGTCCTAATTAATTGCATTTAGGTCCCCCGACTTTTATCTAATTATGATTTTGGCCCCTACGTTTTTTAATTTCCATTTTTGACCCTGTATTTTTCGGTAATTACATTTTGACCCCTATAAATTTTCTGGAATTGCAATTTTACCCTCTGATATTTATAAAAATTGCAATTTTACCTCCCAAGCTTGCTGTTATCGTATTTTAGGCTTTAAATGTCGCTGGAATTCTATTTTAGTCCTTGAATGTGGCTTGAATTTGCAATTTGGTCCCTCACATTGCTGGAATTTTTGCATTTTTGTCCCCAAACTTGCTGGAATTTTGTTTTTGGCCCCTTATTGTTGCTGGAATTTATATTTTGGTCCTTTTTGTTGCTGGAATTTGTTCTAAGACCTCCATTAATTGTTAGAATTATATTTTAGCCTTTATTTGTTGCTGGAATTTGTATTTTTATACTTGTAGTTGCTGAAATTTTTATTTTGGCCCTTTTATATAGCTGAAAATTATAATTTGACCCTAGACATTGCTGTAAATTAGGTATTGTTTAATGACTTTGCTGAAACTATATTCTTGGACTTAAGTATTGCTGGAATTTTTTATTTTTGGGCATTATGCTTGCTGAAAATTATATTTTGGCCTTTAAATTCGTTGTAAACTATGTCATTACCGTAAGTAAGGTTTAAAAATTATAATTTTACCCTTTTACTTGTTGCAATTTACATTTTTACTTTAGAATATTGCTTAAATTTCCACTTTAATCCAAATCTTATAATATTTTATTTTTGCTAAAAAAGTGTTAATTAAAATTAGTTAAGTCCTCAAAGCTTTAAATTATTTCTTTTTACATTTTCTTTATTTATTTTTATCAAACTTATAATTAATGTTCTAAGATTGGGTCTTGTTAGTCTAATTAATGTTCAAATTAGTTTCTCTATTTTCCTTTTAGTTATTTTAATAATTCTTATTTGAGGCGTTAAAATTTCAATGTATGTATTATTATGTTTTATCTTCTATTATTATTATTATTATTATTTAGTTTATTTTTATTTTATTTTTGTTGTTTTGCTTTACTTATCTATTTGCTTATTTATTTTTTGACTTAAACAATTTTCATTTTTCTTCCTAAATAATTAATTATTATTATCAGTATTTTCTTCCTCTTATTTTGTTCATTATTGCTATGATTGTTTGAATTATCGTAGTAAGTTCATAGTGATAGGTAGAAAATTATTCGAATTAGTGATTGACTTATTAAATAGTGGTAATTTTGACGTGTTTGTTCATTTTAGTAGCAATTTATATCGGGTTTGTGAATGAGAGGTACCTCGATTACCCTTCCAATATTTCTTTTATGTGCTCCTACGTGCTCCTATGTGTTTTTCTACGTGTTTTTGTGCTTATACTTTTTATCCATGTGAGAGTGTTTATTTATTTATGCCATGTTATTTATTAGAAATTAATTTTTGATTATTCAAAGAAATGTAATAGATAGGTAATATTCTATTGAGCAAAAAATTTTTGTATTTAGATAGTTAATGTAATAGATAGTTTATGTGTTATCCATTTAACAAAAATTTTATGTATTTAGATAGAAAATGTAATAGATAGGCTAGATAGGTTACCTTTTTATTTTTAGATTGCAATTAGGCTTCTCCGGTGTAATAGTTAGGGCTTTGTGTGCTATGTGTGTTATGTGCTTGTGTGTTTTATTCGCTTTTCCTAGGAACTCGCATCTAGAATATCATGCTTATGTGCTATGTGCTCCTACTTGCTATTATTTGCTTTTATGTGATTTATTGCTTTAATACATGCTTTATTTATTTACTTGCTTTAATTATATATGTGTATCGTCGCCACACTAGTCCAAAGCTAGTTGTGGTTAATTTCGTTTTCTTCACTAGTCCAACGCTAGCGGAGAACTTTTTAGAAAATAGGCTAGTCCAATGCTATGCCTTTAGGTCATTTTAGCATTAGGATCATTTTTCGTGTTCACTCTATGCCATTTCACACACATTTTATCTTTTTAGGCTTTTCCCATTTTCTATGAGTTTTTTATATATACTTTATAACTTATTACTTATTTTAACATCTGTTTGGTGCATAACATTTAGATTCCACTACACATAGAATTTTAGATCATTTGCGTAATTTCGACTAAGAAATAGTCACCTACTCACGTGGGAAGCGATGGCGTACATGTCGTTCCCCCCTCCGGGAGTAGAAACATTTAGTCACGAGTCTATTAGTCCCCCGTACCCGTTGTGTTTGCATTCCCACTTTCTTTGTCCACTTACTATCTATATTACTATTTTCCTTTTCTTTTGCATTCTATTTTCGCACCTAAACTCGTGACTCCGTCGAGGTCTACATTCGAGTTTCGCAATTAATGCGGTAATTCCGACTAAACCCCAATGGAATATTTTGTCCCTTAACGATATTCATTTTTAGGATTAGATTTGCATTCATATAGTTGCATCCAAATGCGATAAAATCTTAGGGTTATATTAGGAAAATTTGGACTAAACCTCGCAACTAGTTTCGGCTAGGTTGAAAGGGTGCCTTAGGCGCGAGCCTTTGCCTTCCCTTTCTTCGACTGTGACTCCCGAACCTTTTTCTCTTGTTTTTTCAAAGACCTGGAGTCGTCTAAAAGGGTTTTCTTATTTTTCCTTATTTTTTCCAAAAACCATTTCTTTAAATAAAGCATTTTGATTTTCTTACCTTTTATAAAATCTTTTCGGGTGACTTGGTACACCAAAACTCAATACCAAGTGGCGACTCCTTTTTCACTAAAAAACCCTTTTTAGACTCTATTTTCGGGCCCAAAAATCGTCGCATTTTCAAAGTCCCATTTTAGGCCATTTTTCTTTTATTTTTTAAAATAAAGCATTTGTTTATCGTGTTTTTGTCGAATCATCTTTTACAAAGTATTTTTCTAAAAAATTATTTTTACAAGAAATTTACACGCTTCTTTTTCCAATAAACACAACCACATTTAACGCTTCCTTTTCATTTTTTTTTACTTTAATTAATTCTCTTTTGAAAAATGGGGCGCGACATGTAACATCATCAGCAGTTTCGGATTTATCAACCTTGGAACTAGCAGTTATTGTAGCAGATATAAATTTGAGAAAAGAAAATTAAAATCTTTGGAAAAATCTCAATATGCTAAAAATCCTATGAATTTTTCTCTTCAAGCATTGACTCGAGAGTTTCAAAGCTTGTTCTCCAATCAACTGTTGATTTCTTCTCACCTTGATATAGAAGACTTAAATAAAGGACTTCGTAAACTTTAGATTTTGATATGGAGAAGATTGGAAGAAAAGGTTTGATGAACTTCAAATCTAGGTATAGAGAAGATTTGAAAATTTTAGTTAAAAACTCAAAGCTTCCACAACTTTGGGGCTTCAAGAATGTACATATCTATGTATATGTTTCTCAAGGGTGACAGCCTATTTATAGTTGCAAGAGAAAAGAGAAAATAAGATTTGTATTATATGTATACCCCTTTTTTATCCCCACAAAACTAAATATTATCTCTTTAGCCTTTGAAAATATAGAAGTATATAAAAACCATAACATCTTAAATATTATTTTCTTATTTTATATTTGTCAATAAAGAAATAAATATTAAGATGTATATCTTTAATTGGCCAAGTCTATTAGATATGTGACATGAAAATTTTAATTTGGGAGATATTTTAATGTATTTCATTGGCCAAATCACCTTATCTTGAGATGTGGAGTAATATAATTGGCTATTAAACTAACTAATTTTTTAATATAGATGACATATGGTAGTATTTAGTTGGAACATAAACATGCCATTTAAATTAATTTTCAGACAAATTGCAATTTTAATTTAACCAAAATTCTATTGTTTGCAATATAATAGATTGGATGGCTCTATTTTGTTTACGCACATATTATACTTGTAGATTATGTTGTTGTAATGAAAAATTACCATAACTATCATAAGAAACAGCGTCATCTCTGTCAATAAAAAAAAAAAAAAACCATAACTATCAAGAATGAGGTAAATTTTCATGTTAAAAGTAGTAAGTCTTAAAATAAAGGGAAAATTTCTTATAAGGGCGGTGGAAGTTTGATAATTAATAAAGAGGCAAAACTTTTACATAATTTCTATAAAGGGCATTATTACTAAAAGCATACGATTTCATGTATAAAAATATAATATTATTTGTAAATAATATAATTGAGTTATTTACCTAAATATTAGCATTTTTAATAAAAAAATCAGCATTATAATTTGTCATATCAAAGTAGTAAAATTAAAATTTTCTAAATTTTTTATTCAAAGTGTTCAAGTACAAAATTATGAAGGGGACAATTTTTTGAAAGTGAACTTTTTTACTATCAATTCTGACTAAAATTAAAATAAACAATTTTGTTAAAATTTATAAATATTAGATTTTTTAATCAAAAATATATATTGATATTTGTATTCATCATCTCAAAGTAGAAAAATTAATTTCTTTTAAATTTTGATCTAAAGTATCCAAGCAAAAATTATGAATGAGATGATTTTTTGAAAATAGACCTTTTTTTAGTAATATTGCAGCCAAAATTAAAATGAAATCAATTTTTAAAAAATTTATAAATATTAGAGTTTTTAATAAAAATAAAAAATATATAGGCATTTTTATTTGTCTTCTCAAAGTTATAAAATCAATTTCTTCTTAATTTTAGTGCAAAAGTGTGGGTACAAAATTATGAAGGTGGTGATTTTATGAAGATAATCCTTTTTTTAGTGATTAATTCCTATCAAAATCAAAATGAAATCGATTTTCTAAAATTAATTGAAGTAGAATTTTAGAGATATCTATTTTTCTACCTTTGAAAGATGAATAAACTGGCATTTTATTTTAATATTAATAAAAAAATTCTTAGATTCAGGTATTTGTTAGTAATGCCCTTCATAAGATTATGTGAAAGTTTCGCCCTCTTTATTAATTATCAAACTTACACTGCACTTATAAGAAATTTTCCCTAAAATAAACTTATCACTTTTTAATGCAAACTTATTCTGTTTTTATGACTTTTCATCATCATAGCATTTTTCTATACTTATAATGCATTTATCCAAAAAAATAACAATAATACATACTACACAAACTCATGTTGTAATTCTAAATACTTCTTTTCTTACTTTTCTTCTTGGGATAATATTTAAGATTATTTATTTATTTATTTATTTTTATTTTTATTTTTATTTTTATTTTTATTTTTTGCATTTTGGACTAATACATCTGCCTACGCCAAGCAACGTGCAGGTGTAATAAGGAATGTACAACTCCAGATTTTTTTTTTTTAGTCGAAAATGCAAGACATGTTCTTCTAACACAATCGTTGTTGACTTGTTAATTTCCCCATCTTAAGTCCGACCAGTCCAGTGACCAGTAGGTAACCGCTCACTCAAACACCGCACATTTTTACTTGCAAGAAACAACCAAAATGCCAGGGAAGAAACCGATGTTAATAACACTACTTTGTTGTCAACTTCTTCTTCGTAATTTGTCAATAAGTTTGTTTTGAAATGGAAAATTTTAATTTAGTCCCCTATATCACTAGTTAGTCTTCGTTTGGTACATCATGTTCTGGTTAACACATTTACTCCCTTAAGTTTTAGAAACTTCTTAATTCAATACTCCACGTTTTAATTTTGCCACATTTGACCCCTTTTGTTTAAAAAATTACACTTTTTGTTTACATCAAATAGCAAACTAAAATGACAAATTTCATCTAAGGGACTAAATGCATTGAACTCAAAGTAAACTATTTTCCCAATTGCACCCCTTTTCTTGCTAGCATAATTGGAATTTACTGCAATGTTTTCAGTGTTCATATTCTAATAAGAAAGGAGGAACTTTTGCACTAGATTTGGTAGGTGGCTAATAACTTTTTGAGTTTAAGCATAAAAAAACGTCATAAACATTAAGGGCAAAACTGATAGTAAGAAAAAGTGTAAGGGACTAAAACTATATATCCCTTTTCCTTGTGAAAGTAACTTTCTTACTGAATCACTTTCTCGTTCTGTTCTTTTTCTCACCAACCTCATTTATAAGAAAGGTAGAGAAAGATGCAAGAAAGAGAGCTAGCCAGCTGATATCTTCCTTTTTGTCGATAATAATTAATTTCTCGCCATCTCCGCCACACCAACTTGCTATCGTCCAAACCCTTTAAATCCTCGGTCCATCCCCACATGTATATGCGTATGTGTTTGGGTAGATACAAAGGCGTCTTTTTCTTGGCACCTCAGCTCCTTCACGTCACGTCTTCTCCATCAACTCTTTTTCTGTAGAACACTTTCACCACCCACCCAGACACACACAGACACAAACATTTGTCTTGGAAAAAATGGGAATCGTGAAAGCTGAAGGCGTGGTTTACAAGCCCGTAGCCGAAGTTGATCTTGGTCCTAACAGCAAAGAAGTTTATCTCCGAGCCAATGTTAAGGGTACGCATCGACTTTCTAAATACGTGAAACTGTTTTCTCTTTGATATTTGTGTGAGTACGGTCCCTTCCCTCTTTGGGGGGTTGGGGTGTATGGGAGGAATTGGTACAAGTTTCGATCGATCTTGATGGCAAATAGGTCGTTAGTGTTGGTCGGTCGATGGATACATGCACATGCCTTACATTGGCATGCATTTTTCTCCTTGGGTATTGAAGTCTGTATTAATTGTTGTGGCTCACAACTCTGGCTAATGAATGCACTTTTCGCTTTCTGTTAAAGTCTGCATTAGTAATATTTCGTGCTGATAATTACCGTTAAGTTTTGACTTAGGAACTTGTACATATACTTGGAGGGTTACTTTCCACTATAACCCTGATTTATGATGGTTAATGAACTCTCGAGGATTGTTGTTGGCAAGGAATAGATATGATGCCCCTCCCCAAACCCCCCCCCCCCACCCCCACCCCCGCGGGGCCGCGTGATAATAAGAGCACAAGCCATTCCGAATAGTTGACATCTCAAATTTTGACAGGATTAACAAAAATAACAGTTTGTATTGACTTATTTGAGTTGTTACAGTCTTGAATTGATGGTTCTTTCTCGATTTGCTCTTGTAAAAGCAGATTTTTCATTTTTAATATATTTGGTTTAATTGACAGCACCTTATTTTATTGATCAAAAGACCTTTTTCTCGTGCTTGAATTATATAATACGTAGCACCTCGAATGGCTGGCCTTGTGGTTAAAGTTTTTGCTTGGTTCTTGGAATCGAGAATTTTCGGGGCTGTTATCTTATACTTTTTGAAGAGAAACAATCTAATTCACAAGGTAACGCCTTTTCTTTTCTTTCTTGGTTTGAGTTGATTGTATGACTTTCCTAATACTCTTTATATGCCTTGTTGAGTGTTAGGTAGGTAATTACTAATTTAATTATCCATTCCCATATTGGCACGGTTTAAATAGCGTCAAGTACATTAACTAAGTTTCGGGACTTTGTCAGTCTTCGACGAATTGAAATTTGGTTAATAGATAAACTACGAATGAGTTTGAGGAATTTCAGCTAATATTCAATATTGAAAAGTCGTTTTGATTAGAGAAGTTAATCTATTCACAAAGTTGATAAATTACTAGAAACTGAAACACGCTTTATAATTGTGCATTGTGGTTGAAATAAAAAAGAATGTGATGGTAGTTAATTGTAAAAATTATCATTACTGAAATATTTTTTATTTTTTAATTTTATTACAATAACATTAGTGTGAAGGGTACTTTAAAAAGTCATTGAAATTAACATAGCATGAAATCTTCGTTTAATCTTTAAATATACGATTGGTGAGATTCAATTTACAGGTGTGATTTGCTGTGCGGATGGCATTATCGTATTATTGATATAAATTTAAACATTAAAATTTCGAAACAAGTAAAAACCTTGGGTGCATAAACATGGTGACATAAGCAAGATGTTATCTTTGTGTCGGGCTTTTCAATAATTTTGCCCTTCATTATAGGTATGAACATCAAAATTCTAAAAAATGTCAAAAATATTAACACCAAAAACATGTCTGCGATTTTATATATGTATTTATAGAAGATGTCTTGGACATAAAAAAGCTTTTTAAGGAAATTAGATCAATTAACCTTAAGGTAATATTCTTTTGGACAAAAATTACAGTCACAATTAGCTTTGATCCTTATTAAAATACTAAAGTAGCACAAAAGAAGGTGTAGGGAATATATTCAAGCACCCACATGTTAGGAAGAAACGATAATATAGGCCAAAAAAAAAGACATTTTTGCTTAAAAAAAACTATATATTTCCAATTATTCCGAAATTCAACATAATAAATAATCTAAACAGGTATCGTTTTTCCATAGGACATCCACCAGCATGTTATTCCTACGGGTGAAATTTATTTTGAGTAGCATCATACTGATAGATTATTTTTGTTCCACGGTGGTACTTTATGTTGGCTAACAGAGGCTGGCATTTTGCAGCTTGTTTCATTTGCGGAGTTGCAAGAATCTCCTCTTTTTGTGCCTTTGCACCCTTATGAAGGTTAGTATGCCCATTTTTGTTTTTATTCAGCATACGTATAAAAGTATAATAAATTTTTAATAGTACCAAATAAGAGAACTGTGTAACCGACATGTTCTAATGTGGATGTATAATGACGCATGGTAATCACCGTGTATAAGTGTTTTTGCAGAACCTCTAATCATTTCCAATCTCTAGTGATTAATGACTTCAGGGTCAGCTATATTTCTTGTAATAATGCGGAGTTTTTGTTCGTGATTCCAAATTACGATGGCAGGAGAAGATGAAAAAGGTACGGAGTCTGTTTGTCTTTCTCCAGTGGAAAAAGTTCAACAGGCTACTGATTGTCTTCAAGCGTCGGAAAACAAGATCAAGGATGGTCCAAAAATTAGCTTTCAACGCTGGACAATAATGGATTATTCAAGAGCATATGTTTCACGGGAAATAACTCCTCTCATGGTAATCTAGCATCAACATTCTCATAACTATCAACATAAATTTCAGCAGTATCCTCAATCGTGCCATTTTATAGTTTTCCATCAGTATATGCTTCAATTCCATTTCTAGGTTTGCCTTTGCTTTAGTCCGAAATTATTGCTAATTATCCCATAATGCTCATTCATTCAATTTTCGAAATTTTATGATCTCTTTGCCACAGGTTGCCGAACGATTAATAGCAGCCGTGCGTGAATCATCCAAGCCTCCGCAAGAGATGTCATTTTTTATTAGTTTTGATTCTGAAGATATTTTGAAACAAGCTGTTGAGTCGACTCTACGATATGAACGAGGTAACATTTTCTATTCATATTGAAAAGACTTGTTCGAATAAGAAAACAGAGTTCCTCTCTTTTTGACCATTTTGGAATGAAAGTTTTAATGTTAGTATACATACTTAATAGAGATCAGGGTTCAAAGTTACAGTCATATACGTTATTATTTTACATTGGACGTAACATATATCGCATTTCGATTTATACAAAGATTGTGATATATAGAGTGAATAAGTTTTAAAAAATATAAAATATTTAAATAACTACAATAATGAAATTACATTTTAACCTTATGTAGGATTAATAAGTTTTTGGAAATCTAAAAAAATAACTACAATAATTGTTGGCATATGGTTATCCACCCATGACAATAACCAATTTTTTGAGATATACTTTATTTTGATAAGAGTTTGGATTGCTTTTTATCTAGATAACTTTGGTTTTGAGTTGATTTTATCTAGATAAGGGTTTAATATGATATTTATCTAGATTACTCTTAACCATTTAAAGTTATCTCCCTCCCTCTCTATACTCAACCACCTTGTCTTCTAGAGTTTGTAAATGCGTACGTAACCACCTTATCCTCTAGAGTTTGTTGATACGTACGTAGCAGAATTCATCAGAAACCAAAAAAAGAAAGTACAGTAGAATCATTAGTTTGATCGTGAGGGAAGAGAAAGAGACAGAGGCTTCTAGAGAAGTCGTTATCCTCTTTGTTGATTGAACAACGACACTTGAAGTGGTGGATTCAAGTTGAAACACTTGTAGTTAGGTAATTTTCTAGAGAAGTTGTTATCCTATTTGCTGATTGAGCAACGACATTTGAAGTGGTGGATTCAAGTTGAAACACTTGTAGTTAGGCAACAAGTCGTTATCTTCTTTGTTGATTGAGCAACGGCACTTGAAGTGGTAGATTCAAGTTGAAACACTTGTAGTTTCAACATCTCATGAGTCAAGAACATCGTAAAAGGAATCCTTCGACCTGTTACTTTCGCTGTTAACGATTAGTTTTTTTTTTTTTTTTTTATGTCCTAACCCATCAAGAATTAATTAGGTTTTGAAACAACTACACAATAAGGTTAGGTTTTGAAACAACTTAAATTTAGAAGAAACTCTTGAAATTTGATGAAAAATAACTGAATTGACTTTAAAATATTGACGGTTCAAATAATTTAAATGTCAAAGTCTTCCATTAGATAATATTTACGTATTTTGAATTTTAATAATAATACATTTTAAAAATCAAACAAAAAAATTTCAATTTTGTAGTTAATTAAATCAACTGGTGTGGAGGAGCTCTACAAAGATTGGGAATGATAATAAATTAGTGAATTAACATCCCAATACCCTAATACTTTTACAAAGTTAAGACCTTAGTCGCAAAATACTATGCAATAATGCCCACCCAAAAAGAGAAGTGCAGATTTTTTGCCAACTTAAATCAAAAGAATGAATGAAATAAAAAAAAAGCAATATTGAGGTTAAACCAAAAAACTAAATTATGTATATATAGAAGCAACATTTGATTAATAAGAAAAAATAGTTTAAAAGAATAATAAAATGAGATCTATTGGATATTTTGACGATATCAAAATGGATTTAACTCATTTTAGTTCAACCCACATTGATCGCACGATCAATATGGGTTTGTTTGGGTTTAACTTATATTTGTTTGGGTGTAACTTATATTTTACAGTTATAATTAAATTCTGCATAAATCCCATTTATTTCGCTCATTTGCCATTTTTAGGTTAGCTACAGGGGAAAAAAATCAAAATTTGTTAAATTTAGTTCTCAAAAGCAGCACCAAAATAAAAAGAAAATAAAAGAACTAAGGCTCTGTTTGTTTGGACTGAAAATATTTTCCTGAAAAATATTTTTTAAATTTTCCTTGGTGCCAAACACCAAAAAAATTTTCTTTTGTACAATATTTTTCAATTTTCCTTCCTTTGGCTAAAAATAACTTACATACTCAATGAATCTAAGTTATTTTCATTAGAGTTCAAGAGTGGCATTAAATGTTAAGTACCTACTTTTATAGCTTCAATTACCAAACTAATATTTGTTTTTAATTCTTATCAACTAATTTTTTCATCATTTTGGGCTCCACAATAATATGCTTATAGTTATGTATATTTTACCATTATATTATTTTGAAGATTAATTATGAACAAAACAATCTCTAGTTAACTCTATTTACTTGTAAAACATTTATTATAATTGTTATTAGTCTATTTAACTCATATTAACAATTAAAAAATATCAAAAAAATTATTTTTAAAAAGATTTTCATACTGTCATCTAAACACCAAAAAATTATAAGAAAAATGACATTTTCCACGTGAAATATTTTCTTAGAAAAACAATTCCTTTAGAAAAATATTTTTTATCTAACCAAACCGAACCTAAATCTAAAACTTACCTATCCCTTAATCCTGGACTCCCAGGACCCGAAAGTTCAAACTTCAAAGCTAATAGCACTCCTTCTCTGCTCCTACTCTTCTATTTCTCTCCATTTTTCTTTTCAAAACTCACTCTCCCCTGGCATCCGGTATGCTACCCACAATTTGCCTCAATTCTCACAGCTGTCTCTTCTCCCATTCTTCTTTCATAACTGGCGTTTTTCACCGTAGATATAATCAAGAACGATTAAATTGGTAAGCACAATATTGTTTTTTCCCTCGGTGTTTTTAGGGTGTTTTCTTGGTCATTGGCTTCCCATTTGCGTTCTTTTCCTTCCTCGTTTCTTGGTGGAGTTTTTAGGGATTTAGAAACTTAATTTGAACCCAAAATTTTCATTGTCTGCGCTCATGAGTCAATTACGTTGATTCGGACGATTGAGCTGAGTTTCTGACTCAATTAGCAGAATCGCTGAAAATCACTCGAGCCTGACCAAGTTGAAGCCGAGTATAGTGTCTCTGGTAGACACTGGTGCATTATTGGTGCAGTAAGCTAATAAGATGCGGTAGCCAGTTAGCCGAATATTTGACCAGTTCAGATATCAGTTTGTTGACAGCATGGTGTTCCGCCTTTCAGCAATTCCAATTGCATGAATTAAGCACTGCTATAAAAATTAAAAGTTCAGACCGAAGAACATATTTCTGTTTCAACACGCTATGATTTCACTGCATTTTGATCTTTTATAATAATTCTCAATCCTACCAGGAAAACGCTTTATGATCAGCTAAATATAGAATCCTAATTGAGGCTTTCAATAATAAAGTCTGGAAGAGCTAATTAGGTTTGTCCAGCAAGTTCCTTTAATTTAAACATCAAAATCAATTATCAGATCCTATGAATCGTTAGAAAAACTGAGCACAGTAATCTTTATGGATATGTTGCATCCTCCTACCATTTATCATTTACGAAAGGAAGTAATTTTATGAATCTACCTCTTAGTTTCACCTTACCCCGAAGATAATGTGAACTTTTCTAGAAAAAATACGCTCTTTTAGAGATTTTTGATCAAGTTATTTTCTAGTTATTTATTTATAATGAATTTCAATGTATATTATTTTTTTTAATTTGTAACTAAGAATATTAATACATTTTACGTTTTTCTGAATCAGCTAGTACATAAAATATTTTTTAATCACTAATATAATGTTCTGTAGATAGTTAAATATTTACTATAAATACACTTATTGTAAATAATTATATATTATTAATTTTTTAAAATACTTTTACATTTGTAATTACGTATTTAATTTTTTTAAAAATTCACTATCTTTACTAATTATTACATGATTTAGAAATTTAAGAGTTAGGGTTTGATTTTATTGCTATATTATATTTGTGTAAATATCAATATTTGTTTTCCTTTTTTTATCTACATTATTTAACCATTGAAAAATTATAACAAATTTAAAAAGAGTCGTAAATTCTCAATTTTTTGTATAATAAAATAAAAAGAAATATTGAATAAAGCATTGCAATTCCAAAAACATCCATATTATCGTGAAATACATAACTTAGAGATTGTGTAGATTCAATAGAAATGAAAAAGATATTAATTGAGTCTTCAATTTACATTAAGCGCATAGCTGTGCAAACTGTCCACATCAGTTTTATATTTATAGATATTATGAGATCTTTTAAAGGAGTGTAAAGTGTCTATTAATTTAGTTGAAGAGGATAAATTAAAATTAAAAGTGCATTTGAAGAGAAAGAAATGGTCAAAAATTAAATGAAAGGAAGGATTTTTTTAATTTCTGATGTTTGGGAGAAAACCGTGGGAAGCAAAAGAAAAGATTTGAACAAATTTCCTTTCCCTCCCAAAGCCAAGATGTTTTCCATCTAAATTTGGGCTGAAATGGAAGGAAAAGGAAAAGTCTTTTCTCATCATTTCTTTTCTATCCTCACCCAACCTCTTTTTTTATTTTATTTTCCATCATAACTCCCTAACTAGCTATAAGGGAAAGGTTGAGAGGGTAAAATGTATTTAAACCTTTATGAATAAATTGGTTTCCTAATGAGCAAAGTCGTCTCTTTGAATTTTGGTGCACCAATTCTTAGCATCTAAGGTCTATTTCAGGAGAGCCGATATGTGCTCTAGATGGAGTTCCAGTTGCCATCAAAGATGAAATCGACTGTCTGCCGTATCCAACCACAGGTTTGTAGAACTTCCTATCTCGTATTTTGATTTTTATGCATGGAAGAAATATTATAATTTTTTGGTTTGAAAATTATATAGAATCAGTAGCATATAAACAGTCATTTCATGAGTAATGGCTCTTGTAGGAGGTACAAAGTGGCTACACAAAGTAAGACCTTGTACTGATGATGCCTGCTGTGTCAAACGCCTAAGGTTATGCGGTGCCATTCTGGTTGGGAAAACAAATATGCATGAACTTGGGGCTGGAACCAGCGGGATAAATCCTCATTATGGGTAAGAGTCTACACCCACTCACTTTTGGTTCATTTTAGAACACTGTTACTACTTCATATTTAAACATTGTTACTACCTGATATTTAAACACTGTTACTACTTGATATTTCCCTACACACACACACACGCATATACATGTACATATTTACATAGAGAAACCCAAATGTCACTTGTGATTCATTTTAGAATGCTGTTACTACTTGATTTTTCCCAATGATAGTTTTCAACCAATATTGTTTATTGTTTTTTGCACAAAATACACATGCGAGCACACATGTGCATATATCATACACAAAATGTAATTATGCTGTGTGTATGTGTGAATGCATACACATACACATATATTTGAAATAGCTACGTTGAAATCCATTGCCTCAATTGAGATGACTTGCATGGCCACAGGCAGATTTACGGGGTGTAATATAAAGGTAACAAAGGGGAAGATAATGGAAAAATGTGTATGTTACATAAGCAACGATTGTCGAGAAACAAACCAATCCATGCAAATTGATGCACTTGTTTCATACGCATGGGTTGATCCATGAATAAAAGATGAAAGGAAAGCCAATCTAGAACTAGCATTAGGATAAACTCCTAAGCTAAGCTAAGCTAAGCAGTGGTGTGGGAACTACAGATAAAATGAATTATTGTAGAGATGTGTAGTTGGTGTCCTCATATTGTTCTACAAGCCTTTATTTATAAAAGATAGGGTAAATTACTTCAATAGCCTCTTTAACTTTTACATTCTCTTATTTGTCTCTTAACTTTTAAAAGATTCTATTAGGTTCCAAAACTTACAAGTTTGATCTCCTTTCAAGCGTAATCCAAGCATGGTTATTTTCACTTTGTTTCTAAGGTTTGGTTTAATGTTTAATTCCACCCACTTGGTTAAAAAAATAAGGCATATAAACCCTTTTAATTAGTTTTGATTAAATATAAATCATTGACTAAATTGAGCTTTTGACTCATAGAAAATGGCAATATTACAATGCTAAACATTTATGAATTAAAAAATGACAAAATTACTCTTTTAAAAAAATTAGAATTACTTTATGTTTGCAAAATTGTGTTGAATTTATTTATTAATATTACTTTCCATCTTTTAAAAGAGCATATTAGCTCCCTAGACTTCTCAATTTAGTTATAGACTGTCCTTGTAGGAAAAACAAAGTAGGTTGATTATTATTTTTGCCTCACTAAAATTTAGTTTAATGTCAGTTTGCCCTCTCCAAAGTTTAAAAATTAGGGAATTTTTTTTTAACTTTAATGGTTTTGGATAAATAATTAATTGTTAAAAATAATAATGCTACTCTTTTAACAAATTTTATTCAATTGTACATTGTGTTATAATATGTTTTTAAAAATGTTATCCTTCCATTATTTGTTCATTAAATTATTTGAATTTTAATGACAAATGTAATGAAAAAGGAGTTACAATGTTGAGTTTAAGCTTGAAATAAGCAACCAATGATGTTAAAGATAAAATAAAACAAAATGCTGGAATAATAAGTTATTTATCTTTTTTTGTCATTTTTATTGTCAAATTTTATCATCTTCTCTATACTCTTCATTATAAAAAAATATTGAAGTGATAAAACCAAAAATGATTCCTTTTGTTATTTTTCCTTAAAGTTTCTCCAATTCATTTGTTTGTTTTTATTTTTTTCTTTGTCGACTTCAAGTGAAATAACAACAATAGCAGCAACAACAACAGTAACAATAATAATAATGAGATGATATTAATGTTTAAATAAAGTAAACAAAATTTTGTCAACATAAAGTAATATTAATTTTTTTAATGCTGCCATTTTTTTATTTGTTAAATGATTAGCCTGAAGATGTTGTCATTTCCTACTAGTTAGCAAGTAAATATTTAACCAAAACTATTAAAACGGGTTAAGTGCCTAATTTTTAGATTTAGTTTGTGGAAATAAACATTAAATCGAACCTTATTGCATAAAGTGAAATTACATACTTTGATTTGGCCTGCAAAGGTGCATTTAAATCAAATCTTATAAATTTAGTGACTGTTAGGAGACATTAAAAGTCAAAGGGACAAAATAGGCAGTTGGGCAAAAGTTCAGGATTACTGGAGTCAGTTAACATAAAAGATTAAAAAAAAAAAAAAGAAGATAGACCTTGTTGGTTTATTATGTAGATAATTAGACCTTGTTGATTTATTATAGAGATAAAACTCCAACATTCTATATCCCATCTTCCAAGTCAGACCTTAGTTTAACCCTATTCGGAGGTGAAGCCTTATTACCACAGAACTTATTGAATAATGCAAATACGGCCACCAAAAATCTTGTTGATTTGATTTATCCTTCATAATAAGCATAGCTTTGCTTTTTTATCCCAAGCAAGGATTAATGTGAATTTGTGTGGTCATTATAGAACAACTCGAAATCCATATGACGCTAGCAGAATTGCTGGAGGTTCTTCTAGTGGATCTGCGGCTGTGGTATGTGCAGGACTGTGTCCTGTTGCTCTTGGTGTTGATGGAGGAGGTAAATCACTTTATCTTCCTTTTTTAACCTTTTTAAAAACATAACGAGAGACTTATACTTTGAGCAAATCCTTCTGCCTTTAAAATGTTGACTCGTTCTACCAGAAGATATTAGCTTCATCTAATCAATTTTAAGCAATTATTATCTCATTTTGCAAAGTTAAGCAGTTCTACGAATGAAAGATGAATTTTCATTGAGCCCAATAAAGCAGAAACTACAATTAAAAGTCAACTTATAGAACTTAAAAAAATTGCCTTAGTTCTTAAATTGCATAATTTGCTTCAGCCAATACAAATCTGTTCCATACTAGAAATGTGGGCTGGAATGAATAAATGCTAAAGCTGAGTACAAATTTTATTAGGCAGTTGATAATCACTGTCAAACAAATGCATTTGACCTTGGGGAACCTTCGGGATTGCAAAACTCAGTAGTTTTCTGAAAATATGATCCGCATTTAACATTTAGTAAGACGTCTTAAGTGCTCTTAAGGGCCAAAAGCAATAGGATTAGGACCAAACATATTTCAATCCTTTAATCTAATTAATTTAAGTTGCCAAACTTTTTCCTTATTCCCAATGACATTGTAATGACAATATATTAGGGAGTTACAAATGCCAACTCATGTACTTCATTGGAAGGGCTCAACAACTTTAGTTCCCCTGTCAAAACTTATTCAGATATCATTACTGTCATCTTATCTCCAACTAAGCAGTAATTACACTTTTAGAGGTGAATAAATGAATCCATTTCTCTATTAGATACTCTCTCTGTCATGCTTACCATCAAGCCTGAGTAATTGTTGCCCTTTTAATTGCTCAATTCCATGCTATTTTCGGTTTTCTCATTCTATTTTGCTTTCTTATGAACTAATACATCTGATTCTGATTGTCTTTTATGCAAATAGATCACGTTCTTCCCTATGTTGTATGCTGGCTTTAAGGATTATTACGTGAATAGATCATGTTCAGCTTAAGAAGATTGCCTCTACTGAAAGCATGAAATATATATATGATAAACATTTTTTATTTTCCATTAAGTTACTAAGGGAAAAGGGAAAATCACAAAGCCTTTTTTTCTGACTAGTTACTACCCTAAACATCAATAGTAACATCATACGAAATCAGCCAGTCATGACTCATTGCCCACCACTATTAATTAAGAAGATACTTGATTGAGTCACTTGGTCATCGCCAAGTTAAACACATGAAAGCTTCCAGCATATTTCTCCATCCATCGTGGCTTGACAGGGAAAGACCAGAAATACTTTTTCCCTAAGATTCTTTGACAGAGGGGCAAGCAATTGTACTGTTGGTCATCATGCTACCTTGTTGACCACATACATATACATTACATTTCCGACCAAGAAAGCTGTCATGATTTTGCTGTCATTTTACAGTTGAAGGTGTTTAGCCAATGAAGAGCTGTTTGGAAAACACACTTGCTAATTCCATTTTGAAACTAGAAGCAGAAAAAAAGGAGAGAGGGGGGTGGGGGGTTAAGAAGAAAGGGGAACCAATTAGTCTACATATGCCTTTCTCATATATGGTTACGTTGTGGACCATTGCATACCATTGTGAGCCTCAAATGTTAGATGAATTATAAATGTGAAAAATTATTCTATTGCTCTCTCAAATTGATGACTATGAGTTTAGTCCCAACAATTTGGGACTGTTAAGAGTTGTCTGCACCTGTCATCTTACTATATATAAAGCTGCAGGTCTGGTTTTGTTGAATCTTATTTTGAGCTCTATTTTATCCTAGCAATGGAGGACAAATCTGTCCAACTGTCTAACACAATAATAAAACCCATGAATTCATGTTTATGCATTCATCATTAACCACTAATAACTACCACATAACTTCTTCCATTTTTTAAATCATTTTTTTTTTAAGATTACACATATAATGTGTGCATTTCACACTGGTGATAATAAAGGTTGATCTACCATAACATATATCTTCTCCACTATTATGCCAAAATTTTCTCTTTTCAGCTCTTTAAATTCCAAGCACAATAAAGTAGGCACTGTCCTTTACTTCTCTTTGCTCTATGTCAAAGGAGTTGATACAAAGAAATAAGAAGTTGGAATTTGACAAATCAAAACCTGTGCCTTACTTCGTTTTGGGCCTTTGTTGTGATCTAAGCTTGTCATAATTATGAGAAAATGTTAATGATATATGGATTTTGGTCCTTTTTGTCACTGTACTTCGATTTTATGTGGAGAAACTACAAATGTTACATCTTCCCTGCAGTTTCTTCATGTCATGTAAATTTCTAAAGCGCTAGATAAGTGAATTCAAATGCTTAGTATATAGGCTGGTGTAAGTTAAGAAGTAACTCACTATTCTACCACTGGACCTATTTAAGTTCTGAATTCACTGACCATCTGATCAAGGGTAATGAGGTTGAAATGCTTGTCATCTATCTCAAAATGGTCCTGTTCTCTTATTATTATTAATTGATTGTTGGTTTTACTTGCTTTACTTGATAAGGATCTGTACGAATGCCTGCTGCTCTCTGTGGTGTTGTTGGTCTCAAGCCAACTTTTGGACGTGTGCCACATTCTGGGTACTTTCTCACTTATCAATGTTGCTGATCTATTAGCCTCTAAGCAAAACTAGTTGCTTCACAATTGATGTTCTATGATGTTCTATGTGTTTTCAGCATTCTCCCTCTGAACTGGACAGTTGGGATGGTTGGGATACTGGCCAGTACAGTTGAAGATGCACTTATTGTGTTAGTTAATTTGATTTCCTTTTAATGTTTCAGATTGTATTCATTCTCGTGAACACTTTTCATACATGAATTTCAATGTTAATTTACACTTTACAGGTATGCAGCTATCAGTGGCCCAATATCGTTAGATCACTCTGGCCCTGTAACGGTATGTTGTGACATCAATTCATACTAAGATTTGAGTTAAAGTCTGAAACCTTTTGGGCTTTTGCTGAACTTCAGTATTCATCTACTTCTACTCCTAAACTCTTGAACCAACTAGCGCAATTTACTATGTTTTCTGTTGGTATTTTATTTATTACACTTTGCAAAAACTATGATAGCTTACCATATTGAGTGACAATTTGATGAGCAATTTGGTCAGTTCAACTAACTCTTGATATTTTCTATTCTTCTTTCTTTTGGAGAATGTATCAGCCTGAAGTATGTTTTCCACAACTGAAGGCACCAGACTGCGTGCCTAATATCAGACTGGCGCAATATGGAGAGGTTCATGTTTAATTCCAGTTTTTTGCTAGTAAAACAACTTTTCACTGTCTTAATGTAGTTATCATACAATCATGACATCATCCTTCTTAAACTCTTTTCTATTTTCACAAGCCATGCTTATACTAATATCTATGTGTTCTGGATTTAGTGGTTCAATGACTGCACTGATGACATTCGAGTCTGCTGTTCTACTGCTCTGGCCAAATTATATGATCAATATGGTTGGAAGGTACTGGCAGAGCACTGTTCTTATATTGGATAAGGCTAAGCTTTTATGGCCCTGGCATTTGAAAACTCTATCGCTCTAGTTCTGCAAGTACCCTTTTTTCATACACTGATACAAATGATTCCAGTAGTTCCTTTATAAGATAGTAACAAAACTACTACTGTTGTCCCAATTTTTTATTTTGTTGCTTCAAAATTTAATTGCATACTGTGTTTTACCTTCCTGACATACTCAAGATTTTCTTCTCTGTTAGAGAATAGAGGTTACCATACCAGAGATTGAGGTGATGCGTCTAGCACATTACTTGACAATTGGCTCTGAATGTAGTACTGCAATTGCTTGTCATCTAGAAAAGTTGTACGTGTTTTAAATCATACATATGCTATTTGTGTCATTCTCCTTGCATTAAAGTTATTAATAAGTTCTGATTTGGGCATCAATCCTATCAGGGATATGGCAGAATTGGGGTGGGATGCAAGGGTTGCACTCTCTGTCTATGGTGCTTTCAACAGCAGGGAGTATCTAAATGCCCAGAGGATTCGGTAATGACAATTTGCTGTTTAAATCTATTTTGGTCATATTGACTGTTAGTCCTATCATGTGGCAATGTCATGTGGCTTAAAAAATTGTTAGAGGACACAAAAAGTCACAAATTAGTGGTGGTCGGTTTCCAATTTATATTCACAGGTAGAGTTTAGTAAGAAACACAGATGAGTAGGCCTTTGAAGAAATGACAAATCAGTACAACAGCTCTAAGTTGTTATTTTTGAATTGTTTGTTTTCTTGATCTAGCTTGTCCTAACTTAGAACTACCGTATGAGCTACCATATGATAGTTTAGAGAATGGAGTGCCACTTACAAAATGTGGAGTGTAATCATTGCCAGCATATTTTATAATATGAGTATTAGGTAAGGGTTAAAGTGAAAATTTGAACTACAAAAGTCTCACATTAAAACTATTGCTCCTACTCTACATATAGAGAGGTGACTAATAATTGCTTACTTGAGGTTTGCATTTCAATGCATTAATGGCCATTCTTGTTTCCTGTCTCTCTTCCCTATCTCCCCCTCCTTTCCCCATTGGCAAAGCAAATATTGCCCTCCAACTTTCATCACTACTCTACTGCATCGTCAATTCCCCACCTCCATTAAAGCAAGAGTTTACATCTATTTATCATTCGAATCTACATACTCTAGACTAGCAATGTGGCACAAGAAATTCCCTGCATCTCATAGAAAATTGTATAAACAAGCAAAGTTGGTAAATCTGCAATCGTAGAAGTTCATTTCTGCCAAACTCAATAAAGACATTCATGTTTACGTTTCTCGTATCATCCAAAGAGATAGTGTACAAGGTATCAGCATGGACCCAAGATTTAATTCAAAGACAAAGTGAGATTAGTATAAAAGAAAAGATTCAAATCAAAATAACTAGAATATGAGCCTTTGACAATTACTTTTTGGCCATTTTAAACAAAATTTGAGAATTGGTATAATTGTAGCGGGATGCTGAGAAAGTGTGTCAGTTCCCTCCTAAAATATCAACTGATTTAAGCGGTACCAACAACTCATGTTTTAAGAGATGTAGTTGATGAATTAGAATTGTCGACAAATGTAGCCTGAATATGAAAAAGCTATGCAATCAATGCTATGTTCAGCCTGGTCACGAGTTTCATTTCTATGTTATGATAGGATAGGCTGCAGAAGCCTACAAAAGATGTTGAATGCTCTTTTCATATTACTTCAGGACGAAATAGGATAGGAGCTGAATATTGGGAAACTAATGACATTTTTCTTAGAGGTCACAATTTGATAATTTGAGCTGTGCCAGGCTCCTTGATAACGAGTTGGAAAAACTGGATGCATATTAGGCATGCACATCACAGATAAGGTTAAAATGAATCAATTTTATCTCCTAGTTGAAGAACCTAGGCTTCCAGCATAAAACCAACTGGCTATGAGTGAAGTAGCCCGTGAATGTTATTAGCTAGTTTATAATTCTTTGGGGATTCCGATGTGGGATTTTGTTTCTTAACACTTCCCCTCACACGTGACTCGAGATTAACAAGAGACTGTGAATAAGAAAGTGTTTAACCAGAGCCCATGAACTGAAACGGGCTAAGAAGGAACCCAAATCGCATGTGGAACTATGGATTAGGGTTAAAACAAAACCCAAACTTTGGCTCTGATTACATGTTAAAGAACCTAAGCTTCCATTTCAAAACCAATTTGCCACGAATGAAGTGGTCCATGAAATCTTCTAATTAAATCTTCTAGTATCAAATTAAATCAAATCTTTACACTTATTCACTGATATCTATAACAGTAGCAAAGTCAAGCCTTGCATTTTATTTCTGCTCTAATCCAAGGTTGCATACCCGACTCAAGTCTTTCTTGGCCTGTTTAGTTCATGGTAGAGTCCCTTTGTTTCATGTCTTGTTAAGCTCCTTCCAATTTGTTTCGTGGGCCCCTACTTTGTTAAACTCGTTTTAGTGTGTGTAATGGACTCTTTGTGAATTCTATTTTGGTTTCATGGCTTGTTGCCAATCCCGAGTCACTTGTGAGGGGGAGTAATAAGAAACAAATCCTGACATCAGGATCCCAAGGAATTCTATACAAATTAATAAGATATGGAGTCACTCCACTCATTTCCAATTAGTTTTAAGATGGAAGCCCAAATTCTTTTGTTCCAATCTTCTACTACTAGATGTCAATCTTTCCAATTAATCTCTAATAACACCATCCACACCTTCAGATCCAGGATTTCCTTCTGCAGAACCATCAGTTTTCAGCTTGAAGAAGTTAGGCTTTGGGGGCATCCAGCTGATGTACAGTTCAATTTTTGTTTCCCTTTCCTGATTCTGTCTAGGTCCCAGAAAGGAGTAGTTTGATTCCCAGGCAAGAGTGGTTTTCGAAAAAGAATGGTTATCAACATTTAATTCATACACAACTTTATTTCTCCGGGACCAAACAGGGCAACAAGCAAAAAGGAAGTGTTATCCCAAGGAATATTACGAAAAGGAGAAATTGATGTACAGAAGCAACCTGTTTCCAATTAGTTCTCTAAAGGTAACTCTGAAGGTCTCAGGTCTTAGGTCCAAGGGTAAGGAAATGGTCTGCCAAACGGTAGATGTAGGATCACACTTACTTGGAACATGTTCCACATTTTCCTAAAATGCACAAACTATGCATGGAGAATGAGAAATTAACATTCTGGAGTAAAGTGTGGTTGTGGTTGGTAGGTTGTTGTGAATTGCTAACCATAAGATATGCCTGGCAACAGGTTTCTGTACCCAATTCTGCTCACAACTAATACTGAGGAATTTACATTCTTAGAATACAAAATCTGATAGTTAATTTAGCAGAAAATTCTCCATCAGAAGTGAACTTCCATCTTAACGAGTATACTTAAGTGATTAATCTGTTATACCTTGTCAGTATAAATTTTTTTATACTAGCAGTTCTAGATACTTAACACAACCAATTGTGAAATATTAAATCATAACTAAACAAGTGACAATGTGTAAAATATATTTAGACTGATATTGTACATTAGAGATTAGTTCATTACTTAAGATAGACGAGGACAAGTTAATAGGCAGGTAGAAGGAAATGCTGCTAAGATCCGAACCTTCATTTTCATCAAATAAATTCTTAACTTTTATCTCAATCTCCCCTTCATTTTAGTGTCCAACTAAAAGGTTCATAAAGCAACCCATTCCTATCCAATCATCTAGCCAAAATCTCGCTCTTTCCCCGTTCCACATAATGCCTTTGCTAAAATCTCTAACCCTTTTGCCAAGCACTTTTTTTTTTTTTGGGTGAATAGATCTTCGACCCTTCTTCAACTCCAAAGAATTGGAAGACTTGGACCTCTGTTTGTCTTTACTAGTCTCAGTAACTCTTGCCCACAAGTGATTTAGTTCTGAAATTAAGCTCCAACATAATCCGCCTGAGATAAATGATTAACCTCTTGAGTTTTCCTCATTCCCAGTCCTCCAAGAGACTTTGGCTATACACTGGCTCCAAATTCACTTGATGTATTTGATTTTGTCCTCAGTAGAACCCATAAGATGTCTGCACTATCTATTTCATCACTCAACCCTGTAACTAGCAGAGCTCATTGACTGTAACACACGCTGTATGACAACCTTCCTTCCAGCTAAGAATATGTTAAGAGATTAAGGGTATTTATGTCAATGCAGATAATGTATGGCTATTATAAATACAAGTAGGTTACCCAATCTAGATTGACTAAGTTTGTCCTCCCAATACTTGCGCAAGGTACTAGAGCGGAGTCATTGGAAAGAGATGAAAGGTTCATGACCAAAAACTGAAAAGTTACTATTCATTGTTGTTGTTCATCGCATATCGATGTTCACTGTTTATTGTGGTAGTGTTCATCGTGGTAGTGTTCATCATCTCTATTCATCACGTAGCACTGTTCATTGCAATGTGTGGTTCATTGCAACCTATTTTAATCCAGTGGACCTAATTTTTTAGTGTCTGTAATTGTTAGGTCTGATCTATTCTATGGCTCAAGATTATCGTCATACACAAGTCTCAAGTGGATGATAGTGGGTGTCTCCATAAATGATTCTATTGTAATTTAAAGAATCACACTAATAATTGTCATTGGGGTTTATGTGGTAGACACATAATGCCATAGCTCATCTCTCGCTAGTTCTTGGTTTGCTCAAACGGTTAACTAATTGCTCAGCTTTCTAAATCATTCACACGTCATGGGTTATTGATTTTGGAGCTACTGATCATATGACAGATAGTATTAGTGTTTTTTCTCATATTCATGATTCTAATTTCCTACCTGATGTCACTTTGGCTAATGGTTCTCTACTGTAGTTGTAATAGGCACTACAAATCCTACTTTGTATTTTTCCTTTGACATCCTTCTCCATGTTCCTTATTTTTCATTCAATTTTGTGTCTACCAGTAAATTCACGAAACAGCTACAGTGTTATGTTAAATTTTCTTCTATTTTTGTTGCTCTAATACATCTTAAGACAAAGAGAGTAATTGGTTGAGGGCTTGAGCACAATGGTCTCTAGTACTTTGATTTTAATCAATCAGTTGCATGTCCCGCTCGTACTTCTGCTCTTGACTCATTGTCGTTTATGTCATCCATTCTTGCGAAATTTAAACAAATTAGATCCTAATTTGATTGATGTGTCTTCGTTAGAATGTCCATCGTGTCAGTTAGGTAAACATCATCATGTTCCATGCTCCTCGAGTCAATAAATAGGCACTTGTAACATTTATGTTAGTTCATTCTGATGTTTGGGTCCTAGTTGTGTCACTTCTAAATTGGATTGCAAGTATTGTAGTGATTATATTTTACGTGCTACTTGGTTTTTTCTCATTAATGGTCATTTTGAATTGTATTCCATATTCTGCTTGTTTGTCTCTAAAAAACAAAAAAAGTTTGACCTACATGTGCATGTTCTCTTAGTGACAAAGAATCTGTTTTTTCAACACATTTAATGCTTGCATGGCCAAGTCTCGGGTATTAATCAGTCATCTTGCCCTCACACTCCGCAACAAAATGGAGTTGCTGAGAGGAAGAGTGTTTATCTTGTAAATATAGCTAGGAAAATATTATTGCACATGAATGTGCCAAAATATTATTGGAGTGGTGCAATGTTAATTGCATGTTATTTAGTCATCGCACGTCTTTGAGTGTTCTTAATGGTCAAAATAGTTGTTGTTGGTTGTCAATGCGTGTATACTGTGGAAATATATCCTGATGTTTCTGTTGATAAGTTAAAGGTCCTTATGTTGCTAAAGGGTATGTGGACATGATTCAACTGTCTCATGCACAAAAGCTCCCCTAATAAAACTTCATTCCAATTTATCACAATCTTTCTCCGGGTACAGCTTAATAACACAGTAGCTTTGTTATCCTTTCCTTTTCCTGGACTTATGGATAGCTTCCAAAACTATAAGAATATCTTTGGCTGCTCTTCTTCCAAGGATAAAGCTAGCTTGATGAGGGGAAATATGCTTGTTCATCTGAGGCCTAATTCTATTGATCAAAACTTTTACAGATTCGTTGTAGAGCGTTACACATGCTGATTGGCCTAAACTGCTTAGATGAAGATGAGGAATCTGTTTTGGGATTCAAACAAATAACTGCATCATTCACTCTTTCTGGAAAAAGAAGATCATGGAAAGAGGAGCGAGCGAAATTGATGACAGAAAAAGACTTAGTTTTGTCCTGAAATTTTTGGAATAAACATAGATGATGGCCACCAGGCCCGAACTCTTAAAAGCTTTGAGATCAAATACTTTTTTCCTAATCTTCTAAACAGAAGGCATAGAGATAAGAAAGGAATTTTTCTCCGTAGGTATGGATTGGAACTTGATGGCAAAGTGTCAGGAGTTTGACCAGAACAAACTATATTAGTGAAGAAATGATTTCTAAAATAACTCCTATGTGAGCTTTAATCTCCTTAGCTTCAGAATCCAATTTCCACTATGTTCTTGCAGAGCCAGAATTTTGTTTTATGCCTACTACTAGAGATCCTTTGTAGGTATTTAGTATTAAGATCATGGCACACATTAAGACTTCATGGCCCGTTGATCCTTTTCATGTTGCAGGACAGTTCTAAATTCTTCCTGGAGGATATTTTCAAGACTTATATAAAAAAAAAGAGTTGAGTTTTATCACGGAGGAATTTCTGAATACTGCCATTCTTGATAGAAATGTTTCTTCTTAAAGATATTATAAAAACAAATATTATAGAATTGAATATTGGCTCAGAGGGATCATTCCAAATGTCTAGGACAAAATTTTTGAGAGTAAGTTACAGAACCGAAATTTCCAAACCTAAAAGGTTTTGAGAGTTGTTTTCAAAGTGTTAGTACACCATGCTCCCTAAGTAGGTGATCATCTACATGTGTAAAACCACCTCATTTGAAGAATTGAGTTCACTCCAGAACGTAAGTAAGATTTACCAACTAATTTACCAAGTGTTTAGACACTTATATCATCTTTCAAAATTGGCAAAGTAGAGCTGTAAACGAACTGAGTTGCTCGCAAACACAGCTCGGCTCGAGTTTGGCTCGTTGGTTAGCTAAACGAGCCGAGCTCGAACACAAATTTTGGCTCGTTTAATAAATGAGCAAGAGTTCGAACAATGAATACCGGGCTCGGCTTGGCTCGGCTCAAATAACACTTTTACACTTATTTGAATTGAGCTGTTCACAAACAAAGTTCGACTCGACTCGACTTGTGAAAGTTCGAGTTTAGCTCATTAGTATAGCTAGACGAGCCGAGCTCAAACACAAATTTTGACTCGTTTAATAAACGAGCTCGGCTCGGCTTGGCTTGGTTCGTTTATTAAACGAGCATGAACTCGAACCGGGAATACTCGGCTTAGCTCAGCTCATTTATAGCTCTACAGAGAAGTCCAATATGTGGCAAGGTAACACCAATTGGATCTTGTAGCCAAGGAGGCATTCACAAAAATTGACCCATTAGATATCAGAATTGAGTATAGTTGCTACAGATCACATTTTCTAGTAAAAATATTGCTTACTGTCTCAAACAACCGTAAGAACTATATACGACTATGTGCTAAGTAGGAAATGTTTACCATTTAAATGGTGTTGAAAAGATAAGAAGGAAAAAAACTACAGAGCTACACATTTATTATGGAGTGTATGACTATACTTGGAAGAAATATGGACTCCTCAGTCAAATGTAATAATTAACATAATGACACATATAATTTGCTGGCATGGAGTTCATTTTTAGATTTTGGGTAAAGTGCATCAGAGACCATCAAACTTTTGTGCAATTTCAAATCACCCATTCAACTAATTTTTTGCCTCAATTAGCCCATCAAATTTTCTAATTGCTCCACTTAGCTTATTCCATTAATTTTTCATGTAAAGTTAACAGAAAATCAGGTGCGTGGAACAAAATGTATTTTCCTGTCTAACCAGGGACAAAAGAAACCAACAGAGACGCCCAATGTATCCGAAGTACATGACAAATTCCACTACCGAGAAAATTGATATAGCAGCAACAAATCAGTTTTTTACTGCCACAGTTGAAAGGCAAGGGACTTAGAGTTGTTTTTCTTTATTCTTATCTTGCCGGGGGTTGGGAGTTTATTTACATTTTTCTGCTTTCAATGGTGGGAGTTTCCTGTCTTAAGCAATTATCCCAATTGAACTACAATCATCAGTAAGAATGTCTCTTTTCTAGAAGTCATCCATATTGTCAAACCTCAGTAACCATTGATCTGTGGCCATGGGATAGGACCCATCAACCGAGAAAAGGGCATTTGCCCCCGCTTTGAGGGCCTCTGCCCTGAAAAACAATCAGTAGATTAGGAAACAGATGTTGATTTTGAGAAGGCCTGGGCAAACTCAACTGCTGAGGCCACTTTTCCATAATGCAGCAGCCTAGTAGCTTCAGCAGATGCCAGCTTTAGTTGCTCAACGGGCTTGCGCCAAGTCTCTGGTAAAGGTGGCCTTTCCTGTAGCAGCGATTGCTGGTGCTGGTGTTGCTTCTCAAATTCCCTTTTCTTCCTTCAATTCTCACCTCGCCAATTCCGCCTCTGAACATCTATCCTTTCAACCTCTAACCTGTGATCTGGCCTAAATGAAGACTCTGGAAAAGTCCAATTTGTCCCTGGTTAGGCCCGTGCAAAATACGCGCCCGACTTTCTGTCAAATTTAACTGAAAATTTGACGGAATGGGCCAATTGGAGCAATTTAAAAATTTGATGGTCTGATTGAAGCAAAAATTAATTGAGTGGGTGATTTGAAACTATGCAAAATTTTGATGATTTGTGGTGCACTTTACCCTTATATTTTTAGGGGGGATCAGCCCTTTCCATTAGATGATTCTTGATTAAACCTAGTATCTCCTTCTGGTGGCTGCTCATGCCTGAGTTCCACTTTGTTCCTCATGTCTTTTGGGCTATATCCTCTTGAGCGCTTCATTATGCTCTTTTTTTTTCCAATAACTGAGAGGTCTTCAGACCTCTAAGGGGCCCCACTTATTCCTTCTTAGAGACGTGCTTCTTCTTGCACATAAACAATTGTTACCGGAATAATCCCTCGGAGAGATAAGTAAATAAATGAGTCACATTCAGCTTCAAATTTGAAGTCAAGTTTGTAATGTAGGTGTACAAAGTCTAGTGGCTTAAGCTTTAGTTTTAGGCGAAACCCATGTTACATGGACTCTTCATTTACCCTCACCATACTTGTGCCGTGTCGTGTTGTGTCGATACAATACGGAACGGGTATGGGTATAGCATATATTAACTAAAATATTCACTTTTTTCTGCCATGTTGTGTCGGACTCTTCATTCGTACCCATATCCACGTTCTCCTGTACCCGATTCTGTGTAACATAGGATGACACTTGGATTCAATTCGAGTATTATGCCTGTTTGGGGATTTTTTATTATTATTTAGGTATTTTTGTCTTCATTGAGAATGTCGCCTGGTTAAGGTTTCTTTCTTCTTGAAGTAGAATTTGGGGAACTTCCATCACCTTTAAATAATCTATTAAGAGTTCTATGCACAATTTGGGAAATATTTTGACTCATAGATTCCACTAAAAATATTCCATTTTTTTCTGTATTTGACAGTGATTGTTAAGAAACGAAATCCCCGCATTGGGATCCCAAAGAATTATAAACTAGTTATATTCATGAGTCACACCATATCCGCCAATTGGTTTTAACATAGACAAGTTCAAGATATTTACCATGGTATCAGTGCCAAGATTCGGGTTTGAAATTTACTCTAATCTACAGTTCCATGTGGCCCATTTTAGTTTATGGGCTAGCAAAGTGCCTTTGTTTCATGGCCTTTTGTCAAGTCCTTTCTAGTTTATTTCATCAGCTCTAGTTAAGCCCCTTTGGTGCGTGTCATGGACTCTTGTGAAGTCTATCAGTTTCATGAGCGCTCATCAACCCCAAGTCAAGTGTGAGGAGGAGTATTACGAAACAAAATCCTACATTGGAATCCTAAATATTTCTAAACTAGTTAATGAAGTTCACAGGTTATTCCACCAATCAGTTTTGAGATGAAAACCTTGGTACTTCTAATGTTAACTACCAAATTTTTGTTCTCAGATTATGTTAAATAAAAGAAGGCTTGTGTTGAACAGTTTTTGAAATCCTCATAAGAAGCAGGGGACGTTGAGTCATTTCGTTGAAAATCACTTGATAAATGTAAACTCGCTTACAGTAAGAAGCAACTCTTTTGAGAAATTGAGTTTGAATTTCTGTCATGACTTTCCTCATAAGAAACAGGGGACATTGAATCTTTCTTTGAAAAATGACATGATAAAATTTAAACTTGACTACCATAAAAGCAACTCTAAGAATTTGTGTGAGTCTGAATTTCTGTCACAACATTCATATTTTACTTTGACTTTGACTTTTGCTATAAACAGGAACCGCCATCTGCAGTTTTATGAAAGGATATTTGCTAAGGCAGACGTTATAGTTACACCAACAACGGGGTAATTTTTTAATCTGTAAAATTTTACTGTATATTTCGGAGAGTCAAAATTGCAGTTCAAAAATTTGGGCTGTTTTGTTTCTAAGAAGTTAACCATGTGAAGAGATAAGGCAATATGTTTGTTGTTCAAATGGTTATGACTTCCACATTATCAACATCACACGTTCATTAATCTTCATTCAACTTGCAGTGTGACTGCATATGCAATAAAGGATGATGCTCTGAAGACTGGAGAATTAGATTATATAAATGGAGGTATGAAAGTGTCTCGTAGAATAAGCACACTCCTCTTGCTTATATTTCTTTTTAAATTTCGGCATTATTTGTGTGTTCACATCAATTTGCTAGATGTTTTTCCTTTGATAAACCACTTTTACATTCATGTTACTGTCATGGGCATTAATTGTTTGTCGTACAAGAAACAGGAATTTTATATCAGTTTTCTATTTCAGCTGCACTAGTACGATACCAAATAGCAGGAAACTTTTTGGGATTGCCTGCAGTGACCGTTCCAGTATGTGCTTAAAAGTTTTTACTTGTCCATGAAGTTTCTTTTTCTTTTTTTTTTTTGTTTTCTACTTTCTCGTATCATGTACTACCAGTCCAAATCCACTGATTGCACTCTAGAGATATTTCATCTAAGTACTTTTAAATAGGTTGGTTATGATAAGGCTGGATTGCCAATCGGACTTCAATTTATTGGGAAGCCATGGTCTGAATCGCTGTTAATCCACATAGCCTTTGCTATGCAAGTAAGATTCGATTCCTTCTTTTTTTTTTTTTTTTTTTTTTATGGGCATTCAAATCTTCATCCGGTCTTGTATTTCTTTACAAGCAACTTTATTAACATTTTCAGATAAGTTGCTACTTGTGTGTAAACTGCAGCATTGTAGATAATATGTTAATTTGTACTGGCACTTTTAGTTTCTTGTTTAAAGGTGGATACTGAATGGTTTCCATGTTAGTGCTCCGAGTTTGTGTATTGTTCATGAACATTTCTTGAATCAACTGGAAGTAATGCTCTTTTAACAATTTGAGATTTTTTTGGTTTTCAGGCACTATGCATGCTAGACTACAAAAGGCCGGAAATTTTCTATAATATGCTTGGCGAGGAATAATTCGTTGACAAGATTCAACATATATTGTCTTTATTATATCTCGGAGACTTGAAAGAAGTATTACCAAGGGGAATGCAGCAAAGAACACGTTGAAACATGTTTCTCCGGTAGTTCTGTTATTTCAATTTTAACTGAATTAACCTACGGCAAACGAGGAATTGGTAAAAAATGTCTTGTACCGAAAAACAAAGACTTGTATTCCATAACTCCCTCAAAAATCAAATTGTCATTTTATTTCAGAATAAAGGTATTTTTGTATATGTAAGTTATGTATCACTATAATGAATGCCGGTAGGTCATCCATATATGGGAATCGTGATTTCCTATCAAAATGCTGGACATGGTACCAGAACAAAATTTTGGGTCAAGGAAAATATCATAGCTCTAGAACACAAACCTAAAAAAAAAGAAAAAAATTATTAATCATCGCTCGTTGCGTTTCTTTTTAATTGCACGAAACTGTTCGTCGCTTAAAATAGTGTGCGGGTTACCATTTATCCCGTATTATTATTTGTCATGCGAATTGTTCACTACTCAAGGTTATAGTTCAAAGTGAGATTATTGTTCATCCTGGAGTTTCTGTTCTCCTCGACTCTGTTCATTTTATGAAGTTACTACTTATCATGGGAGGTTACATTTCAAAATGGATTATTGTTTGTTCTGAAGTTTTTGTTCATCTTGACATTGTTCATCCCCGAAGTTACTGTTCACATCTAGACACTGTTCAGTGTAACTGGATTGTCACATAGTATATCTTATTATCTTATTTTTTTTTGTTACAACGTTAATATGAAAGATATAATTCATATGGTATAAAAAGTACAAAAAATCCAAAAGGCTATAGTAGTCAAATTGTTCATAGATATTTCCATTTTGGTGTTAAGAGAAATGTTAATTATGTACTATTATTATCAATATAGGTAGGTCACCCATACTTTGATACTGAGTTTTTCTTATAAATTTTTTACAAGATATCAGAGTCAGGACTTGAATTTTATTCTCATCTTAATTCATAGTCGTACATGTAAATTGATTTTTTCTTAGGCCATTATAATTCATGGGCTCTTGCAAAGTTCTTTTTGATTTGACTCTTACCAAGTTCCTTCTAGTTTGTTTTACTGGCTCCATTGAAGCCCCTTTTGTTGTGTGTCATAAACATTCGTTGAGTCCATTCTAACTTCATCAGTCTCTTAAATCTTGAGTCTTCCATATAATAAAATCCCACATTAAGATCCTTAACAAGTCTAAACTAGTTTATAAATTTATAGGCTGCTACATTATAGTCAATTATTTGAGATAGGTGTTCAGGTTATTTAATATGGTATCAATGGTAAGTTTGGAGTTTTTATTTTCATCCTAATCCAGTTTTTTTATTTGCATCCTAATCAACAATTGGCACGCACAACTCCATTCGTTGTTAGCCTATTCAATTCATGGATTCCAACAAAATCCTTTGTTTCGTGGCCTCTTGTCAAATGCCTTCCAATTTGTTTCATGGGCTCTAGTTATAACATCTTTGAGTATGTGTCAGGGACTTTTATAAAGTCTATTTCAATTTCATGGGTTTGTATCAATAGTGAGTTAAATCCCGAGTACTCAGTGAAGAGAAATGTTAAGAAAAAAAATTTCACATCGAGATCTAAAAGAATTCTGAATTAGTTAATAAAGTTTATGTGTCACTTTATTTTATTTATAGTCCATGACTTTTGAAATGGAAATCTAGGTTCTCTATTGACCCCAGTTTAGATTTTTTTTTGGAATCCCAAATCAAAAAGTATCTTTTTATGCGAAGAGTTTGAGGAGGTTTACATGAAAAAACCTCCTATTTTTATTTCTCGGGGGAGAACTCCATAATAGTGTGTCGGTCAAAGAAGCATTTATATAGACTAAAGCAAGCACTTAGAGCTTGGTTTGGTCGATTTAGCACTATCGTAATGAAGTTTATCCTTAAGAAATATGGAAGAGACCATTCTATATTTTATCGATATTCTGATTTTGGTAAGATTTTACTACTTGTTTATTTATGCAAATGATATTGTAATTGAGGTGATAATTATAAGAGAATTCAATAGATTATATCCATTCATAGTCAAAGTTTCAAACTAAAGTGTTAGGTCATTTGAGATAGTTTTTGGGCATTGATGTTGCTCAGTCCCCACATGGAATTTACTTGGGTAGAAAATATGTCCTTGACATGTTGACAGAAGTTGAGATGTTAAGTCATATAAGCTAGTGGATATTCTGTTGGATCCTAATATTAAGTTAAAATATCAGAGTTGATTTCTTGTATTTGTGTTATAGCTCATAAAAGCTTTGGACATAGTGATAGTGCATAATTATGTTAATAAAATTCAACAAATAACCCTCTTCTAATGCGTGCAATTAAAATCAATTAATAAAACGTAATTATCCTATATATTGCAAATGCACATGTCATGTTTGAGTATAGGGCAATAGGATCGATTCTGCAAGAAAAAGATGATTTAAGTACTAAGAATTTATATCAGTCAATTTAGTATTTAAACAAATCAAATAAAATGAAAATAGAAACTGAACAACAAGTATATAAAATAACGTACTCTATAAAATAACAATTTTGGGAGAAAACTACTAATTTTTATATTCCAGGGTTAAGATTTCACTAATGACCAAGTTTATGATTGAATGAATTAATTCATGTTATTGGTTCTTGTCTTGTATAGGATCCAATTCCATTTATACTCAACACTCACTTTCGTGACAAATTGAAGATTGCCACCATACTAGGCTTTCCTACTCTCGTGGTAAAGGCTACTAATACTGATTCATTAAACTCATGAATTACATTGGTGATTTACCTAAGGGTACCTGCTATTCTCATATGACATGCAATTTAGACTTCATCTGCTCCATTTTCATCATTATTACCATATAAACCAAAATAGTTAACAAACAAATATGAGATAGTATAAAGTCATGATAACCAATTGAATTATGCATATATTCATTAGTTTATTCTAATCCTAGATTGACAATCTAGTTCCAGATATTGGATTTAACAAAAAAGATTATATTACTTTAACAGAACAATTCATTACAATCAAGATAAAGAAAGAGATAATTTTAAGAAACATTATTATATTGATAAACAGTGTTTTAATGTCATCAACTTCTTTCTCCAATTTGAATTGTACAAGAGATTTCTCCAAATATGTGTAAGGTAATAAGGGGAGTAACGCAGCGGAAAATTTAAAAATTTATTACCTTAGCCATGGATCTCTTTGATGTAATCTATACGATTAAAGGGTGTTTAGCACAAATACCTCAAGCATAGAAGGTTTCTATGCTTCAAAGGGCAAGATCCTATTCGATGAAGGTGTTGATCTACCATGAAAAGCCCTCCAAGTGTCGAGCCTCCAACGGTATCCACACGAACATGATCTTTAGGAACCTTTGGGCTTACTTGCCTTGCCTTTTGAGTGCTAGCTCCCTTGAATGATTCATGAAGAACACAAGAAGAAGAAAGAAGTTGAAACCCTAACAATTAGGGATGGAGGTGTGGCGTTTTTCTTGGGAAGAAAATAGCCCCTAAGCTCTCAATTTTTCTCTCTCTAAATTTTGTGTTTTGTTTCATCAAATCTTTCAAGAGTCAAGGCATGGACTTATTTATAGATGTAGTATCCTAGTCTTTAAGGAAACAAGAGCAATTGGAAACCAAGAAGGTTTAGGAAGCTTACCTTAAGCTAAATCCTATTCCTTTAGGAAACCAATTCCAAAAGGAAACCAAATAGCTTCTTAATTCCTTTTAGGAAACTAATTTCCATCAAGACTTAGAATATTTATAATTAAGTCCATTAAGTTAATTTATCACATAAATTAACCCCATAAGTATCTTATACTTATCTTAATAACAATTTAACCCAAAGACCATGTTCTTATTGTGTGTGACCCATTAGGTTCCATTCACGTTGGCAATAAGTACAAATTATAACTCATTAATTAATTAATTAAGAGCCAGATAAATTAACACTTTAATTTATCATTAATTCACTAATTAATTAATTTGCACTTATAGATCATGAGTGGCGTCTAGCAATGCATCATGACCACCCAAGTGAATAGGAAAGTCATATGGTAGACTACACCTATCAATGACAATGTTACCGTGTAATTAATATCCTTTCACCACACTATATCCCAATTAGTCTAAGAGTGTAGTGCGCACTCTTTAAATGACTAGTTAATGATTTCTTGTTCCCGAAATACAACTTTCATAAAAGTATAACCTTGAAACTCTTTCAAGTCATACTTTCACTTTTGCGCAAAAGATTCTTTAAGTCATATTTCAACAAGTGGCCAATCCGGGATATACTCTCCTATAATAAGGAGTGGTGAATCCTATATCGATTACTCACTATCCTTCCATGCTTCATACTATACCCAATCTCTACCGTATGGGCTACTCTTTTACGAGCACCGAGCAATAGAGTCAAAGCATAGCAATCCACACTCAAGATACCATGGTAATCTCAAGTCTAAGGATCACTTACACCATTGCCATTAAGAGTATAATTCATAAGCACTATGAATAGTAACTCTCGGCGGATCAATCCAATGAACTTGTTCTCTAACAAGCATCCACATACCAGCTTAGGTGTCACACGCCATAGTTGACGAGATCAACTACTACTTACCATAAGTAGAGGCAAAGTATGTGCTAGTCTTCCCATATTAATGATGTCCAATCTCATTAATACTATGACTAGGGATATTTAAGAATATAACTTAATGTGTAATAAGAGTCTCATCATTGTAACTCTTACAATCTCTTATACACAGTTAATATTCTATGGACTTTATCAAATAAACAAGTAATATTAATAACAAGTATTAAATGACAAAGAAAATGCCACATATATAAGTATAACACGAAATAAGCGTAATAAAAATCCCAAAAACCAACTTGGTTTTAGGGCATACACTAACAAACTCCCACTTGCACTAAAACCAATCACCTATAGGTTTTAGGCCATAAGCATGACTATCATGCTTATTCTGGGACAAGTCCATGGTGAAAGGATTAGTGGCACTTACATTGTGGGAACTTCCTCTATCTTTTCATCATTTGTACCAAACTATTTCCATAAATAGATGGTGACAGCTAAATACACTTTAGGATCATGGATGAGACTTTAGTTCCTTAATTAAATGATGGCTCAATTGTTTCATAAAACAATGGAAGGAACTATTCTTTATCTAACAAAGAATCCCTTGATCCATAGTAACTTCTAAAGCTACCATGTACTCGCCTTTGTTGTAGAATATGTTGTAGTATCTATCATAAAACGCTTTTATCTATTACAGTTCAACGTGAACACCAATTCATCTCATGATTTTCTTATCATCCCTATTGGATTGAAAGTTTGTATCTTTAAATCCACACACTTCCTAAGTGTGATCTCCATAGTCAAGAATAGTCTTTTAGTGCTACTCGAGTACTTAAGAATATTCTTTGATAACCATCTAGTGACACTCACCAGAATTGCTCGTAACACTTAAAGTCAGAAGACATCGGGTCTCATACATAGGATAGCATATACAATAGAACCTATTGCAAAAGCATATGGGATCTATTAATGCTATCAACCTCAATAAGTGTCAAAGACACATGTCTCTCAGAAGAGTAATCTCCTATCACATAGGTAAAACCCCTTCTTCGATTACACTATGCTAAACCCTTTAGCATCTAGCCTATGTACTTGGATCTAATGAGACCAAGCAACCTCTTGGATCTATCTATATAGATCTTAATTTCCAAATTAGAGATCGCCTCTCTTAGATTAAGAAATTCTTGGACAACCATATCTTTACCTTTAAAGTATGTTGTTTCCATCAACGATATGTCATCCACATATAGTATCAAGAAAATGACAATGCTCCCACTCAACTTTACATTTACACAAAGCTCGTCTTTGTTTTTGAGAAAATCAAACTCTTTGATTATCTTATCAAATCAAATGCTCCAACACCTTGACATTTGCAGGAGTCCACAAATGGACCCTTGAAGCTTGCGTATCCAATGACTATCAATGGAGGTGAAGGCCCAAGGGATGTGTCATATACATACCTTTTAATTCCCGTTAAGGGATGAAGTCTTCATATCCATTTGTCATAGCCATAAAAGCAGCTATTGCAAGTAAAATCTTAAATGGATTTAAGCATGGCTATTGGTGAAATAGGTTTCTTTCAAAGTCAAGCCTTTGAATTGAATCCTTTTTCCATTAACCTTGCTTTATAGGTAACTACGTTACCATCCATGTCAGTTTTTCTCATAAAGACCTACTTGCACCTTATGGGTTTTATCTCTTTAGGTGACTTGAGCAAGGACTATACCTTGTTCTTGTACATGGAATCCATTTTGGATTTTATGGCATCTTGCCATATCAAGGAGTCTACATCAGACAAAACCTCTTCGTGACTAGTAAGTTTGTCATCACATATGACTAGTACATTATTGCTCTTGCTAATGAAAAATCTATATATCTCATATGTGAGAAATCTGTATTTCTCAAGAGTATAACGTACTCTACCAGTCTTTTGAAGATTTTGTGTACTTTGAGCTTCCGTTGCGCCTCATCAACATGTGGCATAAGCTCTAGTTCCAACTATTGATCTTTGTCAATTCATGGTTCGTGAACCTTTCAAGTTCTATCTTACTCCCACTGTCTCTTTTAAGAATAACTATTTTTCTAGAAAAAGACATTTCTTGAGACAAACGTTTTGCTCAGGGGATTATAGAAGTGGTGTCCATTGTTTTCACAAGGATACCCCACAAATAGACATCAGTTGAGTGTATAGGAGTGGTGTCCAAGGTAAAAATTCCTAAAAATGAGGTTAGGAATTGTAGTATGGTTCATCATAGTTTGCACCATATCTCATAGGGTACAACTTCTCCTCTTTCGCACATCATCAACAATGGTGTGTCAAGTGGAGACATTGACAAAGAATCACATTCTTCTTTAATTATTTTGAAACACTTGACATTGAGTATTATCCACATAGGTCAAATCTTACTCTTGTCAACTTGTTTTTCTTACTTCAACTTTAATGACTTTGAACATTTCAAAGGCCATGGATGCGTGTATCATATGATACACATAATCATATCCCATATGATCATCCATGAAAGTGATGAAGTATGATAAACATCCTCTAGCATGGATCGACATTGAGCTAAAAACATCTATATGTTAACGTTCTATGAGGATCACTAGCACATTCACCTTTTTCAAATAAAAGGTGTTTTGGTCATCTTTCAAAGTAAATGAGAATCACATGTCTCAAACGATTCATAATTGAATGAGTCCAAGTACACAACTATTATGTAATTTGGAAGTGCGTTTCTCATTCACATGACCAAGTCTATAATGCCAGAAGGATAGTTGTTTCAAAATATAGAGTTTTTGTCTATGTTTGAGAATGGACTTATCAAGGTCTAGGATTTGTAAAACGTTGTTTTTAGTGATCTAATACCACAAAGAACACCATTACGTAAAAGAACAGTATATATTCTCTTTTGTAATGGTAAGTCTTTTCACATTTAATGTGAATTGATTTCATGTTCTATTGTAAGTATCACAACATAATAACAATGTTTTAAATTCTAGAACAAGCCCAGTTGGTAAAAAGTGTATAAGTCTCTACAGCTAGTGTAGCAACTCTTGCTCCATTCATCACATGTAGTTTGACTTTCTCCTTACTTATTATCTACCATGCTTTAAGACCTTGCACATTTTTGCAAATATGGGATCTATATCCGGTATCTTATACCCAATGGTCTTAATTAGTAGATGAATTTATCTCAAATATAAACATACTTAGAAGTAGAAGCTTCACTAGGCCTCTTCAACTTCTTAGTATTAAAACGAGCCTTACAATTCCCTTTCCAATAGAATTGGAAACATGTGCCCTTAGACTTGTCCATTTTGATCACACCTTTAAGCTTTGTCATAGCTACTATGGTCTTCTTAAGACTACGCTTGGGTTTCCCCTTGACAAGCAATAAAGTGCCCCTTTCTTCCTTGATAGACTACTCTTTAGATATCTCATATCTAATGGTCCTAGATTGTGTATCAACAACTCTTTGAGATGCACAATCACAGACAAAAAGATCTATCAATTTGTGCTACTTTTATAGCTTAGGAATTATAGATGACATTATGATATAAGTAGCAATATCATTATCATCTTTTATGCATCTTGTATGCACATTGTTTCCTAACTATAATTGTCACTATGGGACAAGTGGAAGTGGGTATCAATGACATATCCAATTGTGCTTAAGAACTATTCTCAAGTCTTACACTAGTCCAAGAAAATCGTATATATATATATATATATATATGGAGATATAGGATGATAAGTGTATTCAAGTGTACATTCATTCTACAACAAATGAAAAGATAGTACAAGTATTTGTTTCGTGTTATAATTGCAAACCAAAAATGTGGGCTTCAAATTTATTTGGTTTGCTCCCACTATTTTACTTCAAATCAATAACCCTCAATCTATTGATTCGGGAATCCGTTGGAAATTTCTAGTGGGCTAGGATCCCATCTAATTAACTTTGGGTTTGACGGAGGCCAATGCCCCAAAGGTAACTTCGATTAGGTAGATAACTTTTATCAATCATAACTCTTGTGACTCCTAGATAGTTGGGTATCAACTCTTGATATTCGCATCTTATTTGTTTCCCAACATTGCCTCAAAAATATCATAACATTGACGGAGGCCAAACTCGTTATGTATTTTTGTTAAGTCATACCCATTATTCAAAGATCACATCTCATGGCAAGAACATATTCCGAGTAAGGTGACCTTGACGGAGGCCAACGTGTCAACACTTAATAGGAACTCTTCGTTTTTGCTATAATAATGGAAGGCAACTTATATATATTGACTTAATATCGCCTCAAAAACACCATAGCCTTGATGGAGACCAACAAGTTAAGCATTTTTGTTAAGTCAGGCCCATTATTTGGAGATCATATCTCATAGTAAAAAACATGCTCTAGGTAAGATGACCTTGACGGTGGGCCAACAAGTCAACACTTAACAAAAACAATAATTTTTACTACAATAATGGAAGGCTAGTGACTTAATATTTTATTTGAGGGATTTTATGTTAATTATACAATATACAGTCTCATCATAGCATGTAATTAAAATATATCGACATATAAAATAAAAACATGCATAATAAACCGTGGATGATTATGGACTTAACTAAAATATTTTCCTCGAGCCTTAAGGAAAATATATGGTCAAATTCCTAAGGGATGTGATCAACTCCTTGATGCATTCCTTGGGAGGTCTTCAACTCTTGACGAGCCTCCATGGTTGCTCCTTGGTTCCATCTCCATCTTCTTTGTACATTACACATGTAATTCTATTCTAAACAATTTAGAAAATTAAAACCTAACTCTAACCTACACAATGTACATTACATGTATTGACTAAGAAACCTCGAGTTACATTCGAGGGGAGTTAGGTGAGAAGAGAATTACATGAGAATAATAGAGAAGGCAGGACACGCAGGCCCTATTTTAAAAACCAATATAAGCCAACCATCAAAATTAATAAAAAATCAACCATTCAATCACATTGGTCATAGTCCATAATCATCCACCATACCATCATAATATTTAACAATTAAATAAATTACTTTATTTAATTCTAGTCATAAATCACATGGTCTAAATTAATTAGATTAATATTCTTGAATTTATTTGTCTCAAAAATAAAGTTATAGAAGGTGTAGGTTTCCAATATTTAACTTTCCAAATATTAACAATTAAAATTGGAAAGTGTTTTGTAGAGAAAATTCTAAAAATTCGCGTTTTCCAAAAAATTAGGAAAAATCTCGCTAGAACTCTGCCAGCAAACCGTGGGACAAACCGTGCGCGGTTTCATCCGCGGTTTGTCGACAGAATGTACGGGATTTCAATCGCGGGTTAAAACGCGCGCGAGTTTTCGCGCGGTTTGTGTCCAGAAAATACGATCTTTGAAATTCTTTGGTCTTTTTCAAAACTCTTTTGAATCAAAACATGTTAAAACCCTTTTAGCACGTAAAAATAATTTAGAAACCTTGAATACTACCATAAGAACTCATTTTAATTATTTAAAACACTTTTAAACAATTAAGAACTTATCTTAAAAATCAAACTCTTGATTTTTCTAAAACAATTTTGAGACAAATTTCATCAAGAACAAACCATCCATATTTATGACAATTAAATAAACATAAATCATATAGATATAATCAAAGGACGCTCTGATACCACTGTAAGGTAATAAGGGGAGTAACGCAGCGGAAAATTTAAAAATTTATTACCTTAGTCCATGGATCTCTTTGATGTAATCTATACGATTAAAGGGTGTTTAGCACAAATACCTCAAGCATAGAAGGTTTCTATGCTTCAAAGGGCAAGATCCTATTCGATGAAGGTGTTGATCTACCATGAAAAGCCCTCCAAGTGTCGAGCCTCCAACGGTATCCACACGAACATGATCTTTAGGAACCTTTGGGCTTGCTTGCCTTGCCTTTTGAGTGCTAGCTCCCTTGAATGATTCATGAAGAACACAAGAAGAAGAAAGAAGTTGAAACCCTAACAATTAGGGATGGAGGTGTGGCGTTTTTCTTGGGAAGAAAATAGCCCCTAAGCTCTCAATTTTTCTCTCTCTAAATTTTGTGTTTGTTTCATCAATCTTTCAAGAGTCAAGGCATGGACTTATTTATAGATGTAGTATCCTAGTCTTTAAGGAAACAAGAGCAATTGGAAACCAAGAAGGTTTAGGAAGCTTACCTTAAGCTAATCCTATTCCTTTAGGAAACCAATTCCAAAAGGAAACCAAATAGCTTCTTAATTCCTTTTAGGAAACTAATTTCCATCAAGACTTAGAATATTTATAATTAAGTCCTTTAAGTTAATTTATCACATAAATTAACCCCATAAGTATCTTATACTTATCTTAATAACAATTTAACCCAAAGACCATGTTCTTATTGTGTGTGACCCATTAGGTTCCATTCACGTTGGCAATAAGTACAAATTATAACTCATTAATTAATTAATTAAGAGCCAGATAAATTAACACTTTAATTTATCATTAATTCACTAATTAATTAATTTGCACTTATAGATCATGAGTGGCGTCTAGCAATGCATCATGACCACCCAAGTGAATAGGAAAGTCATATGGTAGACTACACCTATCAATGACAATGTTACCGTGTAATTAATATCCTTTCACCACACTATATCCCAATTAGTCTAAGAGTGTAGTGCGCACTCTTTAAATGACTAATTAATGATTTCTTGTTCCCGAAATATAACTTTCATAAAAGTATAACCTTGAAACTCTTTCAAGTCATACTTTCACTTTTGCGCAAAAGATTCTTTAAGTCATATTTCAACAAGTGGCCAATTCGGGATATACTCTCCTATAATAAGGAGTGGTGAATCCTATATCGATTACTCACTATCCTTCCATGCTTCATACTATACCCAATCTCTACCGTATGGGCTACTCTTTTACGAGCACCGAGCAATAGAGTCAAAGCATAGCAATCCACACTCAAGATACCATGGTAATCTCAAGTCTAAGGATCACTTACACCATTGCCATTAAGAGTATAATTCATTAGCACTATGAATAGTAACTCTTGGCGGATCAATCCAATGAACTTGTTCTCTAACAAGCATCCACATACCAGCTTAGGTGTCACACGCTATAGTTGACGAGATCAACTACTACTTACCATAAGTAGAGGCAAAGTATGTGCTAGTCTTCCCATATTAATGATGTCCAATCTCATTAATACTACTGACTAGGGATATTTAAGAATATAACTTAATGTGTAATAAGAGTCTCATCATTGTAACTCTTACAATCTCTTATACACAGTTAATATTCTATGGACTTTATCAAATAAACAAGTAATATTAATAACAAGTATTAAATGACAAAGAAAATGCCACATATATAAGTATAACACGAAATAAGCGTAATAAAAATCCCAAAAACCAACTTGGTTTTAGGGCATACACTAACAATATGTTCTTCAATGGAGAAGATTGCCTTACTTCTTGTTGATTCTCTCAAAGAGAGAAAATCTCTTTGGGAGAGATCCTATAACTACCCTATCTACGTTGTATATTCTATCAATGTGTATCTTGGGTTTTTTCTATGCTATGTATTTATAGAATCCTCATGCCTTGAAGTACAAGAGATTTCTTTAAGTTGTTCTCAAATGATAGCTAGAACTTTACAAAAATCCGCCACAAGTTACTAAAAATTTGCAAGGTTACACCACCAAAATCCGTAGAGAGTTATTCCTTCCTACACTTCCAGTTTGTCTTTCCAGAGAGAATTTGTGGACTTGCCCAATAGAATCCGTGGACGATTTCTAGTTGTGAACTCTCTCTAATTTGTAACCGTGAGCACATTCGCAACTTGAAAATTCCACATCCGTAGCCACAGCTTCTTCATGCATTCTTAAATTGAAAATTTTGAACTTTTTACACAACTTTGGTGCACAATTGAGCTCTACGTCTCTTAATCATTGAATCAACTTCCAATATTTTCCAATTGCAATCCATGTTGATCCAAATTGATGATTGAATAATCAAACCCTATAAAAATAATAGAACAACATACTAAGTATGTCCAATGCACACTTAAGAAATACCAGATAAATTGAGCATAATTCATCAAATATTCTTAAAAAATAAAGTAAAGTACTAGCCTAAGCATCCTAATTAATACTCTACCTGAATACTTATCAAACTCCCCTACACTTGAACTATTCCCTACACTTGAACTATTATTGGTCCTCAAGTAATCACAAAATACAAATCAAAGACCACAGTAGAAATAACACATGCATCTTCATAACCCCCTTCTTTAATAACCAAGTGAACAACCATTATGCAATTAGCGTTAAATACTTGTGATGTTAAGCAAATGAGAAGTGACTTTACCATAATTTCACTAGTTCAACTCAATTTTCAACCTCGCCCAAATATATAAGCAACTCATATAGCTAGCAAATAACTTCATATGCCTATGATTTTTTAACTTTCAATTGGAATAGCGACTTTTTATTTGATAAGCTCAACTTTTACTTGGGACATGTAGTAGTCTTGTGACGTGAAGATCGACATTGGTTTGATGAATATCCTTAGTTACTCAATATTTCATCTACCTGACCTGTATGCATATGCATAATTCAAGTACCTTTTTAACATGAAACTTGATATTTTTAGATGAAGATTCTCAATTACTTAGTATTGACCCATTGGAGTAGACTCTAAGCTTATTTATTCTTTTTCTTTCTTTTTTTTCTTCTCTTCTTTCCCTTTTTCTTTTTTCTTTTTTTCTTTTATGCACATAACAGTGCCTTTCTAATCCATTAGTAATCATAGAACATATGTTACACTTATCAACGATATTCATCACTCAACTTGCAAAATATAGTCAAAAAGAAAAACTTCAAGCAATATGCAAAACATAATTACAATTTCCCTTACTTTACCTAATGCACTTTCTCTAAAAAAAGACTCCTAATCAAATAATAGATATTTTTTAGTCATTCAAGAAAGAAATTATCTAAAACGCATTAAATTATCTCAACTAGGTAAGAGAATTTGACTATTGATTGCGAGGAAAACATTTGCTGTAGATACTAAATTTTGACACATCACTTATTTTTCTGACATTGGGGGGTATTCTTCTACTTTTCGAGGTCGAATTTCAGTTTTCAAGCAAAAAGAGCAAAATTAGTAATTTTGGGGGCAAAACAGTAATTTCTAACACGTAAGTATTTTTCACTAGGTTTTTGGGTTCTAACGTGTTTATGATTTTTTCGACCTAGTGTGAGATAAAATCACCAAAAATTTGCCCCAGTGTAGAGGTGTGATCTTCAAATAGGTTGTCAAAGGAAAATCATATATTCTAAAGGTTCCAAGGGGAAAACTAGGGGTAGAAAATGTTTAAGGAAAAAGAAAGAATGTTTGCCTTTGATCAGTCAATTTTGCAATAATTTTTTAAAAGAAAATTTACTAAATCAAATGTACAACTTTTTTTTTACATGATGTCTGAACTAACGATCCTGGGAAATATTTGACCATCCATTTCTGCTAAATACGGTCTCTCTCGAGTAATGCTTTTCCTCTTTTCTTTTTGGGTGAGTGAAATCGTGCTCCAATTGATCCAAAGTTTGTTCAAGTCATCAACCTGCAAAAATCACAAAGCTTTGGTGTTAATCTACTCAAAATTTATTTCTTCCTCAAATTCTAAATTTTGAGAAGAAAAAGCATAATCAAATTAAGTCAACTTCCCACTAAAATAAATATATCAAAATGCATAATTTTGACACTTGCCAATTCCCCCACGCTTGAATCATTGCTTATTCTCAAGCAATTAGAAAATGTGAGATCAAATAATAATTTAAGTATTGAAATAACCAATGTGCATTCTAAAATGTATTTCCTCAAGAACAAGCAAAAACCATTATGCAATTTATTGTCTCATCTTTAATTCTCATAATATCAAGCAAAGGAGAAGGAATTATATCGCAATTAAGCTAGTTCAACTTAATTTCTTCACCTTACTGAATTTTACAAGTAAATGAGTCATATGATCAATTAAAGAACATCACATGTCTATGATCAATTTCATTTTTATTTGAGGGAATTTTATTTTAATGAACTAATTAATCAAAATACAACAGTGTCTTTTGACGCGAAAACCAATATTCGCTTATGAAGGTTCCTAGTTACTTGACGCCTCCATCATTAAGAATAGCAAAAAATTGTATTTGAGAAGTAAAATTGCCTTTATACGCAGGAATCGACACTGGTTGGATGAAGGTCTCTGGTTACTCAATAGTTTACTTACTTGAATTTGCAATACATTACTCATAGTTCAAGTGCTGTTTGACGCGAAAGTCAACATTTTTCGAATAAAGACTCTCATTTACTAAGCACAAGAACCATTGGAGTAGAAAAAACTGCATCATTCTTTTTTTTTTTGTAGTTTAAAAATCCCTCATAATAAGTATTACATCACAGATTGCATGATTGCACGTGACCGTAATCAACATTTAACACGTAAAATTAAGTAAAGAAGAGAAATTTTCATCAAACACACAAAATTTAGACATAATTCTAACCACTGTATAAGATATACTTTTTATAAGAACAAAATTTCAAATCATATAATAATCATTTCTAAGTACTTAAAGAAAGCATTCGTCAAAATAAACAAAATCATTATTGCTAGCAATAACTCACAAGCATGCGATATCATCCTATCTCAATCTCATGATAACCTATGCAATACACTCCAAATGTCAATAAGAAACTATGGATATGAAATAATAAAACTCCCCTTGCAAATTGGTTGAAGTCATATCCCTGCATGTTCATTCCGTTTATTGCACTCAAATCCTCCAAACATGTAGAGGAGACTTGTTCGATGATTCATGGCAGCCCCCTTTCTTAATGACTTGGATGCTCACAAGTGAGAATCTGAGCAATTTGTCTTACCAACTGAAATTAAGCTTTTTAAGAAACTATTCATATCTTTTTGGGCCTTTGCAACTAAAGAATTGACAGACTTAAACTTCCTTAACCTCTACCTTAGTACCAATGTTGATAACTTTTGTTTCTTCCAAGTTAAGCTTGGGTTCCTTTTGTATTGTTCAGAATCCTTAACACGGAATCTATATTCCTTTTTGGTATCAATCTAGTTCTTCTTTAACAGTTTTGTCTTATTTCGAAATCCAGAGAAACATTGAAGTGGCAATCATTAGCTTCAAGTAAAGCGATGTCCAAAGATCATAGGCGTTTATTTTTTACCAATTAAAATTAAGGCAAAACACCCAAAAAATAATTTTATTTTCATTCAATTTGAACTTGCATTAACTTATTATAAGAGAATATTTACAATCACACAAACCTAGCATTAGGCTTTGAGAAAAAAAATGCGATTTATTTCAAGGCCTTATCAAAGAATTATTTGCTCAATATAACAAAAGAATTTGGATAAAATTCTTTCCAAAAGATAAGGGGAAAACATGAACGGATAATCTAATACCACAAGCAACTTTAAGAAAGAAACTTGTTTGAGGGCTCCCTTTGAAAAATAATTTTAAACACAAGACAATCTCAAATTATAAAAAGATAACCATTATTAGCATTCAAATTATTCATATTCTTATTACATCTAAAATGAACCATTGTCTGGTTATGCGATACAATTTCATTAGTCACATTGATTATCCTAGTCAAACTTATCTATTTTAACTGTCACACTATCAATTCTGAAAATTGATTCCCTATGATCCTTCGAATAATTTGGATAGAGCACTCATGTTTTTTTTTTTTTGCCTTGTAGATGTCGAGTGTGTGGCACTTCATTGGAATAGAAATATGATTAAAATACTTCAATGTAAAAACCAAATATGTACATGATGTCTTCCCCAAGTTGCTATCTCCGTTGGAGGACCTGTAAAGAGAAAAAGTCGTAATCAGTATATGTGAAAGCAAAAATGGATGCATGTCCTGGGAGAGCCCTTATTGTACCAAGAGTAAGCCTAACATGAAATGTAATCCTTTAGGATGAGACTCCCCCTATTAAACAAAGGTGTGCTAGATCCGCCGGGAAGAAATGCCTCCATTCTACTTACTTAACCTAGGGTCTCATTCGCTAGGATGGTACTGAAAATGTAAATATGCATGTCTTTTTAGGATTATGTACCCAAGACAAAAGGATAGCTTTCCCATCATGGGATTCCCGAAATGGCATTCTCTTAAGGGTTTATGCATGATGCTAGTTTATTAAAGCACGTTAAAATATGCAAAAATGAAAACTTTGAAAAAATGTCCTGAAGATTTTTAATCTAGTAATGATGTAGAAATTCTTTGATAAAGATGGACCATGAACTGTACAAAGGATTGCCAATTTTGGACTCATTTATTTGACCAAAAGAATTGAGCCTCCATGAAGCTCTACAACACAACACTAAAAGAAAGCCAAAAGGATCATAACTTTGTCTAGGAACATATAAGTAAAAAATAATGCATGATGTTAGTTTATTAAAGTAGGATATAAATACTTGAAAATGAAATATGTCTTTAAACCCCTTTTGTGTAATGTGGGAAGGTAGGGTGGGGGATAAGGCAAAAATGATGCGTAATTTCTTTGAAAAAGGTGAACATGAACTGTACAGAAGTTTTCCTTCTGGGGTACATTTATTGACTCTGAGAAAAATTGGGCATGGCCAAAATTATAATGTACAACAAGGATGCTTTGAAAGAGGACTCGGGGTTACAACTCTATCTTGAGACATACAAGTCAAAAATCGGACTTTCAAGATTTATAAAAAGCTTTACAATGATTGTACTTGCTGTTTTTTTTTTTTTTTTGCCAAAAATAAAGTTTGTAAAATTTTGCACCTATTCTGTATCCATCTTTCTCGAAGAAATTAACTGTGCAAAAATAAAAATTTAAACGTGCCGAAAGAGGTGTTGTCTTCCTATAAGAGCACCATGCCAAGGCTTTTTATTCTACGGTTGTGAATGCAATCAAAGAATGAAAGAGACTGCATTAGTTTATTCAACAAATAACACATAACACATTGGCCAAACAAATGGCACACGTAGATAGTAGTAAATGGCATAACAAGGAAAATAAAGGGGGCGGATCCCTTCCTCTCGTGCCTGGTGTACCTAACAAGGTAAGACAAACTCTATCCCAGGTTATTTTATGTGGATGCATGAGGTTGGGCTCGCTAATGCATCTAAATTCAATAAAGTTGTCGGTTCCCAAACCTTCAGACGAAATGATAAGGGTCATCAATCCTAAAGCCCTTTGTCTGTGGCTCGAGTAATCCCATGGACACTACTACGTGCACATCGTGCTATGACCACATGTTCGAGTGGATCAAGCCTTCGATACGACTTAAGGCTCCCTAACCTTTAAACTTAGGGACCCAAAAATAACCAAGTTCGTCAATTCCAGAGGTCCTAGGTCAGTGGTTCGAGAGATCCCCTAGACACTGCTACATGCACAAATGCGATGGCCGCATGTCTAGGCAGATCGATGCTAATCCTAAAGGGATGGATAGGTGACAACCACCAAAAGAGCAAAATGGTAAAAATAACATATGCACGTATGAAGTGCTCCTGCGAGAGGAGAGAATAATAATGCTAACGTGCGAAAGTCTCTAAGGGTGACTTACACCCTTCTCCAAATGCAAGTGCGATACGAACATAGTAAAGATAATTAAACCATATATCACATAGAGAGACGAAAGATAGAGGTGTGTGTGAGATGCAAAAGAAAAAAAAAACTAAAAAACTTATAAAAGAAAAATGCAATCCTAACATCCAAATACAATAGCGAAGAAGGGTTAAAGGAGGAAAAGATGACTAAACCTAGCGTCCAGACTCACTAGTGATCCTCAATGGAGTGGCTAGCAATTGTACCCCACTTTTCAAAAAAATGAAAAAGAGAGTGACAAGGAGAGGTGGTTTTTGAAAAAATAATTTTTGGAAAATGATTCTTTTGGAAAAAGAGAGGTGTCCTAAAATGAGAATTTGAAAATGTGATGGTTTGAGCTCAAAAATAGAGTCTAAAAATGGTTTTTATGAAAAAGAGAGTCACCACTTGGTATTGAGTTTTGGTGTGCCAAGTCACCAAAAAATGTTTTTAATGGAAAAGAGTAAGAAAAACAAAAGCAAACATTTTTAGAAAACATTTTTATGAGAAAGCAAGAAAATTTAGAAAACCCTTTTAGATGACTACAAGTCTTCGAAAACAATAGAAAAAGTTTCGGGAGTCATGGTTGAAGAAAGAGAAGGCAAAGGCTTGCGCCTAAAACACCCTTTCAACCTAGCAGGAACTAGTTGCAAGGTTTAGTCTAAAGTTTCTTAACATAGCCCTACATATTTGGATGTACTACATGAATCTAAACCTAGATCTAGAAAGAGATATCGAATGGGGCGAAATGTCCCTTCAAAGTTTAATTGGATTTAATGCATTAATTGCGTAACCCAAAATGAGACCTCGAAGGAGTCACGAGTTATGTAAAAATAAAATAAAAAGGTGAAAAATAAAATATAGATATAGATATAAGTGACCAAGGAAGAGGAACGCAACATAATGGTTATAGGGAACTAGACTCGTGACATAATGTTCCTTCATACAGAGGATAGATAGCGCGCTAAGGCTATTAGAGCCATACTCGCCCATTTCCTGTGTTCGAAGGGTGACTCTTCCTAATCTAAGAAAACAAATGACCTATCTATCCTAAAATGCTTTATGAAATACAATCTAAATGTCAAGCTTCACATGTACGGGGATAAGGGATAATATATAATGGGTGTGATCAAGTAAAATGGAGAAAAATCTTAAAAATATAAAAATGCATGAAAATGTGATGAAGAGCATACAAATGAGACTAATGCATGAAGAGTCTAGAAGTCTAGCATTGGATTAGCACATTTTCTACAAATTCCTTTACTAGTGTTGGACTAGCGAAGAAACGAGGTAAAGCCCAACTAGCATTGGACTAGTATGATAATGTCACAAATAAGCATAAATTAAAGCATAATAAAATTAAATAAAACACATAATGGCACATAAAGCATATGTGAGCACATAAGACATAAGCATAATATTCTAGATGCAAAATCTTAAAGAAAACTAGTAAAACACATAAGCACATAAACATATAGAACGCAAAAGCCCTAACTATTACATCGGAGAAAACTAACTATAATCTAGAAGGGGAAAAGATAAGAACATGACCTATCTAACCTATCTATTACATTTTCTATCTAAAATACAAAAATTTTGTTAAATAAATGAAAATATAACATATCTATTACATTACCTATCTAAACACAAATTTTGTTAAATAAAATATCACATATCTATTACATTCCTCTAAACAAATAAAATTAAACTTGAATAAATAAATAAACACAAAATTGATAAATACACAAAAATAAAATAAAATTAAACAACACATAAAAACACATAAGAAAATCACATCGGAGCACATAAGGAAAATTAAAGGCTAATGAAGAATGCCTCCCATATGAGTAACCAATATAAATTATTAATAAAACAAACAGACATGTCAAGGTAGCACTATTTAAATAAATAAATCATAAAGTAAATAATGAAATATTAAGGACTATATCCATGCCTCAAAATACCAAAACAATTACAATGATAATAATAATAATCAAAAGGTTAAAAACAACAACTAAACATTTAGGAAAAAACAAAAAGCATCTAATTTAAATAAAGAAAACACAATAACACATAATTAAACTTTTAACAAACAACTAAAAACACCACAATGATTAAAAGAGAAAGAAAGAAAACTAATTTGAGCATTAATTAAACAAAGAAACCTAATATGGGCATTGATTAAAGACTTAGAAACCCAAAAGGGCAAAATTGAAAGTATTAAGGACTCAATTGGATAAAAAGAAAAGTTTTTGGTGAAAAAATAAGATTTTTCCAAAGTTTTGGTATAAAACAACAAAAATCAAGAAAGTTAAGGCGCAAAATGTAATTTCAAAAAAGTCTAGCGATCAAAATGTAATTTCAAAAAAGTTCAGGGGTCAAACATGTAATTTTTGAAAGTTTGGGATTTAAAATGTAATTTTAAAAAAGTTTAGGGGTCAAATTGGAATTATTCAAAAGTTCAATGACCAAAAAACAATTAAATAGGACCTCATTGAAAAGAGAATAAAATTATGGGGCACAATTTATAAAACTTAGAAACTTAAATGCAAAAATCCTAAATGTGTAGGGTCGCAATAATATTAATAAAAGTCTAAGACTACAAAATAAATACACATTATCAATTAAAATAATCTACAAGAAACTAAAGCATCAAAATGACGTAATTTTGAGTAAAACTATGTCAAAACGACGTAGTTTCACTAAAACCCATTTCTTTTTTTTTTTCAAAGGTTGTCTTCAACCTACTGGCCGGCTATGACTGGTGACCTGCTAGAAAATTTTTTGGTGATCCAAATGAACCCAAACTTTCACCTCCTACTCAGTTTTTTGCGTCCTTGGTTTTGTCAGAAAATGATCGAAAATAAGCCAAATGACCAAAAAACAGCCAGAACACCGTTCAAAACCCATCTCCACTTTGAGCATTAAACCACCAAAATCATACTTGGATAGAAATAACACAATTTGGAGAACATGATTACAGCAAAGAATCAATGCAAAAACATCAAGTTTAACCAGAATTGAAGCAACAATCAGGGGACAATTGGGTCTGTCCTTATCACTCTTAGGCTCTAAATTTTCTCCAAGAAACATCATTGAGTGAGTAATAAGTTAGATTAATACGTGCTAGAAAATGAAGTCAAATCCCATAGAATCTTCCATTATTCTTCTTCTTCTTCTTTTTTTTTTTTTAAGATTTCCATTCGAGCATTTCATCGAACAAGTAATGTGCATATGAAATTATCATCCTTATGTGCAAAATTCAAATAATGCAAACCCCAAAATTTCAGACCAACCAAATTTCTTTCATAAACTCCACCAGAGAACATAATAAAGTTCATACAAAAATAAATAAATAAATAAAGTGGAGCTAAAATTGTACCTTGATGACCAACTGAAATCGATTCCTTTTGGGTGAGTTCCTCTTCTTTTATTCTAATTACTTCGTTTTTTGTGTGCTATGTGTGTGTTAGTGTATGCTGGTGTTGTTATTATTGTGCTATATGGTAAGTGTGATGTGGTGGTGTGTGTGTTTTTTGTGAGTCGGGAGGGGATGAAGATGGTGAGTTTTTTGAGTGTATGTGTATGAAAGTCTGTGTGATGTGTTGTGAGGGAGAGCCGAGAGAGAGGAAGAAAAATGGAAGAGAGTCTGTAGGTGAGTGAATTGTGTGAGTTTTTGTGAGGTGACGATGGTGAGTCAGTTGCAGTGGAAGGCCATGTGTGCTGTGTGAAGAATGGAGTGTGTGTTAATGGTTAGGGAAAGTCAAGGGAGAATAGTGATGAAATTGCAGTGAAAAATTGTGTTCTTGTGATGACGATGATGAGTGTTGTGAAGCTGGATCAAAATCCCTTAAAATCTAGTAAAAAGGGAAAGTGGGGATGGTGATATGAGTGATGGATTGAGAGGTATAAGGTGGCTATGCATGGAGTTGGTGATGCTAGGAGATTGAACTGCACTGGCTTGATGATGGTATTTGGTAGGGTGGCTGGATATTGGCTTTAGCAGATGTTTCTTCTCTTTCTTTTTTTTTTTGTTTTTTAATTTTTAAGAAAAATAAAGAAAACAAAAACAAATAAAAAAAAGCCTACTTGGACTCTTTAAAATTATTAAAAATACTTAAAATTCGAAGCTAATGTAACATTGAAAAACGTGCCATTAATAAATAAAAACTTGAAATAAATACCAAATAACCTCTAAAAATCATGAAATTTTTACAAAAAATCTACAAATATAAAATACACATATAAACTTTTTCACACAAAAATTCTTAATAAAAGGTGCATTGAAAAATGTGCTTTTAAAAGTAAAAAATACCAATTCAAATAAATATGAAATGACTTTGAAAATCATTCAAATTAGAAAAAATGTAAAAATAAAAATTTACAAATTATAAGGTATTTATATGCTAAAATTATCATTTTTCACTTAATAAAACTAATTAGTCACAATTTACGCAAAAATTGCGATTGACCCCAAAAAATAAAAAGTATCCTTGGATGAAATAAAAACACATTTTTTACAAATGGTGCGTCAAAATTTGGTATCTACACTAAAAATAGCTTTTAGTTTGCAAGTGAAGTTAAGACTTGCGAGGTGATCTGTCGAGACATTATGACCTATATCAAGCTAACCTTTGAATCAAAATTTAAGGTTTGTTTGCTAGGTTCTTCATGGCTGGAATGGTGCTCTTGTTTCGGCAAATGAAGCAATTGATTACAGTTTTGCTTGTTAAATGGTTGCTGCCTAGACAAAGCTTCAAACTCAACATTGATGGATGCTCCAAAGGAAATCCAGGTCCATGTGGTGGTGGCTGTAACACTCTAGAAAATGCACTCACAAGAGACATTCTTTTATTTAGGGTTAAGTGTTAATCCTTGATTTATTAGTTGGAAGATTTCTTGAGTTAATTAGGTTAATTAACTAAGATTTTCATTATTAAGTAGGACACCTAAGTAATAATTTTATTGGACCATTAATTTATATTAGTGTTTAAATTTTGATTAGTTTATTCTACTATTTTCTAGTCTTTTGACTACTTAAATTTTAGCTCAATTTTACTAAAAAATTTCACTTGTTCTCTTGCTTTAATTTCTTTTCCTTGGCTGAAAATTCTTCTCTCTTTTTCTTTTTTCTTCTTGGCCGAAAATTCTTTTCTTTTCTTCTTCATGGCCGGATCTTTCTCTCTCTATTTTCCTCTCTTTTTGCTTTAATAATTTGTGCCATAATATTGCTAGTATTAGGTGATAAGAGATTAAAAAGTTCTACCAATCAAATTAATCCAAGTTGACCACTAATACCTAAAAAGCATAAACCATACTTTGACTCTTGTTATGATTTTATTGGTTATTCTTTTTCTCACCTTTTTCTTTATTTCTTTTCTATTTTCCTAGCCTATTTCTCTCTCTTTTCTTTCTTCTTGGCCGAACCCCTTGCCCTCTCTCTTCCTCTCATTTTGCTCTCAACTTCTTGAAGCTTTCTCTCCAAATTTTGAGTAATTCCACCATAGAAAGTGAGCTTTTCTTCTTCCTAAGCAAGGATCTAGGCTTGTTTAAGGTATCTACTATGAACTTTTCCTACTAATTTCAAGTTTTAATTAGTCTTTTGTTCAAGTATAAAACTAGATTCTTGTTATTCCTACTTGAAGAACTTAGTTAGAATTGAAGATTTACTTGCTAAGATAAAGTGTTCTTGTGGTTAGATAGACTAGTAAATAGCATTTAAACCTTGAAATCTCATGTGTTATATGTTACTTGGTTGAAGATTCTTGTAGTAGAACTCTTGAATTTGAGTAGACATTTGAATGAATTTGAGTTTGAGTTGAACATAGAAGTTGTAGAACTTGTTGAAATATGGGTTGGTTGGTTGTTTTCTTGCAGGAAAAAAATTTGGGTTAGTCCGATTTTAAGGGGAAATGCTGCCGAAATTTTGGTAGAATTAAAAGAAGAAAAAATGACAAGTGAGATTTTAAACCTAGAATATGCTCAATTGAAGGAAATTGAAGTGTAGGAATTTTTAGAAAATGATCTAGTGATAGATTAAATTTTCTTAGAATAAGAAAACCCTAAACCCTAAACCCTAGAAACCCTAAAACCAAAACCCTAGAAATAAGTGGGGTATTTTCTTGAATTTTCTTACTAAATTCACTAGGGTTTTAATCGGGTTTTCATTATATTATTTCTTTTAAATTTTAGGATCCGAAAACGAATCGCGACCGTATTACGAAATATTTTCTTAGGCATTTCAGGTGAGTGTCTCTATGTGTGCATGATGCATGAATTGCTTTGTCATACTTGAGAATGTTATATTAAGAAATATTATGCTATACTTGTAATTGTTATTTTATGACATGTGTTACTTGAGGAATGATGTGTACTTTATCACATCTATTCTGCAATGTGTTACACGCTTTCATTATCCAATGTGTTACTTGTGCATGAGACTTCCGTGACTAACTTCACCGTTACTTCACGGATAGTCAATCCGGACAGGCTTGGGAGGAATATAAGGTGCTGGGTGTTTTAGGGCGTGATGTTCTTTCCGTTATGAGTTGTGAATCCTCAAAGAGGCCAGCTCCGGATTTAACTTTCTTGCGTGTTGGCCCTCCAAGGTTGAGATTTCTCCCTGGATGTGGTAGCCTGTACGGAGGTTATAAGGTGAATGGTGGTTAGGGTTCTTGCTTGATAATACTAGCATGACCTTTGATAAAGACCCGAGCTATTATCTCAGTTCTAACATCATGGTTACATGATCAGTACTTGCTCCTTCTGCGGTTAAGCTTGCTTCCGTAGTTGAGCCCTGTATCCGCCATTGACTACTTGTTAATTAAATTGTTCATAACCTGTCTATTTAACTTGTCAATTATTTTTGTAACATAAAATAATGGTTTCTTGGTATGGTTGCATGACTTGGGCACTCACTGGGCTATTATAGCTCATCCCGTTCATTTGTTTTCTTTAACCAGGTTTCCCAAAATACTAAAACTGGAAAAGCTGATTTTGGACATTGTACATGTTTTGTTTGGTATCTTTTCATAGCCACTTGTTTAGGCTATTCTTGTACATGCTATGTAAATTTTAGTGCGTAAAACCTTTTGTAATACCTGTACTTCAAATGAATTTTTATGGATATATCTCTTTATGAATGTGTTTTATTTTTGCATTAATTATGTGTACGTATTGAGCGAGTGCTCGACTCGAGTCTTGGCGAGAGCTAGGCAGATAGTCCGCTAAGCCCTTTGGTGCACCTTTGGGTAAGGTGGGGCTGTTGCAGTGGCAATATCCTTAGAGAGCATAATGGAAGATTTGTCCTTACATTTGCAATTAACCTTGGCAATGGTACGAGTCTATGGGCTGAGATCATGGATTTGGCTTTTGGTATTCATTTATGCAAGTTGAGAGGTTTTTTTGATTTTGGTATTGAATTAGATTCTCTACTATTGGTTGATATTCTGAGAGGGAAGTACAACTGTCTGTGGGCATTACAAGACGTATATGAGGAGATATGTAATGTGGTTGATGATGTTATTATTTTCTCACATTGCTACAGACAAGCAAATATTCCAGCTGACTATTTATCAAATGAAGCATTGACAGTGGAAGATTCTGTAGTATATGAGTCTTTTGCTTCACTACCAAAAGAAGTTCTAGGAGCTATTAAATTAGATATGATAGGTTTGCCTTCTGATGCGATCCCTCCCAAGACCCCTCGTTAACCACCAAACGGAAACCTTCGTGACGAATTCTATCCACAGGACAACCCTCCCAAAGGATCGTTCTTGTGCATCAATGGACAACTTAACCCCAATTCTATTCGAGAATTGAAACTAGTTTGAAGAGGATCCCAAACCCTAACCCCACACGTTGGCTAGAACTCAAGAATATCGAAAAGAATTCACGAATCAATTGTAAAATTCACCAGTCTCACAGAGAGAACCAAAGAGAAAAACCTTCGATACTTTATTAAACTTCAATCGTAATCTGTCTAAACAATAATAATAATTAGTCTTATATAGGCAAAAATACCCTAAATAACCAATATAGAAAGTGACTAGTCTATTACACATTAAAAACTAAGTAAAAACGCAAAAAATAAATAAAGTCGTAAAGTTGTTGGTGGAGGCCACGGGGTAGGCCGAGCCACGACCTTTGGAGTAGCCTCGATTAGAGCCAAAAATCCGTTGGAGCTTACTTTCTAATGGAGGCCGTGGGGAAGGCCGCGCCACGGCCTTGCCCACAGTTTTCATTAGAAACCTTCTGACGGCCTTTTCTGTGTGACGTCTTCTGAACCTTTACAGGTGTACTCCTCCCAGCCTTGCATGGCCTCTTCCTCCAGCTCCTTTTGACTATTCTTGACGCCTCTGAGTCTCCATTTTGGATGACTAAGCCCCTATGCATTGGTGATGCACTACGGATGACTCGAATGCCCCCATCTACTTGAGCTTTCGTCACTTGGTTCATATCATTCCCATAGACAGTCTATCAAACCTCTCATCACAGTCCCAGTTATCCCTCCAGCTAGAACTCACTCCACTCCTCCTTCTTGCTTTGATACCACAATTGATGCGATCCCTCCCAAGACCCCTCGTTAACCACCTAACAGGAACCTTCATGAAGAACGCTATCCGCAGGACAACCCTCCCAAAGAATCATTCTTGTGTATCAATGGATAACCTAACCCCAATTCTACTCAAGAATTGAAACTAGTTTAAAGAGGATCCCAAACCCTAACCCGACACGTTGGCTAGAACTCAAAGATATCAAAAAGAATTCAGGAATCATTCGTAGAATTCACCAGTCTCACAGAGAGAACCAAAGAGGAAAACCCTCGATACTTTATTAAACTTCAATCGTAATGTTTAAACATTGATAGAAATTAGCCTTATATAGGCAAAAATACCCTAAATAACCAATATAGAAAATGATCAGTCTATTACACGTTAAAAACTAAGTAAAAACGTAGAAAATAAATAAAGTCGTAAAGTTGCTGGTGGAGGCCGTGGGGTAGGCCGTGCCATAGCCTTTGGAGCGGCCTCAATCAAAGCCAAAAATCTATTGGAGCTTACTTTCTGATGGAGGCCGTGGGGAAGGCTGCACCACGACCTTGCTCGCGGCCTTCATCAGAAACCTTCTGACGGCCTTTTTTGTGCGACGTCTTCTGAACTTTTGCGAGTGTACTCCTTCTAACCTTGCATAGCTGTAGACACCAAATTTTGATACACCATTCATTCTTAAACATTGGAGGGCATGTTTATATTTTTTGGGTCAAAATTTAATTTTTTCAATAATCTCAAGGAGTAAAATAGTAACTTTTCTCTATAAATATTTTTCCGTTAGCTTTGGGGGTTTTAAATTCATATTTTTACTCTCATACGAATTTGTTAATTTTTTATGATTTTTACGGATTTAATTGGTATTCTTTTTATATTTTTACCAGTACAAAAGTAAAATGGTAATTTCGCCTCGCGAACACCATTTTAGCTCATTTTACGTTTCAAATTTATTTTTCTAATTCTTTAAGCATGTTTCTAAATTTTTTTATTTTTTCGGAGATGATTGCTATTTTTTCTGTAAATACTGCATTCTAGGGGCAAAATCGTCATTTTACAGTTAAATTTCATTTTTCATCAATTTTTGAGTCATAAATGCATTTCTTAAGGTTTTAAACTTATTTCTAATTTTTGATAATCTTTTCGAGGTCAATAGCTATTTTTGTGTGAATTTTCGCAGTCTAGGAGCAAAATCATCATTTTACAGTTTAAATTCATTTTTCATCAATTTTTTAGTCATAAATGCATTTTTTAGGTTTTTAGCTTATTTTTAATTTTTGGTAATTTTTTGAGGCCAAAGAGCTATTTTCTGTGTATTTTCGTTGTCCAGGGCAACATTGTCATTTCATACCCCGAGCGCGTTTTTGATCAGTTTTAAAATCTAACTTTTATTTTGAAATCTATTTTGAATTTTTGAAAAATTTTGGAGATTAATGTCATTTCTTTGTATTAATTTTTTAATTTTTTGGATTAAAAATAATTTTTTAAATAAAATTAAAATTTTTATTACTTGTAGCATTTTTGTTATTTTGTAGTATTCTTGGTGACCAAGACAACTAATCCTATAAATACCCCCCTTAAAGACACAAGGAAGGAGAAAAAAAATTCAGAAACCTAAAAAACATATACATGTTCTTCCATTTTTAGATCAAAACACACACTATTCACTTAAAAACACATACACACTTGCCGTCATTTCCCAAGGCTTCCACTGTTCATCATCTTCAAGTTCAAACCCAACAAGAAGATTACATTTTTCAGTTTATCATCAATCATCCTACAAGGTAATTTCTTAATTTTATCTATTCCATTTTTCTTTAATCAAATCTGATTATATTTTTAGAGCTTTTCTTTTGGTTTTCTTTTTGTTTGTTCTATCCTTTCTGGGTTTGGGATGTAGTTTTTGTTAGTGTATGCCCTAAAACCAAGATGGTTTAAGGTGTTTTATATATTATATTTATCCATGTGGTATTTTTCTTTATCGTCTAGACTTGTATTTCCATGTTACTTGTTTGATTAATAAAGTCCTTAGAATATTGACCTTGTATTAGAGATTGTAAGGGTTACAATTATGAGACTCTAATGCATAAAGTCATATTCTTAAATATCCCTAGTCGTAGTATTAATGAGATTGGACATCATTAATACGGATAGACTAGCACATACTTTGCCTCTACTTATGGTAAGTAGTAGTTGATCTCATTGACTATGATGTGCGTGACACTTAAGCTGGTATGTGGATGCTTGTTTGAGAACAAGTTCATTGGATTGATCAGCCAAGAGTTTCAACTATAGTGCCAATAGTTGAACTCTTAATGGCAATGGTGTAAGTGATCCTTTGACTTGAGATTACCATAGTATCTTGAGTGTGGATTACTATACTTTGACTCTATTCCTCGGTGCCCGTAAAAGGGTAGCTCATAGGTTAGAGATTGGGTATAGTTTGAAGCATGGAAAGATAGTGAGTAATCAATATATGATTCACCACTCCTTAATAGGAGAGTATATCCCTTAATGGCCACTTGTTGGAAATATTAACTCATAAATCTTCTGCAGAAGTGATAGTATAACTTGGAAGTAGTTTCAAGGTTATACATCATGGAGAGTTATATTTTTGGAACAAGAAAATATAAATTAGTCATTTAAAAGTATGCACTATACTTTTAGACTAATTGGGATATAGTGTGGTGAAAGGATATTAATTACACAGTAACATTGTCATTGAAGGGTATGGTCTACCATATGACTTTCCTATTCACTTGGGTGGTCATGATGCATTGCTAGACGCAACTCGTGATCTATAAGTATGAATTGATTAATTAGTGAATTAATGATAAATTAAAAGTGTTTAATTTATCTAGCTCAATTAATGAGTTATAATTTATACTTATTGCCAACGTGAATGGAACCTAATGGGTCACACACATAAAGAACAAAATCTTTGGGTTAAAATGTAATTAAGATAAGTATGAGATACTTATGAGGTTAATTTATGAGATAAATTAACTTAAAGGATTTATTTATAAATATTCTAAGTCTTGCAGGAAATTAGTTTCCTAAAAGAAATAAAGTAACTAATTGGTTTCCTTATGGAATAGATTTCCTAAGGGAGAAGGATTAGCTTAAAGTAAGTTGCCTAAACCTTCTTGGTTTCTAATTAGCTTTATTTCCTAAAAGACTAGATTACTTCCTCTATAAATAGGTTCATGCTTTGACTCTTGAATCATTATTATTGTAGCACAAAAGAAAACTAGTGAGAGAAAAATTGAAGAGAAAAAGTCACGCCTCTTTCTCTCTCTAGGCGTCTCTCTCTCTCTCCTAAGGGTTAGGTTTTTCTTCTTCTTGTGTTCTTAATAATTCAAGGGAGCTAGCACTCAAAAGTCAAAGCAAGCAAACCTATAAGGTTCCCAAAGAAGTTGTTTGTATGGATATCGTTAGAGACTCTACGTTTGGAGGGCTTTTCGTGGTAGATCTAACATCTTCTTCGAAGGATCTTTACCTAGAAGCATAGAAATCTTCTGTGCTTAAGGTAATTTTCATGCAAACCCCCTTATTAATCATATAGATATGTCAAAGAGATCTATGGTTAAGGTAATAAATTTTTATTTTTTCGCTGCGTTACCTATGCTATTACCTTACAATTTTCTGGGTTCTGTTCTCTCCTTTCCTTCTCCTCGTCTCCCTAAAATCACCGTTAATTCTTCCCCTTTTTGCTCCACCTCCACCGTTTTTCAATCCCCTGAAACTATCGCCTCCCTCAATCTCATCTCCACCATCCCTCTCTAATCTTCACCAGAAACCAACCTCAGCACCTCAACCCATACCCAACCCCTTATCAACAAACAACAATCACCAAAAACACCACAACCTGCTACCAATTAACAAGCACAACTCACAAAGCCACCACCATCAGCCAAACCACCACTCACCACCAGCCTCGCCACCAAAGTCGCCACCAAAAGCAACCCAAACCCACCAACCAGCACCATCAAACAACCAGTAGCTGCCACATTAAGCCCAACCATTGCCAGCCACCCCTTGGCCCCCATCTCATCCACTAACAGCATCACAGTTCCACCCCTTGGCCTCTGAAATTACCAACCAAAATCCAACAACAGCCGTACAAGACCACCAGTCCTCTCCTCCTTCATCATTACCAACCAAAAACACAAGCCTAATCATCAATCACCCAAAACCAAACTCCACCACAACCGCCACCGCCACCACCATAACCCTACTTCACCACCAAATTAGTGATAACCACACACAGAGCTATACACAAATTCAAGAATACAAGCTCTTGTTGAAAGTCATAAACTTTATCTATTCTTCTTCCAAATTTCATCAAACGAAAGTGGCCTTCTTCCTCTGTCTCTATTCTAGAGATCATTTACAATCAGTGTTCTGTTTTTCTTCTACAACACCATGGCTATGTTGATTCCAGAAAGCTCAGGAGTTGGTAAAACTAGTAAATATAGAAGATCAAGAAACCTTGGCTTTAGCCAAAATCAACAACAACCCATTTCAGAAACAGATCCAATCACTGCAATCATCAATTCAACTCACCCAAAAAAAACTTTTCATCAGCAACACCTTCAACCGCCAGCATTACCACGCACAATCAACCTGCAAAAACATACAATCAGCTGCAAAAGAACAAAAGAACAATAGCAAAAATAACCATCAGCCATCATATGCAAGCAGCCTAGTCCCAGACCCTTGTAACTTTCACCAGCAACCCCTAACCATCGGAGGACCACCAGCTCTCCACCCAATCATCACCGAATGACCCACTCTCCACAAACAACTACCACCACCATTCCCAGTCACAGCACAGCCATTGCCAATTTCACCACCAAATCGCAGCTATCCCATTCCACCAACATCTTGAAACAATCGCGGAAAACCCCCTCGCTTCTGCTGCACATCGCTGTCATGAGAGAGAGGCGCCAATAGTGGGAGTAATGGAGAAGAGAAATTGAGAAATTAAGAAAGGGAGTTGAGTGATTGAAGAATCAGTGAATAAGAAAAGAGAGAAAAGAAAACAGAAATAGAGGAGGAAGACGGACTGAAGAAAGAAAAGAGAGAACAAAAGAGAATAAAGGGGAACAGAAACGGAAAGGAAAATAGAGAGAGAATAGACAGAAAAGAGTAGGAAATGGATGAAGAAAAGAAGAAAGTTAGAGAGAGAGAGAAGAGAAAGAAGAGGAGATTTCAGTGGAAGAGAGAGGGCAGAGAAAGGAACCAGAAAAGGAAAGGAGAAATAGAGAGTGAGAGAGAATGGTGGGAGCAGGGGACGAAGAAAGAAAAGGGAAAGAACGGAGAAGAAGAGGGCTGGGAAAAAGAGAGTAAACAAGAAAGAAGAAGAAAAGAGTGAGCAGAGAGCTGAATGGGAATCGGAGAGAGTAAAGGCACAGGAACAGGAGCACAAAGGGAGAAATATAAGAGAGAGATGAGAGAGAGAGAGTGTGAGGCAAGAGAGAAATCAGAAGGAAAATAGGAACGGGAATCAGAAGAAGGAGAGAGGGTGAGTTGAAGGAGACAAGAGAGGGAATTCAATTTTGGGGAATTGGTTTTCTGGAGAGAACAATGAAGAAGATGATTTGGAGAAATTGGTGTTGCTTTAACCTATTTTTGTTTTTTTTTCCCGTTTAATATTTTCTTTAGTTTCTTTTTGGGATTTGTTTACAGACTTGTTTAGTTGAGTTTAATTAGTTATAATCCAGTCAATTATTTTGATTGATCAAGTTAATAGAATTGACTGACTCAGTCTTAGTTTAATTGGATGTTTCTCTTTTGTAATATAGTAGATATTTGTTCTGGATCCTTTTATTCTTAAGTATTGTTAATAGTGGCCTTGTAGATTTATTACATCATACATTTAAGTCCCAAATAATTACAGAATGACCCTCCTAGTTTTAGCTTCTTTCAATTAAGTCATGTAGCTTGCAATTTGATCCCATATTTCCCAAAATTATATTTTGTCCCCCGAGTTACTTTAATTTTTGCAATTGCACCCCTCAAACTTACGTGAATTCCTAACGTTTACCCTTTAAGTTTTATAGAATTTTATTTTGATCCTTTTTATTGCTCGATTTTGCATTTTTTTAATCTCAATTTGCCAATACTTATACATTTTAGTTTTTGTTCGTTTATACTGAGGTAGCCTTGACTTTGTTTAGTTCATTTTGATTAGTACTTGTACCAAGTCTTCAAAAGTTACCCTAATTACCCGTTATTCTTCTGTATATGCTTCAATGTGCTCTAATGTGATATGTTACACATTTTTCTTCATGCATTTCTTATTTTACGCACTTTTTGCATATATATTTATTTTTCTGTTATTGAATTTTGAATTTTATTATTTTGATAAAAAATATTATATTTTTGTATTTAACTAGCCAATGTAATAATTAGATCATTTTCTTTTTTTTATATTGCTTACAAACATTTTTGTATTTAGATAGCAAATGTAATAGATGGGTCATTTTTACTTTTTCCTCCTAAAATTGTAGCTAATTCCCCCGATGTAATAGTTAGGGCTTATTTGTTTTTGCGTGCTTGTATGCTTATATGTTTTACCGCTTTAATTAGGATTTTTGCATTTAGAATAGCATGATTACATGTTATGTACTCCTATGTAATCTTATATGTCTTTTTATGTTTATTTTCTTTCGATTTATGTTTTATTATTTTAATTCATGTTTTATCAGTTTTGTTATTCTGTCACCACACTATTCCAACGCTAGTTGTGGCTTTTTCTCATTTTCTCACTAGTCCAACGCTAGTGGGGATCCCTAGAAAGGGCTAGTCTAATGCTAGACCCTTAGGACATTTTAGTGTTAGGTGCACTCGTGTGCATTTTATATCCCACTTCACACATTTTTAGTTTTCTTGCCATTTTACATGATTTTTATTATTAATACTATTATTTATTTATTTTTTGACACATCTTCAAATGCATGACATCTAGGTTGCATCTCACTTAGAATTTAGGTCATTTTGTGTGATCTGATTAGAAATAGTCACCTACTTACGTGAGAATCGATGGCATACATGCCGTTCCCCCCTCCGTTAGTAGGAATATTCAGTCACAATTTATAAGTTCTCCGTACCCGTTATGCTGCATCCCCACTTTCTTCAACCACTTATTATCTATATTACTATTTTTCTTTTCTTCTTACATTCCATTTTTGCATCTACACTCGTAACTCCCTCAAGGTCTCGACTCGGGTTTCACAATTAGTGCGATAATCTCGACCAAGTCTTAATGGGACATTTTGACCCTTTTGATATCCCATTTAGACTTAGAATTTGCATTCATTTAGATACATCTGAACGCAATAGAACTTAGGGTTAATTTAGAAAAATTTGATTAAACCTCGCAACTAACCTCGGTTAGATAGAAAGGGTGCCTCAGGCGCGAGCCTTTGCCTTCCCTTTCTTCAAATGTGACTCCCGAACATTTTTTTCTCGTTTTTCGTAGACTAGAGTCGGAAAAGGGTTTTAAATGATTTTTTTTAAAAATTTTATTTTTGTTTTATTAAGTAATTTTTCGGGTGACTTGGTACACCTAACTTAATAGCAAGTGGAGACTCCATTTTTTAAACAAAATCCTTTTTCAAAAATCAGTTGGCCAAAACTGTCGTACTTTTAGTCCCGGACCTTACTTTCTTTTAAAAATACCATTTTTCTTAAAATACACTTTTGCTTATCATAAATCCGATTTTCATCACACACGCACGATTTTTTTTAAAAAACTTTTATTTTCAAAAATGGTCACATGACTGGATCGTCTTTTCAAGGCGCGACAGTCAACGACTCCACTCTGATACCTTTTACGATTGTTAGGCTGCGAGAATGGCCTCTTCCTCCCACTCCTTTTTTACCATTCTTCATGCCTCTAAACCTCCATTTTGGATGACTAAACCCCTATACATTGGTGATGTATTAGGGATGACTCGAATGCCCCCATCTACTTGAGCTTTCGTCACTTGATTCGTATCATTCTCCCTCATCTTCAAGAAGATTCATTCTCGAATCTTACTTCTTCATGACTCCAACTGAGGGAATATCGTGTACCTGCACAGAAGAAATATGTGGAAGAAAAGAATGAGAATTAGTGGAAGGTGCTTTCATCATCTTCTTCTTCCCTTTCGCAATGTCAAGCTCCTTAGGACAGCTTCACATAGTCAGTATGAGCTTCCAATGGTGTCAATGATACAAGCGTGATGTCCTTCTCATACCAAGTGAACAAGTACTAATTGCGGAACCCATCATATATCACCTTGTGATCAAATTGCCACGGACGACCCAACAACAGATGACACGCTCCCATCGGTGCCACGTCACATATAACTTTATCTTTGTAGGCTCCAATGGTGAACTCGACCTCAACTTGCTTGGTCACCCTCAATTCGCTACTATCTCTTACCCACTACAGTTTATAAGGCTTGGGATGCTTCATTGTTCTCAAATCAAGCTCATCTACCAACAATGAATTCATAAGGTTAGTGCAACTACCAGAATCAACGACAATGCCACATACCTTGTCCCCAATGAAACACCGAGTATGGAAGATTGATTCTTTCTGCAAATCAAGTCCAGCTTTTTAAGGTGCTCATTTGAAATTTTCCTTGTGAAAAGAAGCTCTCCCTTGTCAGGGTCGCAACTAATAGGACCTTCACTATTGCTTCCTCCCTCCAGCGGTGGCATCTTCTCATCATCTGAAGAAGCACTTTCTATGTCTCCTCCATCCAACATGATCATGATCCTAATGTTAGGACACTGGGATGCCACGTGACCATGTCTCTGGCACTTGAAGCACTGGATGTCACGTGTCCTCATAGGTGCCTTTATCTACCATTTGCCGTCACCTATGCCCTTCTTTGGCCTGACAACATCTCTTGATCTCATGTCACCTTGATCCTCTCGTCCCATGGACGGTCTACCTTGCCATCTTGATTTCCTATAAGAAGAGCCTGTACTATCTCTCCTCCTAGCCTTGAGCTGCTTTTCCACTGTCTCAGCCTTTTGAACTAGGTCATCAATATCGACATAGGATTGCAACTCCACTTTCTCTCGGATTTATTGGTTTAACCCAGCTAAAAATCTCGCCATTGTCACCTCCCAGTCCTCTACCACGTTAGCACAAATCATTGCTAACTTCATATCCTTGTAGTAGTCATCCACTGTACGACCACTTTGTGACTATAGACTGTAGTCTCTGGTGCATCTCCCTATAATAATGGCCAGGCACGAACCTCCTCCACATGATTGTCTTCATTTCCTCCCATGATGCGAATCCAAGGATGCCTACACAAGTTAAGCAAGCTAAGCATGGATTTGATGACCACTTAACACGTTTTGAACTTAAAGAGGATTTGATCATCATTGGAGTAAACGTGCATGGTTGCTATTCAAGGCTTATGCATTGGTTATGGATCAAGAGTGAGTACAAAGAAGGTTGAGTTAAGATGATTATCAATGTTTAGCTTGATGGAGGATCAAAAGAGAATGAGCAAAGTGTCCAAACCAAGCCAAAAGGTGGAGAGTTGCATCTTCTGACCAAGGCCGCGCCTCAAGCCGCGCCACGGCCTTGGTCACGGCCTTCGTCAGAAAGTTGATTTGGACGAGCTGTGTGGAATGAAGCTTCTGATCGAGGCCGCGAGGAAGGCCGCTTGGCCACGGCCTTCACCAGAATCTGTTTACGCGTTTGATTTATTGTCTTACTTAGTTTATGAGTTGTAACTTTTTATTAGTAGCATTAGACGTGACAAGTTACAACTAGTGTTTGAGTTTGGTTAGGGTTTTACTAGTGATTTTCTTTCCATATTTGTAATATGCAACTTATGTCTATTTAAGGGCTGATTTCATTTGTTAATGGATATAGATTATTATTCATTGAAAAACAACGTGTATTTTTTTTTAGAGCTCTCTCTGAGTGCTTCTTGGATTCTTGGATTAGAACCGTCTTTGGTCTTATCGGGGTGATCCTGTGGCGACTAAACCCCTTTGCTTAGGGTTCTTCTAAAAGAGTTTGCTCTTCGTCTTGTGAGATCGTCAACTAGGTGTCTATTCCACGGGTTAGGTAGGAGTCTAGGTTGCATCTTACAAGGAGAACCAACGATCTTTGGTGGTATTCAAAGTGCCCCAATTCAAGTTGTTCTTGGATTCTTCGACAGGTTACGAAGGGGATCAAGAAGATTGAATTGGTTTTCTTGGATCTTCAAGGCGTCCTAGGCTTCACGCTCGTTCATCGCGCATCATCCCATGTGCAAACAGGTCGCTCTCCACATCTCCTTCTAGGTAGTGCCTAATTGGTCCACCACACACTTGCGTAGTCAGAGAACTCCACAGCAACCAACTTTACCTTCTTCTCCTCAGTATAATGATGGTAGTCCAACACATGTTCAACCTTCCGCTCCCACTCCAGGTAAAGCTCTGAGTCACTCCGTCCTTAGAATGTGGGAATCTTCATTTTAATGCTCCCAATGTTGCCACCACGAGCTTGCTCTCCTCTTCTAGGCCTCCTATCAACCCCCATGTCATCATTAGAATCCTCGAACTCAGCCAACAGTGATCTTCTCTTGTACTTCTGTGGCTACTCCTTGATCTTGAATAGGAATGGCCTCGCCTTTCTAGTCGCTCACACATAGCTTCCATGGTCTGCCTCATACCCTAGATACTAGCATTTATTGTCTCAACAAAGTCTTTAAGGTCAAATGCTTTGGATTCTCCCTCGTTAGACATGATGATTTTTTTTTTAACAACAAATGTGTTTTATGGAAGAAGGAATATAGACTCAACTAAGGCAAGAATTCTATGAAAAGAATACTACCTAATACTAAAACTCACAACTTAAAACAAGAAAAATTGGACAGAAAATTTTTGTTGGATGAATAGTAACTCGAGATGAACAGTACCGATGAACAGTGATGCGATTTTTTTTTTTGAGATTTTTGATGATTTTTGTTAACGAATAGTCAACAAATCACTAATAATCAATAACTCAATCAACAAAGAGACAAGAGATATGAAATTTTTTAGGAGTTCTAGACGTCTTGAATCAAAGACAACACTAAAGAGGCAAAGAAAAGTATAGAAAATAGCAAAAAATTGCAGGAATATTCGATTCTGGCACTAGGAATTATGCAAAGCAACAATCCCCAATCATGAAAACAATAAGCACAAAACCCACAACAATAGAAAAATCCTAGGAATAAAATTGCTCAAGAACAATAGGCAAACACAAGAATTACTGCAGGAATTTGACATAAAATAAAGAGAAAAAGATATATCCAATCTCAAAGAATCGAAATTCAAGAGATGAATTGAATACACCTGATACCAAGAACCCAAAAGCTCTGATATCAATTGATGCGATCCCTCCCAAGACCCCTTGTTAACCACATAATGGGAACCTTTGTGAAGAACGCTATCCACAGGACAACCCTCCCAAAAGATCATTCTTGTGTATCAACGGACAACCTGTAAGGTAATAAGGGGAGTAACACAGCGGAAAATTTAAAAATTTATTACCTTAGCCATGGAACTCTTTGATGTAATCTATACGATTAAAGGGTGTTTAGCACAAATACCTCAAGCATAGAAGGTCTCTATGCTTCAAAGGGCAAGATCCTATTCGATGAAGGTGTTGATCTACCATGAAAAGCCCTCCAAGTGTCGAGCCTCCAACGGTATCCACACGAACATGATCTTTAGGAACCTTTGGGCTTGCTTGCCTTGCCTTTTGAGTGCTAGCTCCCTTGAATTTCATGAAGAACACAAGAAGAAGAAAGAAGTTGAAACCCTAACAATTAGGGAAGGAGGTGTGGCGTTTTTCTTGGAGAGAAAAACGCCACCAAGCTCTCAATTTTTCTCTCTCTAAATTTTGTGTTATGTTTCATCAATCTTTCAAGAGTCAAGGCATGGACTTATTTATAGATGTAGTATCCTAGTCTTTAAGGAAACAAGAGAAATTGGAAACCAAGAAGGTTTAGGAAGCTTACCTTAAGCTAATCCTATTCCTTTAGGAAACCAATTCCAAAAGGAAACCAAATAGCTTCTTAATTCCTTTTAGGAAACTAATTTCCATCAAGACTTAGAATATTTATAATTAAGTCCTTTAAGTTAATTTATCGCATAAATTAACCCCATAAGTATCTTATACTTATCTTAATAACAATTTAACCCAAAGACCATGTTCTTATTGTGTGTGGCCCATTAGGTTCCATTCACGTTGGTAATAAGTACAAATTATAACTCTTTAATTAATTAATTAAGAGCCAGATAAATTAACACTTTAATTTATCATTAATTCCCTAATTAATTAATTTGCACTTATAGATCATGAGTGGCGTCTAGCAATGCATCATGACCACCCAAGTGAATAGGAAAGTCATATGGTAGACTACACCTATCAATGACAATGTTACCGTGTAATTAATATCCTTTCACCACACTATATCCCAATTATTCTAAGAGTGTAGTGCGCACTCTTTAAATGACTAATTAATGATTTCTTGTTCCCGAAATACAACTTTCATAAAAATATAACCTTGAAACTCTTTCAAGTCATACTTTCACTTTTGCGCAAAAGATTTTTAAGTCATATTTCAACAAGTGGCCAATCCGGGATATACTCTCCCATAACAAGGAGTGGTGAATCCTATATCGATTACTCACTATCCTTCCATGCTTCATACTATACCCAATCTCTACCGTATGGGTTACTCTTTTACGAGCACCGAGCAATAGAGTCAAAGCATAGCAATCCACACTCAAGATACCATGGTAATCTCAAGTCTAAGGATCACTTACACCATTGCCATTAAGAGTATAATTCATTAGCACTATGAATAGTAACTCTTGGCGGATCAATCCAATGTACTTGTTCTCTAACAAGCATCCACATACCAGCTTAGGTGTCGCACACCATAGTTGACGAGATCAACTACTACTTACCCTGAGTAGAGGCAAAGTATGTGCTAGTCTTCCCATATTAATGATGTCCAATCTCATTAATACTATGACTAGGGATATTTAAGAATATAACTTAATGTGTAATAAGAGTCTCATCATTGTAACTCTTACAATCTCTTATACACAGTTAATATTCTATGGACTTCATCAAATAAACTAGTAATATAAATAACAAGTATTAAATGACAAAGAAAATGCCACATATATAAGTATAACACGAAATAAGCGTAATAAAAATCCCAAAAACCAACTTGGTTTTAGGGCATACACTAACAAACTCCCACTTGCACTAAAACCAATCACCTATAGGTTTTAGGCCATGAGCATGACTATCATGCTTATTCTGGGACAAGTCCATGGTGAAAGGATTAGTGGCACTTACATTGTGGGAACTTCCTCTATCTTTTCATCATTTGTACCAAACTATTTCCATAAATAGATGGTGGCACCTAAATACACTTTAGGATCATGGATGAGACTTTAGTTCCTTAATTAAATGATGGCTCAATTGTTTCATAAAACAATGGAAGGAACTATTCTTTATCTAACAAAGAATCCCTTGATCCATAGTAACTTCTAAAGCTACCATGTACTCGCCTTTGTTGTAGAATATGTTGTAGTATCTATCATAAAACGCTTTTATCTACTACAGTTCAACGTGAACACCAATTCATCTCATGATTTTCTTATCATCCCTATTGGATTAAAAGTTTGTATCTTTAAATCCACACACTTCCTAAGTGTGATCTCCATAGTCAAGAATAGTCTTTTAGTGCTACTCGAGTACTTAAAAATATTCTTTGATAACCATCTAGTGATACTCACTAGAATTGCTCGTAACACTTAAAGCCAGAAGACATCGGGTCTCGTACATAGGATAGCATATGCAATAGAACCTATTGCAAAAGCATATGGGATCTATTAATGCTATTAATCTCGACAAGTGTCAAAGGCACATGTCTCTCAAAAGAGTAATCTCCTATCACATAGGTAAAACCCCTTCTTCGATTGCACTATGCTAAACCCTTTAGCATCTAGCCTGTGTACTTGGATCTAATGAGACCAAGCAACCTCTTGGATCTATCTATATAGATCTTAATTTCCAAATTAGAGATCGCCTCTCTTAGATTAAGAAATTCTTGGACAACCTATATCTTTACCTTTAAAGTATGTTGTTTCCATCAACGATATGTCATCTACATATAGTATTAAGAAAATGACAATGCTCCCACTCAACTTTACATTTACACAAAGCTCGTCTTTGTTTTTGAGAAAATCAAACTCTTTGATTATCTTATCAAAACAAATGCTCCAACACCTTGACACTTGCAAGAGTCCACAAATGGACCCTTGAAGCTTGCGTATCCAATGACTATCAATGGAGGTGAAGGTCCAAGGGATGTGCCATATACATACCTTTTAATTCCCGTTAAGGGATGAAGTCTTCATATCCATTTGTCATAGTCATAAAGGCAGCTATTGCAAGTAAAATCTTAAATGGATTTAAGCATGGCTATTGGTGAAATAGTTTCTTTCAAAGTCAAGCCTTTGAATTGAATTCTTTTTCCATTAACCTTGCTTTATAGGTAACTACGTTACCATCCATGTCAATCTTTCTCATAAAGACCTACTTGCACCCTATGGGTTTTATCCCTTTAGGTGACTCGAGCAAGGTCTACACCTTGTTCTTGTACATGGAATCCATTTTGGACTTTATGGCATCTTGCCATATCAAGGAGTCTACATTAGACAAAGCCTCTTCGTGACTAGTAGGTTTGTCATCATATATGACTAGTACATTATTGCTCTTGCTAATGAAAAATCTATATATCTCATATGTGAGAAATCTGTATTTCTCAAGAGTATAACGTACTCTACCAGTCTTTTGAAGATTTTGTGTACTTTGAGCTTCCGTTGCGCCTCATCAACATGTGGCATAAGCTCTAGTTCCAACTATTGATCTTTGTCAATTCATGGTTCTTGAACCTTTCAAATTCTATCTTACTCCCACTGTCTCTTTTAAGAATAACTATTTTTCTAGAAAAAGACATTTCTTGAGACAAACGTTTTGCTCAGGGGATTATAGAAGTGGTGTCCATTGTTTTCACAAGGATACCCCACAAATAGACATCAGTTGAGTGTATAGGAGTGGTGTCCGAGGTAAAAATTCCTAAAAATGAGGTTAGGAATTGTAGTATGGTTCATCATAGTTTGCGCCATATCTCATAGGGTACAACTTCTCCTCTTTCACACATCATCAACAATGGTGTGTCAAGTGGAGACATTGACAAAGAATCACATTCTTCTTTAATTATTTTGAAACACTTGACATTGAGTATTATCCACATAGAACAAATCTTAGTGTTTTTAATACTCTTGTCAACTTGTTTTTCTTACTTCAACTTTAATGACTTTGAATATTTCAAAGGCCACGGATACGTGTATCGTATGATACACATAATCATATCCCATATGATCATCCATGAAAGTGATGAAGTATGATAAACGTCCTCTAGCATGGATCGACATTGAGCTAAAAACATCTATATGTTAACGTTCTATGAGGATCACTAGCACATTCACCTTTTTCAAATAAAAGGTGTTTTGGTCATCTTTCAAAGTAAATGAGAATCACATGTCTCAAATGATTCATAATTGAATGAGTCCAAGTACACAACTATTATGTAATTTGGAAGTGCGTTTCTCATTCACATGACCAAGTCTATAATGCCAGAAGGATAGTTGTTTCAAAATATAGAGTTTTTGTCTATGTTTGAGAATGGACTTATCAAGGTCTAGGATTTGTAAAACATTGTTTTAGCGATCTAATACCACAAAGAACACCATTACGTAAAAGAACAGTATATATATTCTCTTTTGTAATGGTAAATCTTTTCACATTTAATGTGAATTGATTTCATGTTCTTTTGTAAGTATCACAACATAATAACAATGTTTTAAATTCTAGAACAAACCCAGTTGGTAAAGAGTGTATAAGTCTCTACAACGAGTGTAGCAACTCTTGCTCCATTCATCACACGTAGTTTGACTTTCTCTTTCCTTATTGTCTACCATGCTTTAAGACCTTGCACATTTTTGCAAATATGGAATCTAAATCCAGTATCTTATACCCAATGGTCTTAATTAGTAGATAAATTTATCTCAAACATAAACGTACTTAGAAGTAGAAGCCTTACTTCGCCTCTTCAACTTCTTAGTATTGAAACAAGCCTTACAATTCCCTTTCTAATAGAATTGGAAACATGTGCCGTTAGACTTGTCCATTTTGATCACACCTTTAAGCTTTGTCATAGCTACTATGGTCTTCTTAAGACTACGCTTGGGTTTCCCCTTGACAAGCAATAAAGTGCCCCTTTCTTCCTTGATAGACTACTCTTTAGATATCTCAGATCTAATGGTCCTAGATTGTGTATCAACAACTCTTTGAGATGCACAATCACAGACAAAAAGATCTATCAATTTGTGCTACTTTTATAGCTTAGGAATTATAGATGACATTATGATATAAGTAGCAATATCATTATCATCTTTTATGCATCTTGTATGCACATTGTTTCCTAACTATAATTGTCACTATGGGACAAGTGGAAGTGGGTATCAACGACATAGCCAATTGTGCTTAAGAACTATTCTCAAGTCTTACACTAGTCCAAGAAAATCGTATATATATATATATATATATGGAGATATAGGATGATAAGTGTATTCAAGTGTACATTCATTCTACAACAAATGAAAAGATAGTACAAGTATTTGTTTCGTGTTATAATTGCAAACCAAAAATGTGGGCTTCAAATTTATTTGGTTTGCTCCCACTATTTTACTTCAAATCAATAACCCTCAAAATATTGATTCGGAAATCCATTGGAGATTCCTAGTGGGCTAGGATCCCATCTAATCAACTTTGGGTTTGACGGAGGCCAATGCCCCAAAGGTAACTTCGATTAGGTAGATAACTTTTATCAATCACAACTCTTGTGACTCCTAGATTGTTGGGTATCAACTCTTGATATTCACATCTTATGTGTTTCCCAACATTGCCTCAAAAATATCATAACATTGACGGAGGCCAAACTCGTTATGTATTTTTGTTAAGTCATACCCATTATTCAAAGATCACATCTCATAGCAAGAACATATTCCGAGTAAGGTGACCTTGACGGAGGCCAACGTGTCAACACTTAATAGGAACTCTTCGTTTTTGCTATAATAATGGAAGGCAACTTATATATATTGACTTAATATCGCCTCAAAAGCACCATAGCCTTGATGGAGACCAACAAGTTAAGCATTTTTGTTAAGTCAGGCCCATTATTTGGAGATCATATCTCATAGTAAAAAACATGCTCTAGGTAAGGTGACCTTGACGGAGGCCAACGTGTCAACACTTAGCAAGAACTATGATTTTTACTACAATAATGGAAGGCTAGTGACTTAATATTTTATTTGAGGGATTTTTATTTTAATTATACAATATATAGTCTCATCATAGCATGTAATTAAAATATATCGACATATAAAATAAAAACATGCACAATAAACCGTGGATGATTATGGACTTAACTAAAATATTTTCCTCGAGCCTTAAGGAAAATATATGGTCAAATTCCTAAGGGATGTGATCAACTCCTTGATGCATTCCTTGGGAGGTCTTCAACTCTTGATGAGCCTCCATGGTTGCTCCTTGGTTCCATCTCCATCTTCTTTGTACATTACACATGTAATTCTATTCTAAACAATTTAGAATATTAAAACCTAACTCTAGCCTACACAATGTACATTACATGTATTGACTAAGAAACCTCGAGTTACATTCGAGGGAAGTTAGGTGAGAAGAGAATTACATGAGAATAATAGAGAAGGCAGGACGCGCAGGCCCTATTTTAAAAACCAATACAAGCCAACCATCAAAATTAATAAAAAATCAACCATTCAATCACATTGGTCATAGTCCATAATCATCCACCATGCCATCATAATATTTAACAATTAAATAAATTGCTTTATTTAATTCTAGTCATAAATCACATGGTCTAATTTAATTAGATTAATATTCTTGAATTTATTTGTCTCAAAAATATAGTTATAGAAGGTGTAGATTCCCAAAATTTAACTTTCCAAATATTAACAATTAAAATTGGAAAGTGTTTTATAGAGAAAATTCCAAAAAATTCGCGTTTTCCAAAAAAATAGGAAAAATCTCGCTAGAACTCTGCCAGCAAACCGTGGGACAAACCGTGCGCGGGTTCATCCGCGGTTTACAAACCGTGGGACAAACCGTGCGCGGTTTCATCCGCGGTTTGTTGACAGAAGATACGAGTTTTTAACCGTGGGTAAAAACGCGCGCGAGTTTTCGTGCGGTTTGTGTCCAGAAAATACGATCTTTGAAATTCTTTGGTCTTTTTCAAAACTCTTTTGAATCAAAACATGTTAAAACCCTTTTAGCACGTAAAAATAATTTAGAAACCTTGAATACAACCATAAGAACTCATCTTAATTATTTAAAACACTTTTAAACAATTAAGAACTTATCTTAAAAATCAAACTCTTGATTTTTCTAAAACAATTTTGGGACAAATTTCATCAAGAACAAACCATCCATATTTATGACATTTAAATAAACACAAATCATATAGATATAATCAAAGTAGGCTCTGATACCACTGTAAGGTAATAAGGGGAGTAACGCAGCGGAAAATTTAAAAATTTATTACCTTAGCCATGGAACTCTTTGATGTAATCTATACGATTAAAGGGTGTTTAGCACAAATACCTCAAGCATAGAAGGTCTCTATGCTTCAAAGGGCAAGATCCTATTCGATGAAGGTGTTGATCTACCATGAAAAGCCCTCCAAGTGTCGAGCCTCCAACGGTATCCACACGAACATGATCTTTAGGAACCTTTGGGCTTGCTTGCCTTGCCTTTTGAGTGCTAGCTCCCTTGAATTTCATGAAGAACACAAGAAGAAGAAAGAAGTTGAAACCCTAACAATTAGGGAAGGAGGTGTGGCGTTTTTCTTGGAGAGAAAAACGCCACCAAGCTCTCAATTTTTCTCTCTCTAAATTTTGTGTTATGTTTCATCAATCTTTCAAGAGTCAAGGCATGGACTTATTTATAGATGTAGTATCCTAGTCTTTAAGGAAACAAGAGAAATTGGAAACCAAGAAGGTTTAGGAAGCTTACCTTAAGCTAATCCTATTCCTTTAGGAAACCAATTCCAAAAGGAAACCAAATAGCTTCTTAATTCCTTTTAGGAAACTAATTTCCATCAAGACTTAGAATATTTATAATTAAGTCCTTTAAGTTAATTTATCGCATAAATTAACCCCATAAGTATCTTATACTTATCTTAATAACAATTTAACCCAAAGACCATGTTCTTATTGTGTGTGACCCATTAGGTTCCATTCACGTTGGTAATAAGTACAAATTATAACTCTTTAATTAATTAATTAAGAGCCAGATAAATTAACACTTTAATTTATCATTAATTCCCTAATTAATTAATTTGCACTTATAGATCATGAGTGGCGTCTAGCAATGCATCATGACCACCCAAGTGAATAGGAAAGTCATATGGTAGACTACACCTATCAATGACAATGTTACCGTGTAATTAATATCCTTTCACCACACTATATCCCAATTAGTCTAAGAGTGTAGTGCGCACTCTTTAAATGACTAATTAATGATTTCTTGTTCCCGAAATACAACTTTCATAAAAGTATAACCTTGAAACTCTTTCAAGTCATACTTTCACTTTTGCGCAAAAGATTCTTTAAGTCATATTTCAACAAGTGGCCAATCCGGGATATACTCTCCCATAACAAGGAGTGGTGAATCCTATATCGATTACTCACTATCCTTCCATGCTTCATACTATACCCAATCTCTACCGTATGGGCTACTCTTTTACGAGCACCGAGCAATAGAGTCAAAGCATAGCAATCCACACTCAAGATACCATGGTAATCTCAAGTCTAAGGATCACTTACACCATTGCCATTAAGAGTATAATTCATTAGCACTATGAATAGTAACTCTTGGCGGATCAATCCAATGTACTTGTTCTCTAACAAGCATCCACATACCAGCTTAGGTGTCGCACACCATAGTTGACGAGATCAACTACTACTTACCCTGAGTAGAGGCAAAGTATGTGCTAGTCTTCCTATATTAATGATGTCCAATCTCATTAATACTATGACTAGGGATATTTAAGAATATAACTTAATGTGTAATAAGATTCTCATCATTGTAACTCTTACAATCTCTTATACACAGTTAATATTCTATGGACTTCATCAAATAAACTAGTAATATAAATAACAAGTATTAAATGACAAAGAAAATGCCACATATATAAGTATAACACGAAATAAGCGTAATAAAAATCCCAAAAACCAACTTGGTTTTAGGGCATACACTAACACAACCTAACTCTAATTCCACTTGAGAATTGAAACTAGTTTGAAGAGGATCCCAAACCTTAACCCCACACGTTGGCTAGAACTCAAAGATCACTCGTAGAATTCACTAGTCTCACAGAGAGAACCAAAGAGGAAAGCCCTTGATACTTTATTAAACTTCAATCATAATATGTCTAAACAATAATAATAATTAGCCTTATATAGGCAAAAACATCCTAAATAACCAATATAGAAAGTAACTAGTCTATTACACGTTAAAAACTAAGTAAAAATGCAAAAAACAAATAAAATCATAAAGTTGCGGACTAAGGCCGTGGGGCAAGGCCGCGCCACGGCCTTCCCCATGGCCTCCGCCAGAAACTCTGCCAAAGACGAGATGATGTTCTGATGAAGGTCGCACAAAAGGCCGTCCTGTAGCCTACCTCGCGGCCTTAGTCTGCACTTTACGATTTTATTTGTTTTTTGTGTTTTTACTTAGCTTTTAGCGTGTAATAAACTAGTTACTTTTTATATTGGTTATTTAGGGTGTCGTTGCCTATATAAGGCTAATTATTATTATTGTTTAGACAAATTACGATTGAAGTTTAATAAAGTATCGAGGGTTTTCCTCTTTGGTTCTCTCTGTGAGACTGATGAATTCTATGAATGATTCGTGAATTCTTTTCGATATCCTTGAGTTCTAGCCAATGTGTGGGGTTAGGGTTTGGGATTCTCTTCAAACTAGTTTCAATTCTCGAGTAGAATTAGGGTTAGGTTGTCCGTTGATACACAAGAGCGATCCTTTGGGAGGGTTGTCCTATGGATAGCGTTGTTAGATGGTTAACGAGGGGTCTTGGGAGGGATCACATCATCTTCCTTTAGATTTAATAAAAATTAAAGGCTTTATATTGTAAAGATAGTAGAACTCCTCATTTCTCTTCATAATTTCTTGCAATAATTGGAGGAAAGGTTTATATCTCCCTCTATCTTTCTAATTCAATAAATAAAATTCTAGGAGTGGTGTCCCCCCTCCCTCATGTACAGGCTTAACAAAAAAAAAGAGTAACTGATGATGCAATAAGATTAAGGTTGTTTCTATTTTCTTTGAGGGATAGAGCCAAGTAATGACTTCATTCATATGCACCAAATATCTTTGCTACATGTAATGACTTATCCAAGGCCTTTTTGAGCAAATATTTCCCACCGAAAAGACCACAAGACTTAATATGGACATTACAAGCTTTAACCAAAGTGATGAAGAGTCTTTATATGAGGCTTGGTAATGTTTTAAAGATCTAATAAGAAAATGTCCACATCATGGACTCACTAGTGGGCTAACTATTCAAACTTTTTTTAATGACTTAATTATCAAACTAAAATCAATACAGATGCAATTGTAGGGGAAACTCTCATGGCAAAGTAGTACAAGAGTTTATGGCAGAAATGGTGGCAAATCACTATCAATAGGCCAATGAAAGAGGTATTAATAGATGACATCAAGTTATGTATAAACTTGACATTTTGAGCATGTTAAGTGCTCAAATGTAGAACATGATGAACATATTGAATAAGCATGTTTTAAAGTCATATGATAATGACTCATAAAACCCTAATTCTCCCAACATCTTCTCCCTCCTAATAATGTGGGCTTTTTGATTTTCAAATTTACAGTCATCACCAATGGTTGGCCGATTGTCTTGAGTAGATTTTTTCCTTCGTCAATCTGCCTATACTTTCTTCATCAGTTTGTAGTTTCTCCTTTCAGTATTTATGATTCTGGTTGCCCTTTAGCCTAGGCATAAAGGGCAACCCTCCATTTTAGAATCTCCTTCTTTACAGAAATCATTTTCTCAAATATTCACTGAACCAGTTCCATCTCCAATTCTGGTCAAATAACCAGGTTTACACAAGGGTGAATCGGCAATGTTTTTCTCTCAGGAGGATATTGCCTAGTTGGCTACGCCTTGTAGACTTGTTTAGATTGGAAAATTCTTGCATGGCAAGCCTAAGCTAGAAGAGATTAAAATTTTTTTTCTGTCATTGGATTTAAGGGACGCTATGACTGTTGGTCATCTGGATGTATGGCATGTCCTTATTTCTGAACTAGATTTCCATAGAGTTTGGACTAAAGGAATATGGCAGGTGAAAAAAATTCCTATGAGAATGTTTCAAATGGTCCCTGATTTTCATATTCAACAAGAATCGTCCATTGTACCTATATGTTTTGCTTTGCCAAACCTTCCCATACACTTGTTTGACAAGCATAGTTTGTTCTCCATTGTGAGTTCATCGCGAAAACCTCTTTTCATAGATTTGGTCACTACGTCATTGATTTGTCCCAACATTGCAAGAATTTGTGTTGAAGTGAATGTAATGGAAGACCTTCTGAAACATCTTTGGATTGGAACTTTGGTGACTTGGCTAGTTTCTGGCAGCCTGTAGTTGCAAAGAATCAGCCCAAATATTGTAGTATGTGTTGGCATTTGGTGCATTCTAATGTTGAGTGTAAAAAGGATCTGTGTTGGCATTTGGTGCATTCTAATGTTGAGTGTAAAAAGGATGATCTTAATGTGGGTAATTTCAAGAAGATGGGAAAATGGAGACAGTTGCAAAGAACTTGGAAAATGGAGACAGTTGCAAAGAAAGAAAGGATGGTTTATATGCCAGTGAATAAACCTTTAGGTGAAACACAGAACTTGGAAAATAGTCAGTTGGTTAATGAGGAAGCTGCAAAACCTGGAAGCCATAATCATGGTCAGAAAAATAATAATTTGGAGGCAGTAATAGGTGTGGGTAAATTGGCAGAAGTGAGTGTTCTTGATCTAGTTCATGATGTGCACAAGATTTCCCCACAGCAACTGGAAAATTCTGGGATGGACCTTGATGACACTAGAGATGCTAGTATTGAAACTCCAATGAATTCCAAATATTAGTTACTTGTACTTGTCTACTAATAGGTAAAACAACCATGGATAAAAGTTGGATGGATGAATTGGACACATTTGGTGAGAAATGTATGATATGATATGGTGAAGTACATTATTGTTTAATAGCTTGTAATGATTCTCTATATTCATTCATTTTTTGTAGGATAATAAAAGTAAGATTGAAAATTGGAAAATGCACGCACTACAAATGATGATAATTTCTCAATGACAAGGCTAAAGAGACATATGTAAGTGAAATTCGTCAAATTCATTATAGGAAAGTTGACATTTCGTGCTTAGTTAAACTTATAAAAGTTTTTGTTTTTAGAGAAGCTAAGTTGATCCTAAATATTTAGAGAAGTTAAGTTGATTTAGATTTTTTGAGAAGTTAATCTTGCTTGATTTAGAAGTATCAGTTTAGTGGTTAAATCTTTTGTTGTACATGAGTGCTTGTGATTGTTCCACTTGAGATTTGCCATTATCTTATTCTGGGATTTCATTTCTTATTGATAATATTATCTTTCAATGAATAATGGGGTTTGCTGGCTTTGCTTTGTAGTTGTAATTTCGAATTGTTTAAACAAAGCTTTGATCATTTGATGTCTTTAATTTTACTATAAAGAAATCTAAGGAGGGATGGACAGGTGTTTTGTAGATAATAAGATACTGGTTCACCAACAATTTCAACTATTGACATAAAAATGCTAAGATTTTTTTAAGGGAAAAGTGTAATGGTAAAATTGAATGTAATAAAGCTTGGACTTGAGAAAGTTATATAAGATAAAACTATTGTATTTTGGATTTCAGAGAATGCCAACAGTACAATATTACATGTGGTTTCAGATCAATGTAATGCTTTTATTTAGTGCAAAAAATTAAGTTTTGGTAGGAAAATTGGATTTTCGCTCTACACGCACCCTTTACGTGTTTCCATTGTTAATGGCTACAAGAAAGAAATAAAAAAGATCCTTTTGTACTAGCCTACATAATTGTGATAAGATGAAGTTAAGGTACAGTACTTTATCATAGTAAATCCAAAGAGATAAAGTTATGTGCAGGGGTAATAGTTAGCATTCAACTGTTAATTCTTTCAGAGATTGATTTGGGAAGCATTAGATTAATGTGTTTTCTTTCCATATGCTTTTAGTTATTGTAAATGATCATATGCAATATTTTCTATGATTTTAATTGAAACTTTTTGTGAAGTGTTAAAAAGTATAACTTTATTTTGTCTACTTCAGTGACGAAAGTTCATGGAAGGACATTTGGAGTTTGGACAATATTGAACTGCATTCTTTGTGCATTTAACCTTGAAAATAAGCTTTTTCATCTAGCAACATTTTTACCCTTCATCTATGCTTTTGGCCATTTCTTGACGGAGTACTAGATATATCATACCATGGCCATTGATGTCTTTGTTATCACTACCGTTCTAATTTTGGTAAAAGGTAGTATGTTCATTGTCTTGATCAATTGAATTTTAAACCAATGAACTTCTCAAAATAAAAATCAAAGTTCAATACATCTGTATCGTCTATCATTAGTCTTGTGTATATATGCCACAAAAAGCTCCTCTGCTAACAGTGTTACATTTACCTTACTTAATAAGGAACCAGCACCCTAGTGTTTAGAGAATCAGGTCTATGTTTATAGTATTTGTAAATCAGCTTTGAAATAATTGACAAGCACAAAAGAGAGTTTTAACTAGAAATACAGGTGCATATAGATGTTCGTACAAGAGTTGGAATTGATTCTTTTCTTTGTCTGGTATAACATTTTCCTTGTTCCTCTTCCAACATTGTCTTGACCTTTGCTATGCGGATCCATGACTTGTCATAGTTATTATTCAGGCATGTTGGGAAAAGACACTGATATTGAGCTTTCTGATTGAATACTGCATCTTTTATTGTTAATGAACTCTCTGATTAAATATTGCATCTTTTATTGTCATTAACATTTTCCTCGTTCAACATTGTTGTTGTGTGGATGGATGACTTGTAGCTAGCTATCTTATTGTTCGGGCATATTAAGGAGAGACTCTATTGATGATCAGTTCTCTAATTGAATACCATATCTTAATCCAAGATGTATATGTATATTCTGTTCAACATGCTTATTGATCCTTGATTTTTCTGTGGTAATTAAAAGTATAGTGCTTATGGGCGGAACTTGAAGTCCATATCTTGATATGTCCATTTGGACTGGAGATTATCTAGCTCTTACTCTCTCATATTCCCTTGAAAGCATAGGATGGTGATAAGTGATAAATTTACTTGTTTTAGCATAGGGTTTTATACATGTATTTAGTGTGTTTTTGGTATTTTTAATATAAAAATGGCTCAACTTCAAAAATATTCTTCATTTGAAGAATTTCCTAGAAATTAGAAATTTTACCCGATTTTTAGGGTTTTGAGGCAAAATTTATATTTTGAGCAAATTAATGCACTACTTTTGTACAGTCTTGCAAGTTTTATATCTTCAATCATAGTTTGGATTAATAGGACTACAAATTATCACATTCATGGTAGATTTAACGATGATTGAATTATGAGCTCAATGACACAACTTTTACATCCAAACTTGGAGGATTGTTTTGCGCAACTTTTGGAAATTCTCATCCTCAAATTCACCATAGAATTAAAGGGTCAACATCACAAAAAGATCTCAAGCGCATCAAAGGAATAACCAACAAAAGATATGGTGCAAAGAAGCAAAAAAAGAAGTATAATTGGAGCAAAAACAATTTGGTGATAATGACTCGTTTTAGTTTTTGGCAATAACTTTGGCTGCAAATATTGGATTGAAATGATTCTTATTGAATTTCAAAACTAAAAGGATACTCTACAAATCTTATGAAGACGTCTGTAGACACCAAATTTTGACACACCATTTATTTTAAACATTGGGGGGCATGTTTGCATTTTTTGGGTCAAATTTTTATTTTTAATAATCTTGGGGGCAAAATAGTAATCTTGTAAATATTTTCTATCAACTTTTGGGGGTTTTGAATTCATATCTTTACGTTCACGTGAATTTTTTAATTTTTTATGATTTTTTTAGATTTAATTGGTATTCTTTTATATTTTTACCAGCATAAAGGCAAAATAGTAATTTCACCTCGCAAATACTATTTTATCTCATTTTTGGTTCCAAATTCATTTTTCTAATTCTTTAAGCATGTTTCTAAATTTTTTTGATTTTTTCGAAGACGATTGCTAGTTTTTCTGTAAATACTGCATTCAAGGGCAAAATCGTCATTTTACAGTTTAAATTCCATTTTGTCAATTTTTTAGGCATAAATGCATTTCCTAGGGTTTTAAGCTTATTTTTAATTTTTGATAATTTTTCAAGGTCAATAGTTATTTTTCTGTGAATTTTCATTATTCAAGGGAAAAATCGTTATTTTACAATTTAAATCCATTTTTTATCAATTTTTTAGTCAAAAATGCATTTTCTTGTGTTTTAAGCTTATTTTTAATTTTTGGTAATTTTTGGAGGCTAATAGCCATTTTTTGAGTATTTTGTTGGTCAGGGACGAAATCATCATTTCATACTTCGATCGCGTTTTTGTCAGCTTTAAGCTCTAACTTTTATTTTTGAAATCAACTTTGAATTTTTTAGAGACTGTTGTCAATTCATTGTATTAATTTTTAATTTTTGGAGTAAAAAAATATTTTTTTAAATAAAATTAGTATTTTTATTACTTGTGGCGTTTTTGAAGCCACCTAGGAAACAGAGGAAGAGATGCAGAAAAAAAAATTATCCCAAGCTATTTGAAAATCAAGGTAGAATTTCGAGGACGAAATTCTTTTAAGGAGGGGGGGGGGGAGGATGTAATACCCTAGAAATTCATACAAAACTATTTAATTCATGTTATGTCTATTAGTCATGTTAGAAAAAAAAAAGGGAAAACCGAAATTAGTTCATGAATAAACCCTAGTATGATTTCTTTTATATTATAGTATGTTGTACATTTTGCTTTAAGAATTATACCCTAAAGCTCTTGCAAATTACGAGGAAGATAAGTGATTAAAATCTCCGCTAACCATATTTAACCAAGTAGTAGCTATTGTGTCAAAAAGTCTAAACCCTAGGTTGATTTTTGTCTTATTATGATTGGTTGTTTCTTTTCCCACTTTTCTCTTTATTTCTTTTCTATTTTCTTGGCCTATTTCTTTCTTTCTTTTCCTTCAAGTGGCCGGCCCTCCTTTTCTCTCTTTCTTCTCTCTTTTGCTTTCATTTTCTTGAAGCTTTTCTCTCCATTTTTGGTCATCTCCTCTATAGAAAGTGAGCTAACCTTCTTCCTAAGCAAAGATCTAAGCTTGTTTGAGGTATCTGCTATGAACTTTTGCTATTCTTTTCAAGTTTTAGGTAGCCTTTTGTACAAGTTTTAATGCTAGACACTTGTTATTACATTTGAAGATTTAAGTTTTGAAATGAAGTTTTGCTTGGTAATCAAGTGTTTTCTTGGTTAGATAGACTAGTGGATAGCATTTAAACCTTGAAATGATATGTATTATGTGTTGAATTGTTGAAGAATCTTGGAGTTGAAATCTTGAATTTGAGTGGAATTTTGAGTGAAATTGGGTTTGATTGAGACATGAAAGTTATAGAACTTGTTGGAAATTGGATTGGTTGGTTGATTTCTTGCAGGTAAAAATTTTGGGTTAGTCCGATTTTAAGGGGAGATGCTGCCGAAATTTCGGTAGAATTAAAGAAGAAAAATAATAAGTGAGATTTTTAACTTAGAATATGTAAAATTTAGGGAATTTGGTATGTAGAAATTTTAAGAGAATGATCTATTGGTGAATTAAATTTTTCTAGAACAAGAAAACCCTAAAACCTAAACCCTAGAAATAATTGGGTTATTTCTTGAATTTTCTTACTAATCTACTTAGGGTTTTAATCAGGTTTTCATTAGATTATTTCTTTTGAATTTCAGGATCCAAAAGTGAATCTCGACCTTTTTACGAAATATTTTCCTAAACATTTCAGGTGAGTGTTTCTGTGTGTGCATGTTGCATGAAATGATATATTATGCTTGTAAATGTTATTCAATGACATGTGCTATTTGAGGAAAGGTTTGTACTCTATCGCACCTCTTTCATTAAATGTTATATGCTTTATTGCCTTAATGTGATTGTTTGTGCATGCGACTTTCGTGGTTAACTTCACCGTTATTCCACGGTTAGTCAAACTTGGTGTGTACGCGAGAGATATAAGGTGCTGGGCGTATTAGGTGAGTGTTAATTTCATATCTGAGTGAAGTTCTCGAAGAGGCTAACTCAAGATTGAACTTTATGAATGAATTTGGACTCCCGTGGCTAACTTCACCGTTACTCCACGGTTAGTCAACTTGGTGTGTTTGAAGTGATATAAGGTGCTGGGGGTTATAGGCGAGTGATATTCTTTCCTATTTGAGTTAAATTCCTCAAAAAGGATAACTCTGGATTGAATTTTACAAGTATCTAGGACTTGAGCTGTTAACTCGGTCTCGATACCAATGTTATACATCTTAGTGAATGATACTCCTGCGGTTGAGCTTGCTTCCGTAGTGAGCTCGTATCCGCCATTGATTATATGACACTTCACATTGCTCATTCATTGTTTATTGAATTTTTTAATTATTATCATTCGATGTTTATTAGTCTATTTGTATGCTGCTTGACTGGAGCACTCACTGGGCTATCATAGCTCATTTCTTTTATTTGTTTTCTTTAACCAGGCTTTCCGTACTATTAAAATTGGAGAAGTAGATTTTGATATGTTAGATGTTGTTTTTATATTTTGATAGACAAATTGTTTAAGCTATTATTGTAAAATATATTTTGGGATGTAATACCTCTCAGTGGTACTTCTACTGTTAAGTTGCCTTATATTAAAGTATTTATGGGTTACCTGTGTGTTTGGATGATTTGAGTGAGTGCGTGATTCGAGTCTTGGCGAGAGCCAGGCAGGCAGTCCGCTAAGCCCTTTGGTGCGCCTCTGGGTAAGGCGGGGCTATCACAGAAGGATTGAGATTACTCGATAGAGGTTGTAAAAATATCATTGGTTGTCAAGATCTGGGTGAGGATATGATCAAGAAGAAGAAGTTTGAATAAAAAAAGCGGTGTTCCCTGGAAGAAGCTGCTACAAGGTTTGGGCTAGAAACGTCGTATTCAAGGAAAGACCATAAACTAGTAATCTACCTCGATAAGTTTGACCCCCTATACCGGCTCATACTCTTCATTTTTGGCTATAATGTTTTGTCGAAGAAGAGTAGCAAGATTGAGTGTCGCCTTAGTGACTTATACTTCTTGGATGAGATGTTCCATGGAGGTGTGGATGATTACAACCTTTTGTGCTTGGTCATCATAAATCACATACTGAAGATGGCTTGTTTGGATTCGAGTGGAACTTGTTTTGGGTTTCCAAACTTGATCTCTCATGTAATTGAGGTTTACAAGGTGAATGTCGACAGCTAAGAGAGGCAAGTGATCAATCCCCAAGATATAGTGACTACCATTGTGCTTTGGAGTTTAAAGTTATTCGATGCAATTAGAAAGATAAAGCATGGTGCACAAGTTGAAGATGAGGGGGTGCTAGTTGAGTTGACCAAGCATAGCTATGAGGTTGGACCATCTTATTCGGGGGCTCCACCTATGCACGGATCGTCTATGGGGCACAAAAATAAAGAAGTATTGATGGCGATATCATTATTGAGGGCAGGTTTTATGGATGCCTTGGGATCATTGAAGGTAGACATGCTTAGTGGCTTCCAGAGCCTCAATGAATGAGTAGGGAGCCTCGAGAATGAAGTGAGGATGCTAAGAGGTCATGGAGGTTTAGCAGACGAGCAGCGGGATGACAAGCCCTCATTTACCTTCCAATCATTCACCAGTTCTTGCTTTTTCTTGCTTTTGGTTTGTTTTTCTTTTATTTTCGTTTAGCCTGTATAATAACTTTAATATTGCTTTATTTTTAGTCTTTATTTTTATGACTTTGGCATGTACTAAGATTTAGTCTAATGAAGCACTGGCTTTTGTTTTCATGTGGTTGTAGTGGTAGTAGTAGATTTTTAGATCACGTGCTTGCACTACTGAATAACAATCACGATAAGATAAGGGGAGTATTAGTTTTCATTTCATGGTTTTACTTTTCTTCAATCGCTTTTTTACACATTGAGGGCAATGTGTAAGTTAAGTGCGGGGGAGAGTTCGATACTTCTGTTTGTCGTATTAATGCATGGCGACGCCCGTCTCAGTCTTAGAAGCTTCACCAACGGATGCTATCATCTTGTGCAAATTGAAGGTTTCAAAGTGGTCAAAACATGGCAAGGGAGCATGGAAGATGGCTTACTTAGCATCCACTCAAGGAGCTAAAGGCTGGTGGTCACATTTTAAGGTCTAAAGAGCGAGGACGAATTTTCAAATGACAAAACCAAAAGCCAGTCGCAGACATTCTATTGGAGACTGCACCCTAGGTCGTCCCGTAGCCTTCCCCCACGGCCTAGATCAGAAAGCGTGCCAAGGCCAGAATTGCTTCTATCCAAGGCCGTGCCTAAGGCCGTCCCTGCGACCTTCGTTCGCAAGCTTGAAATTTTTAGTGTTTTAATTAGTTTTAATTTAATTTATTTAAGTTATATTTAATTTAGACTTTCCATATTTAGTTTTAGGGTTTGTACGCCTATATAAAGGCTAACTATTGTCGTTTATTATGAAGTTTATATTGAATGATGATTTGATCAATGAAATTTGGTTTTCTCCCTTTGAGGGATTTTCATTGGTTATTGGGATGAGAACTTCCGTGTGGCTTTTCAAGAGCAATTCTTGAGAGCTGTTTCTTATACCTTAAGTTTTAATCAGCAGGTGTGATTAGGGTTTAGATTTTCTTCTTGTTAGATTTAAACAGTTTTATTCTACAGGGTTGGATTGGTGTCGAGTGATTTGATGAGAATTTGTATTTTGATAATTTGATCTAATTCTGTGGGAGGGATTGGATTGGGTTATCGCTTGATTTTCAAGATGGTCCTTTGGGGAAGATTCCCGTGTGAAGATTCGAGGGTTTTAGGAGCGTCGTCATTCTAGGGTTCCCGTTTCTTCGTCAAGTGGTTTCAGAGCTATTGGGATCTTGAAAAAAATCAAGCTTTTCGTTGTGTATAACTTACTTGGGTATATCTTTTTGTTGTCAATCCATTTGGATATATAATTTAATTTTTGTGTTTGAGTTGTTTATTGTTGTTCTTGGTTCAAGATCTTAAATTTTTCTTGAATCAAAGTTGTGATCGTTTGGTTGCTAATTTTGACAAAAAAAAAAAAAAAGTCGCGTCACTGTTTACGGTACTGTAGCATCACTGTTCACGATGGACCACTATTCACACGACGTACTATTCACGCCTAGGGTTTACTGTTCACAACGGATACTATTCATCCGACTTTTTTCCAGAATTTTTCTAGTTTTGTTTTATTTGTTTTTAAGGTTGACTTTATGTGTTTTGTGAGTTGTTTGTGTTGTTTAAAAAAAAAAAAAAAAGAGGGTTGTTAGATTGAAAAAAATTCTTGAGTGAAAAAAGGCATAAAACTAAGATCTTTGTAAAAGCCAAGAATTGGAGGAAAATTTGTTCATTTTTACAGGCTCTTGATGTTGAGTTTCGAAGATTTTTAATAGTTTAATGGTGAATTCCAAAGAGGCTTCTATGAAAGCAAAGATATTTGGGATGCCAGAAGATCGACTGATAAGCCATTCCAAATTCTCTACAAAGGCGGTTAATGATGAATATGGCTATGAGGGCAGTGCTACAAAAAGGAAGGAGCGGTCTTCAAAGTCTATGAGAACTTTTGTGTGACTTTTCATTAGTTCTTGGGATGGGAACTTTCGTGTGACTTTTCAAGAGTGATTCTTGAGAGTTGTTTCTTATACCTTAAGCTCTAATCAACAGGTGTCGTTAGAGTTTAGGTTTTCTTCTTGTTAGATTCAAATGATTTCATTCCACAGGGTTGGATTGGGGTCGAGTGATTCAATAAGAATTTGTATTTTGATAATTTGATCCAATTCTGCAGGAGGTATTAGATTGGGTTATCACCTGATCTTCAAAACGGTCCTTTGGGAAAGATTCCTGTATGAAGATTTGAGGGTTTTAGGAGCGTCGCCATCCTAGGGTCCCCGTTTCTCCGTCATGCCTATTTGATGATTGGTTGAAATTGTTGGTGATAAAGCATTGTTTCATTTGATAGGGAGTTGGCCCTACTATAGGGGAAACTCTGTCCAAAATTTTTCTAATTTTTGGCCAAATCATTTGTTTCATTCTAAAGTGCTTCATTATTCAAAGTGTTAGTGTTGATTTCTCTTGCTTAAATGAAGTAGTTGTATACATTTTTAAGAAATTCTTTCTTGGATAGCTAAGTGATCTCTATTGCGTAATTAGGAAATTTTACTTTAGAGAAAGTATATTAAGTAAATTGAAACTGAATTAGGCTTGAATTTTTCATGTTTAATGAAGTTACCTTGTTTACTCGATCTTTGAAGGCTAAATAGTGAGTATGGTCGGTAGGTATGAAATACGCTTTATGATTGGTATTGTATAGAGGGAAAAAAAGGGACTAAAGTGCTTATTAGAAAAAAATTTTGGAAGAGAAAATTATTTGTGTTGAAAAAGAAAAAAAAATTCTATTGGAAAAATTTAAGCTTAGGTCTACTCCTATGGATTTAGTACTGAGTAACCGGCAGTCTTCATCTCAAATGTCGACTTTCGCATCAAAAGTTACTAAGTCTATGAGTACACATAGTGACTTGTGCATGTGAAGTGTCGAGTAACTGGGGTTCTTCATTTAGTTATGTTGACTCTCGCGTCTAAAGGCTACTTCATGTCTCAAGCAAAGGTTAAGCTTTCTAAGTGAAGTCCCTCAAAATAAAAAGAAGAAGAAAGAGAGAAATTAATATGGGTGTATGGACATACTTATTGGCCATATAAGCTATTTGTCTATTTGTTTGAGAATGTCGTGTGAGGTAGGGAAATGGAATAGAACTTGTTGAATTTTAGTATAATTCCTTTCAATTTGCCTAGTATAATGAGTATTCGAAGTGAAAATGATAAATTGCACTATAGTTCTCCTTAGTTGCTGAGAGGAAATTTTGAGAAGATGTATGCGTTTTACTCTCTTTTGTCAGCCATTGTTTGGGTTTGTATGGTGCACTGCTTGAGGACAAGCATTGGCTTAAGTGTGGAGAATTGATAAGTGCCAAAGTTGTCAATTATTTAGTAGTGTTTGGGTTATGTTAGGAGAGTTTTTGAGTGTGTTTTCCTTATTTAATCGTCAATTTTCCTTTGTTTAGTGTCCAATGTTCAAAGTGTGTGGTTTTTATTCATTTCTCTATTATTTTGTGATTTTCAAGGGGTTTTCCTCTTTCATCGCCAAATTGGACTCATCCGGGTGGTCATAGCACAATTATCAATTGTAGGATTGAAGCAAAGGATGAAGTAAAGCTAGAAATCCAGCTGGGAGTCACAAAAGGAGAAGAAATCATTTCTGTTCCTATCTGCACCGTATATTCGCGCACGGATAACGGGTGCAGTTAGGAGCAAAAACATTGGTGAAGATGGAAAAAGAAGAAAAAAGCTTCTATCTCTATCCGCGCTGCCTATCTGGGCGCAAATAGCAGGCACGGATAAGGAAAGAAGGTCAATCAAAGAGAAAAAGAAGAAGAAGAAAGTTTCTGTCACTATCCGCGCCACCAATCCACATGCGGATACAGGCAAAAACTACGGTCTGTTGCGAAATCGTGGGATTTTAATAGGGTTTTCTCTCTACTGAATCAGTAGCTTTCTGTTAGAACTCTAGGCTAACACATAGACCTATAACAAATAGTTTAGAGTCTTAAACACATATTTTTTCACCATTTTTGATATAGCAACTCACTCAAGGGCTGAAGATAAAAGAGAATTGTTGCAATAAAGGAAGAATTCTACAACAATCAAAGGGGGATACTCAAGAACATACATGAGAATGAGTTCTTTGATTTTTTCTTATTGTTTGTTGAATCTTCTTTATTAGTTATGGAGTAGATTGTTTTAGATTTAGATAGGTTGAACCCTAACATTATCATTATGTTTTGATTTCATGGATTAATAGAAAACTTCTCTTTTTACTTGATTTATTTATGAGTTTACTTGATTAATTGAATTGGGTATTGCGTGCGCCTTTGATTCAATCACAGATTTTAATTGGGCAGATTGAGAAATCACTTAATTAATTTAGATCATCTCAAAAATAAAGAGACCTGCATGGATCGCTAGAAGAAGGATTGCATTGGCTTCCTCGGTTAGATTCGAACCTAACCTAAATAATAGAGTCCAGAGAATTGTGAAGAACACTATTAGGGTTTTGGTTTAGGAGAGATTCAAATCAATCAACTAAGTTGTCAAGGGTCTATACTTGAGAAAGAATAGAACCTAATTAAGGGATTCTAGAGTCAAGATAAATTGAGCAATCCATTAATTAAGAATTAAAGGATAATAAGAATGTTAGGGGGATTCACTCTATAGATCTTGCATTAATGCTATTTTCCTAGTTTCTTTTCTTGTTTTGTTAGTTGATTCTATTATTTCCAATTGAGGTATTTAGTAGATTTCCTAATTTAAACCATCATTCATTGAGTAGGTTAGATAATAAATTAAGAGTTATTACTAGTACTTGCAGTCTTCGTAGGAACGATACTCGTCACTCGCTACCCATTATACTACGTAACAATTGGTATACTTGCTTATAATATCCCTAGTGTAGTGAGCGGATACCAGAAACTTTACTATGAGAATATAAAATCTTGTTGTTAGTAACATCAAATCATCATGAGGATGAGGTTTGGTAGTAGTAATCAATTCATTATGAGAATAAGTTTTGGTTACTAATAGATTGAATTCTAAGTAAGACAAGGTGTTATATGTAAGTTATTAATCTTTTCATGCATTTTTGTGACCATTAGTGGATTCTACACCCTAAACTTGTATTTGTGAATTTCATCCATTAATTTTTCTTAAAGTATTTGAACTTTCTTCACTTCGCCTACCACATGTTTGATAAAATGTCTAGATAATAAAGTAAGTCAATAAGCTTTAGTAATTGCTACTTAGTTTCCTTGTGGGATCGACCCTAATATCCCTATACTCGTTTTGACCTGTATACTTGCAGTTATAGGAGAATTAGATAATTTTATTACTTGTATGTGTGTGAAATTTTAGAGATTTATTGTTATATTTGCATACCTAATCCACCCACATCAAGTTTTTTACGCCGTTGTCAGGAAAAGTAAGAAAATATTAAAGCAAAACAAGCTTTATTAATCTAGACTTGTATTATATTTTGTTTTATAATCTTTCTTGTTTTTGAATTTTTGTAGATACTAAGTAAACATTCATGAAAAATGGTATAGAAGTCTCCATTGAGCAACCTCAAGTATAGCATATGGAGTCATTTTTCCAAAGAGCATTAAGAGATTTTGCTATGCCGGGTATTTCATGTTCTCAAACTAGTATTTCAAGACCACTGGTAAGTGCAAATTCTTTTGAACTTAATCTCTCTTTGATACAAATGGTTCAAAAAGATCAATTTGGAGGAAACTCAATTGAGGACCCTTATGTGCATTTAGCTAATTTTGAGGCATTATGTGATACAATCAAGTTTCAAGGAGTTAGTGAAGATGCTATAAAACTGAGACTGTTTCCATTTTCCTTATATGGCAGTGCTAAAATGTGGCTTATTTCACATGCACCAAACATATTCACAAATTGGGTTACTTTGTCAAATGCTTTCTTGAATAAGTATTTTCCACCTATCAAAATGACTAAGTTGAGAATGGACATAATTGGTTTTAGTCAACAAGAGGAAAATTCATTGTATGAAACTTGGGAGAAAAATAAGGACTTGCTAAGGAAACATCCTCACCATGGACTTCCCAACTGGCTAATAGTCAAAATATTTTACAATGGATTAACCCATCCTACTAAAGTTAATCTACATGCAGCTGCAGGTGGAGCTTTAATGGTAAAGATAACAAGTGAAGCTTAAAAGTTGATAGAAAAAGTTGCAACCAATCAATCTCAATGGCAACATAATGGAGGTAACCATTCAAGATTTCCGGATACGTGCCAAAATGAAGCTTTTGATAAGTTGAGTAATAGAATGGATAAATTTGAAAACATGTTTAACAAAGTTCTTGATGTTATTGGTTCTAAGTCTCATGTAACTATTGCATGTTGTGCTAATTGTGGAGGAAGGCATAACTCAAATGAATGTGCAAGTTTGGCACAAGTACAATGTGTTAGCAATTACAATCATCTACCTCAAAGTAATTCATGTTCACTAATTCAAAATGAAAGTTGGAATAACCAACAAGCTCAAACTATTGAAACTAAACCAGCTTGGGAATTGGCTATATAAAAAGTAGCTAATGTTACTAATGAACTAACAAATGCTACAAATAATAGAATTAGCTAGTTCTACTAATAGCAAGATTGACAGGTTGACAATTGATACTAATAAAAGGTTTCAAAAAATTGAAAGTAGATTTGAAAGGTTAGAGGAAAATTTTGATAGAATAGAAAACCAAATTGCTCGTGCATTGACCACTAGGATACAAGTTGAACAACCTAGTTATATAGCACATAATCATAATGGGGATGTAGAAGCAAACACCTTTCCTTATGGCCATCAAGTAGATGAACCTTTAACTATTGAGCAATTAAATGTGAAAAATGAGCAAGTAAAGTATTAGGGTATAAGAAATGAGGTAGTGATGTCCAAGGAGCAAATAGACTTAAATACAACTTCAACTTTAAGAACAACTCCCATTCCCCACTCCCTAATGAGGAAAGTGAAAATCAAATTGAGAAAAGTAAGTTTGGGGTGAATTAGTGACTAATTACCATGCTTTCATGTGTGAGATTAATTTCATTGGTGCCAATTTGGTTCTAACTCAAGAGAATAACCTTGACAACCTTGGTTATAAAATTGGCTAATATTCTCTTGATTGTTTCTTCATGAGTGTAGAAATGAAAGACCCTTGTGATGAAGCACAAATATTTGAGGAAAAGGAACAACTCAATTTGATTGACAATTTGAGCTCACATAGAGTTGTTTATCCTTTATGGGATTCACCAATCAAATGATGAGTTTGAAGAAAAGTCTAGCTTTAGACTTCAAATAAAGCGTTTGTTGGGAGGCAACCCAATGTTTTAGGTATTCTAAGTTGCTTTGGTGTGTTTTATGTTTTAGGTGTGTTTTGAAGTTGGATTTGTTAGTTTGAATTTGAAGTTAAAGCATTATGTGCATCTTTGAAGCTTCATGTTTAAACCTAGATGTTTAATACCGAAATTGAATATGTCTTGAGTTTCATGTGTTTAGAAGAATTAAACATCTTAGTTTCATCATTTGAAATATATTTGAAGTGGTTAAAAAGAACAAGAAAACAATTTGAAGCATTGAGTTTCAAAATTACTATTCCATTGGTTTACTATTCATGAGCTAAGTTTCATTGAGCACTTTGATTCTCATTTGGTAATCCAAGGACTTTTGATGCATAAATTCGTTTTGAGCAACTTTTTTTTATTATTTAAAATTGTTCAAAGTATTTTTGAGGCTAGAATATCTCAAAGAATCAAATTGAGGTGTTAAGTGAAAAAAGTAACTATTCGTTTGGTTACTAGTCATCAATGAGATTCTTTGTGAATTTGGTTCTAATTTTAGAATTTTGAGGTTTTGAATGCTAAAATATCATGTTAACAACTTTTTTTTTAACATAAGAAACATGTATGAAGTGTTGAATTGATCAAAAATATGAAAAGGAAAATTTTGAATTTCAAGTTCACATAGAAAATCAAAGTTGCAGGTTTTTCAGATAGCCCACTTTGATCAATTCTCATTTCATGTGTGTTGATGATCTTGATGAGTTTAATGCATGATTTCAAAGTTTGTTAACAAGGTTACATGATCATTAATTTGTTTGCCCAAAACTAGAGGTTTAGATAGAAGAAAACATCACTCAAAATTGTTGAAAAATCAGCTTGCACTGCAAAATTGCAGCAGCAATTGCCACAACTTCTGGGGTTATACGTGGGTCAATTTGACCCACAGATCCCACCCACGGATCACAGGCATTTCTTGTGTATTTTGGTTGATTTTGGTCAAATTGTTTGGGGTTTTAATGGCTTTTTTCACAAGTTTGTTTGGCAACTTTGTAGGCATGAAAACGCCACTTTAACACATTCAAATGACCTGCATTGCATGTTTCATTTTATTAATTCAAACTTTGAACTTTTTTCATCAAAGTATGAAATTTTGGTGTAAGGCATTTTCACACAAGTTTCAATTGCATACAGCTTTATCATAACACATTACATTTACTCACATAATACATGCATCACAAGTTCACCCCGTTGAGTTATATTGCAACCATTAAGTGTTGAGGAAATTAAAGGCTTTCAAGTATGCTATGTTCATTTTGTGTTTCAATAGTTACTTATTCATGATTTAACATAGCTTTTGAGTTTTTTTGAGCTATCAAACAAGGTTGTGGAGCAAGAATGTACAACAATAGACATGGTGAAGCATTGCCAAAAGAAACTTCAGAAAGGCCAATGGACATCAAGGCACAACAACAATATCAACTTTTGGATTCATGAACTATACAAGGGGAGTTTTATTGTTCTAATCATATTTATCTTTTCCTTTACACATTGAGGACAATGTGATATTTTAAGTGTCGAAGGAAGGTAAAGGATTATGTTTGGTGTAGTTTGGAGTAATTGGGTCAAGATATCGTTTTAGTAAAATATGGCCAAATTTTTTCAAAATTTACTTCAATCATATGCTTTTATGCCGTGAACTTGTTAAATTCTCTTACTTTTTGAAGTGATTTATGCAACTTCGAATGTATTTTACAAATATATGAAAAAATAATTATTATGTGATTAAGAGTTTTATTTTTAAGAAAATATATTTAGTAAAATGGTTATAATTATATCTTGATTTGACATGTTTGATTTTAAATTTATTTTCTTTACTCAATTTTACATTACTAAGCGGTAGATATGGACAAGGAGTATACTTATACAATTATTTGAATTAAGGGCCATGTATATTTTGAGCAAACTGATAAATGTTTACTTATTACTACTACAATGATTCAAATTGCTTAGTAACTGAGAATCTTTATCTAAAAATATCGATTTTCATGTCAAACAGCAACTGTATTAAGAGTATGCATAGCAAGTTTGATTGAAAGTGAATTTTTGAGTAATAAGAGGTCTTCATCACAAAATGTTGATCCTTTCATCGAAAGACAATTTTACTTCTCAAACTAAAGGATGAAATATGGATAAAAGGATCAAAGTGTTGTGTAACCGGGGGTTTCAATCGACAAATGTCAACCTTCATGTCAAAGGCACTTACTAAAATTTTAATTTTCAACGTGTCCCTATTATGCTGAATTTTACATAAACATGAGTTATATTTGATTGTCCATATTGAATACTTATGGTGTGACATTTGGTAAGGTATTGAAATTTTGTTGAACTAGTTTTAATATTGATATAATTATTTTGCTTTTACTTGGCATGATTAATATTAAAAGCATTACAAGGAATTGCATAATGTTCATTTACTTTCATTTGTATAATTGCATTCAGCAATAAGGCATTTGTTATTTTAATACTTGAATCATATTTTTGATCTCTTGATTTTTCAATTGCTTGAGGACAAGCAGTGATTCAAGTGTGGGTGACTTTGATAAGCGATAAATTTACCTATTTTAGCATAGGATTTTATATTTATTTTTAGTGTGTTAGTATGCTTTTAGTATTTTTAATATAAAAATGCCTCAAATTCATTAAAATTCTACAATTGAAGGATTTCCTAGGAATTAAGGTTTTTAACCGTTTTATAGGGTTTTGAGGTAGAATTTATATTTTGAGCAAATTAATGCACTAATTTTGTACAATCCTGTAGGTTTTATATCTTCAATCATAGTTTGAATTAATGGGACTACAAATCATCACATTCATGGTAGATTCAATGATGATTGAATTAGGAACTCAAGGGCACAACTTTTACATTCAAACTTGGAGGATTGTTTTGCTCAATTTTTGGGAAATTCTCATCAACAAATTTACCATGGAATTAAAGATTCAACATCACAAAAAGGTCTCAAGAGCATCAAAGGGATAACCAACAAAAGATATGGTGCAAAAAAGCAACGGAAGAAGTAGAATTGGAGTAGAAACAGTTTGGTGACAATGAGACATTTCAATATTTTGGCAATAACTTGGGCTAAAAATATTGGATTAGATGATTCTTATTGCATTTGAAAGCTAAGAGGATACTTTACAAATCTTATGAAGACATCAAAATCTAGTTGTAACACCCTAGAAAATGCACACATAAGATACATTTTTCTCTAATTAGGGTTAAGTGATAGACCTTGATTTATTACTTGGAAGAGTTCTTGAATTAGTTAGGTTACTTAATTAAAGGTTTCATTAGTAAGCAAGAATACCTAAGTACTAAAGTTAGAATAATTTCATTTGACCATTTAATTTATACTAGTGTTCAAATTTTGATTAGCTTATTTTATTATATTCTAGTCTTTTGATTACTTGAATTTTAGCTCAATTTTACTTGAAAATCTCAATTATTTTCTCACTTTATTTTCTTTTCCCTTGACCGAAAATTCTTCTTTTTCTTTTCTTTTCTTTTGGCCGAAATTTCTCTTCTTTTCTTTGGGCCGAAATTCTTTTCTTTCTTTTTCTTCTTGTGGCCGGTTTTCCTCTTTCTATTTTTGTCCTAATTTGCTTTAATAATTTATGTCTATTTATTGAATATATATAAGTGATAAGAGTTATTAATTTTTCACCAATTAAATTAATCCAAGTGGCCATTCTTGCATTAAATGACTAACTATTTACTTTACTCTTGTAAGGATTTAATTGGACCACCATTTTTCCCATCTTTTCTTCTTTTCTTTTTCTTTTTCCTAGCCTATTTTTCTCTCTTTTCCTTCTCACTTTGGCCGGCCAAGCCTTTCTTCTTCTTTCCCCATTTTTGCTCTCAAATTTCTTGGACTTTCATCTCTCAAATTGGAACAAATCCACCATAGGAAGTGGACTTCTATCTTTTCTAAGCAAAATTCTAAGCATATCTAAGGTATTTACCATGAACCTACATTATTAATTTCATGTTTTAATTAGTTTTTATTCAAGTTTAATACCAAGTTCTTGTTAAGATTACTTGAAGAAATTAGTTAGAACTTGATATGTACTTGTTAGATAAAGTGTTCTTGTGGTTAAATAGACTAGTATGTGGTATTGGAACCTTGAAATTTCATGAAGAACATGTTATTTGGGTGAAAGTTCTTGGAGCTTAATCCTTGAAATTTAGTGAGATTTTGATTGAATTTGGGTTTGGATTGAACTAAGAAGTGGTAGAACTTGATGAATTATTGGTTGGATGATTGAAATCTTGATGAAAAACAAGTTTGGAAGGGCCGAAAATCAAGGGGAAATAATGCCCAAATTTTGTTAGAAAAACCCTAGAAAACCCTAGAAAACCCTAGCATAAAAACCCTAGAATGTAAACCCTAAACCCTAAACCCTAAACCCTAAACCCTAAACCCTAGAAAAAAAAAAAACTAGAATTTAATGGGGTATTTCTTGAAATTTTCTTACTAGATTAATTAGGGTTTAAATTGAGTTTTTCATTAGATTATTTCTTTCAAATTGCAGGATCCAATAGTGAGACCCGACCTTTCTACGAGATATTTTCTTAGGCACCAGGTGAGTGTCTTTATGTGTGCATGATGCATGGAATGTGATAATTTTATTTTGTGACTATTATGCTTAACTTGCAAATATTATGTGAGTACATGTGTTATTTGAGGAAAGATGTGTACTTTATCGCATCTATTCCACAATGTGTTACCGCCTTTATTATTTAAAATGTTATTTGTGTGTGTGAGACTACCGTGACTAACGTCACTGTTATTTCACGGTTAGTCAACCGGGCTGCAAGTGGGAGGACATAAGGTGCTGGGTGTTTTAGGGTGTGATGTTCTTTCCTTTTGAGTTGTGAATCCTCAAAGAGGCCAACTCCGGAATGAACTTTCTTGATTGTGTGTTGGCCCTCCAGGGTTGAGATTCTTCTCCCCCGGATGTGGTAGCTTGTACGGAGGTTATAAGGTGTTTGGCGGTTAGGGCTTGTGATTGATAAAACTGATATGTTCCTTGATAAAGACCTGAGCTATTATCTCGGTCTAAATATCGTGGCGACATGATCAGTACCTGCTCCTCTACGGTTAAGCTTGCTTCCGTAGTTGAGCCCTGTATCCGCCAGTGACTACATGTGAATTAAATTGCTCATATATTGTTTATTTAATTTATTGATTATTTTAATGACCTAAATCATGAGTGCTTGGTATGATTGCATGAATTGGACATTCACTGGGCTATTATAGCTCATTCCATTTTATTTGTTTTCCTTTACTCAGGTCAACTGAAAATTTAAAGCTGGATCAACTGGTTTTTGGGTTATTATAAGTGTTTTAGTGTTGTAATAGTCGCACTATGTTAGGCTATTATTGTGAAAAAAATTATGTACATTATGACTTGTAACTTTTTGATATGACTTGTATCTTCAAGTTAAATAATAAAAGTTTGTTTTATTTTATTCCATGTCACTTCATGTTATTTTATTTTAAGTTAAGTACGTTTGGATTTTCATGTGAGTGCGTGCTTCGAGCCCTGGCGAGAGCTAGGCAGGCAGTCCGCTAAGCCCTTTGGTGCGCCTCTGGGCAAGGTGGGGCTGTCACACTAGTTCTCATGTTAACATAGCCAAATGTCCAAATTATTGAAGTAAAAAGCTCTCTCAACCATGTCCCAGTATTGTGGCCATATCTTTGCACTAAGAACTCCAAATGACTTGATTATTGTGGTGTTGGAAAGTTAATTTAAAGGGCTACAACTTTTGTATTTTGAGGAAAATCTTATTCATCTCGTTGCAAAGAGTCAAGTTCACTTATAGTGTTAATGAAATGTTTTGAAAACCTTGAATGCCTGTAGCTAAGAAAGATCTTTATTTCTCTCTAAGCTTAGCACTAAGTAACTAATCAAATTGCTTCAATACTTTGTGATCATTGTAAAGGTCTTTGTTAATAATCGAAACAGATAATTTCCAAAAACGTCTCCTAAGGTTTCTAACAATTTCACTCAGTAATGCCAAAGTATTCAACATTATAATTGGAACCTTCATGTTGAGCTTGAGGGACTTTTTGGTTTAGGGGAATCAATGAGGGGAATGGGTGTCACAAGTAATGACACCAATTGTTAATATTAGTAAAACAACTATCACTATTATTCAATGGGAATGAAAGTCATTAATTAGGGTGTTAATGATTCTCTTCAAAAATACTATTCTATCAAACCAATTAACTCTTATAATTAAGAGCAAAAACACACTCCCTAAAAAGAACACACATCTTTTAAGCTATCCACCTCCCAATATATTATTCTCTCTCCCTCTCCCTCTCTCTCTCTCTCTTTCTCTCTCTCTCTGTGTGCTATTATTTTTTATTTTGAATATTCTTGATTAGTACTCTATAAAATTTTATAAATTTTTTTAATAAAAATTTTTTTACGTTCAATTTTTTTATAAAAATTTAAACTAAAAATCAAAGATATATAGTACTCTATATTAATACAATAAAAATGACTTTTTTTAAGGTTATCATTTGTATTAAACTCATATCAAAGCATGGCTATCTTTAAAATTGAAAAATATTTTTTTAGAAATTTTCTTTAAAGAGATACAAAATAAGAAATTTAAAAAATATGTATATCATAAATAAATGATTTAAAAATTTTAAAATTTACTTGAAAGTCATTCCAATAAACCAAACAAGTATTTTTATAATGATATCCATTCCATTATTAAACCAAACATGTTGGGAATCATCAAAACCCATACTCATAGTAGGATTAATCATACTAATAGTGATAGTGATTGAGAAATTTGAACGAAACAGACCCTAAATGTAACAAAGTCAGTCTATCTACAAAAAGGTAGAATTTATATAAAATTCTATGAAAACTTTTGCTCTCAAATTACCCTCCTATGGCTAATAAATGATTCGGTAAAATAATTTTAACTCAAAAAGAAGGTCATAAAAATTTGAAAAAAAAATAACAAAAGTTGATCTGAAAAACGTACTTATGATAGGATGCAAAGAGTTTTGATGAGATGAATTATAATGAAACTCTGGAGAAAATTGAATATCAAATTATTTAATGAAATGGAAAACCAAAGTCAATTTTGTCTGAGCAAAGATAATTTTTGATATCGTATACTATGATCCTGTTACTTATTTCCAATGTTATGAAATATGACCTGTTACCAATCTCATTATTGCTGGTGAAGTTCGCTTTTGACCTTTTCTTTTAAGACATTGTTCAAGGTAAACGTGTTATGCCAATTTTTTGGGACCTAAACATTTTTAAGCGTCAAGATTTCGATATTTAATTCTCTTTATGGCTTGTAGTAACCTACCTCATCAAAATTGTTTGCAGTATGCCTTTAAGTAATTCTCAAGGCCAATTTTTCTCCATTTTGGTAAATTTTCAAGTGCCTTTTTGAATAAAATTTGTTATACCAATATTTCCAAGAAGCATGCAAGAATAATCTCAAGAGAACTTTACCAGGCATTTTATGTCAATTTTAACCTCTCCGTGTATACATGTATATATAAGATAACTGGAAGTTCCAATCAATAAGAATCCTAATGAATCTAAAAAAAGGATAAACGCCCAACAAAAATTACTTATTTTACAAGACCCCATTATAAGTTCTATTAACATATAATATATTCTGATCCCAACTCGTACTTGATACATTTATATTTTATTAGAATTGAGAGAATATCTCAAATTAATTAACTTTACTTTTTGTGTTTCCAAAGTAACGCTCATCAACTAGTACTAGTACCTCTATCCGTGTTTGTGTTTGTGTGTGTGTGTATAGATGTGTGTCTGTGTCTCGTGTGTGTAGCTCTGTTCACCTCCCTCTTTGATAAGTTTGTGTTTGTGTATGTGTGTGTATGTATTTGTGTGTGTGTGTGTGTATAGCCTAGTTTGTCTCTCTCTTTGATATGTTTGCTGAGGTAGGCACCTTCATATAAGTCTCCCTTTATTTTTTTAGTAGTTACTTTACTTAATTCTCACTCATCCATGTAGATGGTCTAAATCACGTCCAATAATTGCCTAACAATTTATTTTTTTAAAGATGCTTATTTATTTCTCTCCTTTTTCACGCGTTTCTTCAGTTTTTATCCCTGCCAAATTTAGCTCCATATTATGTTAATATGGCTATTTGTATCCTATTTACATTACTTAGTTTCCTTTTTGTATCACGAGAATCCCTGTGACGCACTAGTACCATGTTTACTTATTTTCATCTTAACAATATTTTTATTCTTTTTCTTTTACCTGATATGTTTTCCTTAATTCCTATTACACATGTTTTAGCATTACTTGACGGTGGCTTTTTTGTTTTCCATTTTATTAATGCTCGCAATACATAAAACGAATCTTAACCGATCATGAAATAATTTGAAATCCTACTCCTTTTTTTTTTTTTTGGCAAAACCCCATACACGGGGAGGGACGCCACCCCAAAATTTTATTAATATTAACCCAATATAAATGAGAGGGGGACATAAACCTTACCTCTCTTATTAATACAATTTGAAGACTGAAATATAAAATTTAAATGAGGAGTACTTACTCCCTTTACATTATTTAATGCAAAAGACTAAAAACTTAAAAATACTTGAAACGAAATGCAGGAAATCCTAAACGATCTAACCTAATTGCACCCCGAGCTTTTTTTGGGAGGGAATAGAAGCTAGAAAATACTTCCAGACCGTTGAGTGTCAATCCCTCATTTACCAAAATATCTCCAGGTTTGTTGGCTTCTCTATAACAATGATCAATTATAATGATATTAACACGAAAATATCAATTCTAATGATATTTTCCATCTCATCTAGAAGAGGCAACAGAGCCCAAGGACAATCGGATTTACCTGAGATAATATTAACCAATGCCAAAGAATCCGTTTCCAAATGAATTTTATTGAAGCCATGACTACTACACACTTTCACCCCTTGTATTAAAGCTTTGAATTCAGCTTCTAAAATCACACCCACATTTAAAGAGCAAGCAAAAGCAAGGACAACCCTCCCATAAGAATCCCTTAAAATACCTCCACCACCACAAGGATCAGGGTTCCCTTTTGAACAGGCATCTGTATTGAGTTTAAAGCAGTCAACTAGAGAGGACCAATTCACTAGTTTCACACTAACTCTTTTTTTCAAGTGGACTACAGAAGAGTAAAATTCAGCCCAATGCGAAACATTGATAGACATGTTAAACTTTTGCTCCCATGCCGTTTTAATATCCCAAAAAATATTATGGACAACATTCTCCCATGAATGAACAATCCCTGCAAAAACCTAATCATTTTGGGTTTTCCACAAATTCCACAGAATACAAATAGGAGATATATTCTGAAGGAAACCAACGAAAGCATTAGGAGACGGTAGTAACCCCCATGTCATTAATTGCATTCGAATACAAAAATTCTTAATACCTATACCCATTGAAGCACCAAAATAATTCCAGACCTTCCCAGCTATTTCACCACTACAGAAAATATGCTCAAGAGTTTCACAAGTAGGGGAAGTACAACAAAAACACTTAGACGGACCATGTATGCCAAGTTTAACTACAATATCAGACACTGGTAACCTTTTCAACAATAATCTCAACATGAAGAATGACATTTTTATGGGAATGGCAGAATTCCAAATTAATTTAAACATAAGACTAGAGTACCCACCTTCTCGAATGCAATGGTATGCTAACCTGGTTGAAAAGGATCCTGAGGGGGTTAACCTCCAAATCATTTTATCTGGATCATCATGACATGGAGGTTGTATGGCCACAATATCCTAAAGAATAGATGGCGGTATCATTCTTTCCAAAGCTTTGAACATCCCATCTATCGCCAAGGACAAACTTCCTCACTTGACAGTCATCATTCTGGATATTCAATAAACGCCCCAATGGTTCATTCCCCAACCACATATCATTCCAAAAACTCACACAACCTCTTCTAAGAATCCAAGAGATATGATTTTCAGCAACATTACTAACCGACACCATCCGCTTCCATAATAAAGAAGCCGTCAGAGACATCTTTGCCTTAGATGGATGAGTAAGCTTGCAATATTTGGCATGCATAAACTCCGCCCATAATGACTTCCTCTCTCTAAATCTCCACCATAATTTAATAGAGAAGGTGTGATAAAGGTCTTTTAAAGACCGCAAACCCACCCCTCCTTCCTCCATGGGTCTACACAAAGTATGCCATTTTATCTAGTGGTGCTTCATAACATTTCCTTCAGCTCCCCAGAGAAACCCTGCAAACGTTTTCTCCAATGTTTTCAACACACCCTGGGGAGGACATGCAGCTGCCAAGATGTTTATTGGAATAGAGCTAAGCACATCTTTGATCAGAATCAACCTCCCTCCAAGTGAAAGGAAGCAATTCTGCCATTTAAGCACTTTGGAAGCAATAGCTTGACATAGCTCCAAGTAATAAACTTTCTTGCTTCTCCCTAAATATAGGGGACAACCTAAATATCTGACTAGGAAGAATTTTTCAGAAAAACCCATGACCTCCTTAATAATCCCCTTCCTGGTTCTAGAGGTATTTGAATGAGATAAGAAACCACTCTTCTGGACGTTAATACTTTGTCCTGAAGATAGCTTATATTGCCTTAACACATCCATAATCAACCTCAACGAGCTCCTAGATGCACCTGAAAAAATAATAACATCGTCAGCAAAGGAAAGATGTGTAACAATTGGACATCTGGCTGGAACACTAAACATAGAGAAAGTCTTCTTCTGAGGAAGCAAGTTCAGAGCTCGAGACAATCCCTCAGCAGCAATTACAAAAAGTCCCGGAGATAATGGATCTCCTTGACGAAGCCCCCTAGATGATTTAAAGAACCCTTTGGTGTTCCATTAATGATAATAGAAAACCTAACAATTCGAGATCAATCGCCAACCATTCAATCCATCTTTCCCCAAAACCAAAAGCTCTTAATATTCGAATCAAGTAAAGCCAAGAAACACTGATCATATGCTTTGGCCATATCAAGTTTCAACACAACATTCCCTCCTCTATTCTTTTTTCTCATTCCCCCCACCAATTCCTGGGCAAGCAAAAAATTCTTAGCCATCATTCTTCCCTTAACAAAACCACTCTGCTGCAAGTGAAATAATCTTAGGATAAAATACACCCAAGCCTATCAGCCAAAATTCTAGAAATAATTTTATTCAGAAAATTGCATAAACTAATAGGGCGAAATTGTGCAAAATTCTGAGGTCGGGGTACTTTAGGAATAAGAGCTACTAAGGTCGAGGAGAAACTCCTTAGGTAGTACATCCCCACAAAATAATCCAGTTACCCTATTGAAAACATCCTCAGCTACAATATTCCAAGCATGAACAAAGAATTTCCCTGTGAATCTGTCTGGCCCTGGTGCCCCGGTGCACTCCCCCAATCCATTGCAAAAACAGTGTCCCTGACTTCCTCCATTGTTGGGAATCTTTCTAAAGCCTGAATGTCCTCCTTAGAAAGTAATTTTGGAATATGAGATAAAGAACAATCTGCACTTGCCTCTTCTTGCGAAAACAAAGTGGAAAAGAAATTACATGCTTCACCTGCAATCAAATCTTCATCCTGTACCCATTCCTCGGAGGCATTTTGGATTCGGTGAATCACAGCTCTTGCTCTACGTTCAGAAACAACAGAATGAAAATATTTGGAATTTCTACCCCCCCTCCTTCCACCACTTAACTCTTGCTTTCTGCTTCTAAAAATTTTCTTCTATACATAGGGCTTTATTTAGCTCTAACCGAGCATTTTGCAAATTCTCCCTGGCCTGGTCCGTGTCTTCCTCATCAAGAATTCGTTCAGCATCTGTAGCTTGCTTCTCCTGTTAGTGTATGCCCTAAAACCAAGTTAGTTTTTGGGATTTTTATTACGCTTATTTCGTGTTATACTTATACTTATATATGTGGCATTTTCTTTGTCATTTAATACTTGTTATTAATATTACTTGTTTATTTGATAAAGTCCATAAAATATTAACCGTGTATAAGAGATTGTAAGAGTTACAATGATGAGACTCTTATTACACATTAAGTTATATTCTTAAATATCCCTAGTCGTAGTATTAATGAGATTGGACATCATTAATATGGGAAGTCTAGCACATACTTTGCCTCTACTTATGGTAAGTAGTAGTTGATCTCGTCAATTATGGCGTGTGACACCTAAGCTGGTATGTGGATGCTTGTTAGAGAACAAGTTCATTGGATTGATCCGCCAAGAGTTACTATTCATAGTACTAATGAATTATACTCTTAATGGCAATGGTGTAAGTGATCCTTAGACTTGAGATTACCATAATATCTTGAGTGTGGATTGCTATAGTTTGACTCTATTGCTCGGTGCTCGTAAAAGAGTAGCCCATACGGTAGAGATTGGGCATAGTATGAAGCATGGAAGGATAGTGAGTAATCGATATATGATTCACCACTCCTTATTATAGGAGAGTATATCCCGAATTGGCCACTTGTTGAAATATGACTTAAAGAATCTTTTGCGCAAAAGTGAAAGTATGACTTGAAAGAGTTTTAAGGTTATACTTTTATGGAAAGTTATATTTCGGGAACAAAAAATCATTAATTAGTCATTTAAAGAGTGCGCACTACACTTTTATACTAATTGGGATATAGTGTGATGAAAGGATATTAATTATACGGTAACATTGTCATTGATAGGTGTAGTCTACCATATGACTTTCCTATTCACTTGGGTGGTCATGATGCATTGCTAGACGCCACTCATGATCTATAAGTGCAAATTAATTAATTAGTGAATTAATGATAAATTAAAGTGTTAATTTATCTGACTCTTAATTAATTAATTAATGAGTTATAATTTGTACTTATTGCCAACGTGAATGGAACCTAATGGGTCACACACAATAAGAACATGGTCTTTGGGTTAAATTGTTATTAAGATAAGTATATGATACTTATGGGGTTAATTTATGTGATAAATTAACTTAAAGGACTTAATTATAAATATTCTAAGTCTTGATGGAAATTAGTTTCCTAAAAGGAATTAAGAAGCTATTTGGTTTCCTTTTGGAATTGGTTTCCTAAAGGAATAGGATTAGCTTAAGGCAAGCTTCTTAAACCTTCTTGGTTTCCAATTGCTCTTGTTTCCTTAAAGACTAGGATACTACATCTATAAATAAGTCCATGCCTTGACTCTTGGAAGATTGATGAAACACAAGATAAAATCTAGAGAGAGAAAAATTGAGAGAGGCATGTTTTTCTCCCAAGAAAAAAACGCCACACTCTCTTCTCCCTAAGGGTTAAGGTTTTGTCTTCCTCCTCTTCTTGTTCTTGTGTTCTTCATGATATTCAAGGGAGCTAGCACTCAAAAAGCAAGGCAAGCAAGTCCAAAAGTTCCTAAAAATCATGTTCGTGTGGATACTGTTGGAGGCTCGACACTTGGAGGGCTTTTCATGGTAGATCAACACCTTCATCGAATAGGATCTTGCCCTTTGAAGCATAGAAACCTTCTATGCTTGAGGTATTTGTGCTAAACACCCTTTAATCGTATAGATTACATCAAAGAGATCCATGACTAAGGTAATAAATTTTTAAATTTTCCGCTGCGTTACTCCCCTTATTACCTTACAGTGGTATCAGAGCCTATTTTGATTATATTTATATGATTTGTGTTTATTTAATTGTCATAAATATGGATGGTTTGTTCTTGATGAAATTTGTCTCAAAATTGTTTTAGAAAAATCAAGAGTTTGATTTTTAAGATAAGTTCTTAATTGTTTAAAAGTGTTTTAAATAATTAAGATGAGTTCTTATGGTTGTATTCAAGGTTTCTAAATTATTTTTACGTGCTAAAAGGGTTTTAACATGTTTTGATTCAAAAGAGTTTTAAAAAATATCAAAAAATTTCAAAAATCGTATTTTCTGGACAAAAACCACACGAAAACTCATGCTCGTTTTTACCCACGGTTAAAAACTCGTATGTTCTGTCAACAAACCGCGGATGAAACCGCACACGGTTTGTCCCACGGTTTGTAAACCGCGGATGAACCCGCGCACGGTTTGTCCCACGGTTTGCTGGTAGAGTTCTAGCGAGATTTTTCCTAATTTTTTGGAAATCGTGAATTTTTGAAATTTTCTCTATAAAACACTTTTCAATTTTAATTATTAATATTTGGAAAGTTAAATTTTAGAAACCTACACCTTTTATAACTTTATTTTTTAGACAAATAAATTCAAGAACATTAATCTAATTACATTAGACCATGTGATTTATGAATAGAATTAAATAAAGTAATTTATTTAATTGTTAAATATTATGATGGCATGGTGGATGATTATGGACTATGACCAATGTGATTGAATGGTTGAATTTTTATCAATTTTGATGGTTGGCTTGTGTTGGTTTTTAAAATAGGGCCTGTGTGTCCTGCCTTCTCTATTATTCTCATGTAATTCTCTTCTCACCTAACTCCCCTCGAATGTAACTCGAGGTTTCTTAGTCAATACATGTAATGTACAATGTGTAGGTTAGAGTTAGGTTTTAATTTTCTAAATTGTTTAGAACAGAATTACATGTGTAATGTACAAAGAAGATAGAGATGGAACCAAGGAGCAACCATGGAGGCTTATCAAGAGTAAAAGACCTCCCAAGGAATGCATCAAGGAGTTGATCACATCCCTTAGGAATTTGACCATATATTTTCCTTAAGGTTCGAAGAAAATATCTTAGTAAAGTCCATAATCATCCACGGTTTAATTATGCATGTTTTTATTTTATATGTCGATATATTTTAATTACATGCTATGATGAAACTGTATATTGTATAATTAAAATAAAATTCCTCAAATAAAATATTAAGTCACTTGCCTTCCATTATTATAGTAAAAATCATAGTTCTTGTTAAGTATTGACTTGTTGGCCCACCGTCAAGGTCACCTTACCTAGAGCATGTTTTTACTATGAGATATGATCTTGAAATAATGGATCTGACTTAACAAAAATACATAACTTGTTGGCCTCCGTCAAGGTTATGGTATTTTTTGAGGCAATATTAAGTCAATATATAAGTTGCCTTCCATTATTATAACAAAAACGAACAGTTCCTATTAAGTGTTGACTTGTTGGCCGACCGTCAAGGTCACCTTACTTGGAATATGTTTTTGTTATGAGATGTGATCTCTGAATGACGGGTCCGACTTAACAAAATGCATAACTTGTTGGCCGACCGTCAAGGTTATGGCATTTTTGAGGCAATGTTGGGTAACGCATTAGATGTGAATATCAAGAGTTGATACCCAACTATCTAGGAGTCACAAGAGTTGTGATTGGTAAAAGTTACCTACCTAATCGAAGTTAGTTTTGGGTTGTTGGCCGATCATCAAGCTCAAAGTTAACTAGATGGGATCCTGGCCCACTAGGAATCTCCAACGGATTCACGAATCAATAGTTTGAGGGTTATTGATTTGAAGTAAAATAGTGAGAGCAAACCAAATAAATTCGAAGCCCACATTTTTGGTTTGCAATTATAACACGAAACAAATACTTATACTATCTTTTCATTTGTTGTAGAATGAATGTACACATGAACACACTTATCACCCTATATCTCCATAATATGCGATTTTCTTGGACTAGTGTAAAACATGAAAATAGTTCTTAAAGCACAATTGGCTATGTCCTTGATACCCACTTCCACTTGTCCTATAGTGACAATTATAGTTAGGAAATGAATGTACATACAAGATGCATAAAAGATGATAATGATATTGCTACTTATATCGTAATGTCATCTATAATTCCTAAGCTATACAAATAGCACAAATTGATAGATCTTTTTGTCTATGATTGTGCATCTCAAAGAGTTGTTGATACACAATCTAGGACCGTTAGATATGGGATATCTAAGGAGTAATCTGTCAAGGAAGAAAGGGGCACTTTATTGTCAAGGGGAAACCCAAGTGTGGTCATAAAAAGACCCAAGTAGCTATGACAAAACTTAAAGGTGTGATCAAAAGGACAAGTCTAAGGGCACATGTTTCCAATTCTATTGGAAAGGGAATTGTAAGGCTCGTTTCAATACTAAGAAGTTGAAGAGGCCAAGTAAAGCTTCTACTTCTAAGTATGTTTATGTTTAAGATAAATTCATCTATTAATTAAAACCGTTGGGTATAAGATACTGGATATAGATCTCATATTTGCAAAATGTGCAAGGTCTTAAAGCATAGTAGATAATAAGGAAAGAGAAAGTCAAACTACGTGTGATGAATGGAGCAAGAGTTGCTACACTAGCTGTAGAGACTTATACACTCTTTACCAACTTGGGCTTGTTCTAGAATTTAAAACATTGTTATTATGTAGTGATTCTTACAAAAGAACATGAAATCAATTCACATTAAATGCGAAAAGATTTACCATTACAAAAGAGAATGTATACTGTTCTTTTACGTAGTGGTGTTTTTTGTGCTATTAGATCACTAAAACAACATTTTACAAATCCTAAACCTTGATAAGTCCATTCTCAAACATAGACAAAAACTCTATACTTTGAAACAAATAACCTTCTGGCATTATAGACTTGGTCATGTGAAAGAGAAACGCACTTCCAAATCACATAATAGTTGTGTACTTGGACTCATTCAATTATGAATCATTTGAGACATGTGATTCTCATTTACTTTGAAAGATGACCAAAACACCTTTTATTTGAAAAAGGTGAATGTGCTAGTGATCCTCATAGAACTTTAACATATAGATGTTTTTGGCCCAATGCCGATCCATACTAGAGGTTGTTTATCATACTTCATCACTTTCATGGATGATCATATGGGATATGATTATGTGTACCATATGATACACGCATCCATGGCCTTTGAAGTGTTCAAAGTCATTAGCATTGAAGTAAGAAAAACAAAGTTGACAAGAGTATTAAAACACTGAAGATTTGATCTATGTGGCTAATACTCAATGTCAAGTGTTTCAAAATAATTAAAGAAGAATGTGATCCTTTCTCAATGTCTCCATTTGAAACACCATTATTGATGATATGTGAAAGAGGAGAAGTTGTACCCTATGAGATATGGCGCAAACCATGATGAAGTCATACTACAATTCCTAACCTCATTTAAGGGGTTCTTGCCTTAGACGCCACTCCCATACACTCAACCATGTTCCAACAAGTATCTATTTGTGGGGTATCCTTGTGAAAACATTGGACACCACTTCTATAATTCCCTTGAGAAAAATGTTTGTCTCAAGAAATGTCTTTTTCTAGAATAATAGTTTATTCTTAAAAGAGACAGTGGGAGCAAAATAGAACTTGAAAGATTCAAGAACCATGAATTGACAAAGATCAAAAGTTGGAACTACAGCTTATGCCACATCTTAATGAGGCGCAACGGAAGCTCAAAATATACAAAATCTTCAAAAGACTGATAGAGTGCATTATAGTCGTGAGAAATATGGATTTCTCACACATGAGAGATATAGACTTCTCATTAGCAAGAGCAATATTGTACTTGTCATATATGATGACAAACCTACTAGTCACGAAGAGGCTTTATCTAATGTAGACTCCTTGACATGGCAAGATGCCATAAAATTCAAAATGGATTCCATGTACAAGAACAAGGTGTAGACCTTGCTCAAGACACCCAATTGGATAAAACCCATAGGGTGCAAGTAGATCTTTAAAAGAAAGACTGACATGGATGGTAATGTAGTTACCTATAAATCAAGGTTAATGGAAAAGGATTCAATTCAAAGGCTTGACTTTGAAAGAAACTATTTCACCATTGACCATGCTTAAATCCATTTAAGATTTTACTTGCAATAGCTGCTTTTATGGCTATGACAAATGGATATGAAGACTTCATCCCTTAACGGGAATTAAAAGGTATGTATATGATACATCCCTTGGGCCTTCACTACCATTGATAGTCATTAGGTAAGCAAGCTTCAAGGGTCCATTAGTGGACTCTTGCAAGTGTCAAGGTGTTGGAGCATTTGTTTTAATTAGATAATCAAAGAATTTGATTTTCTCGAAAACAAAGACAAGTTTTGTGTAAATGAAAAGTTGAGTGGGAGCGTTGTCATTTTCTGGATAATATATGTGGATGACATATCGTTGATGGAAACAACATACTTTAAAGGTAAAGATATGATTGTCCAAGAATTTTTACTAAAGGAGAGGCAATCTCTATTTTGGGAATTAAGATCTATATAGATCCAAGAGGTTGCTTGGTCTCACTAGATCCAAGTACACAGGCTAGATGCTAAAGGGTTTAGCATAGTGCAATCGAAGAAGGGGTTTTTACCTATGTGATAGAAGATAACTCTTTTGAGAGACATGTGCCTTGGACACTTGTCGAGATTGATAGCATTAATAGATCCCGTATGCTTTTGCAATAGGTTCAATTGTATGTGCTATCCTATGTACGAGACCCGATGTCTTCTGATTTTAAGTGTTACGAGCAATTCTGGTGAGTGTCACTAGATGGTTGTCAAAGAATGTTCTTAAGAACTCGAGTAGCACTAAAAAACTATTCTTGACTATGGAGAACACACTTAGGAAGTGTGTGGATTTAAAGATACAAAGTTTTTAATCCAATAGGGATGATAAGCAAATCATGAGATGAATTGGTGTTCACGTTGAACTGTAGTGGATAAAAGCATTTTATGATAGACACTACAACATATACTACAACAAAAGGTGAGTACATGGTAGCTTTAGAAGTTACTATGGATCAAGGAATTTTTTGTTGGACAAAGAATAGTTCTTTCTATTGTTTTATGAAAACAATTGTGCCATCGCTTAATCAAGGAACTAAAGTCTCATCCATGATCCTAAAGTGTAGGTTCGTGCCACCATCTATTTGTGGAAATAGTTTGGTACAAATGATGAAAAGATAGAGGAAGTTCCCACAATATAAGTGTCACTAATCCTTTCACCATGGTCTTGTCCCAAAGTAAGCATGATAGTCATGCTTATGGCCTAAAACTTATAGGTGATTGGTTTTAGTGCAAGTGGGAGTTTGTTAGTGTATGCCCTAAAACCAAGTTAGTTTTTGGGATTTTTATTACGCTTATTTCGTGTTATACTTATACTTATATATGTGGCATTTTCTTTGTCATTTAATACTTGTTATTAATATTACTTGTTTATTTGATAAAGTCCATAGAATATTAACTGTGTATAAGAGATTGTAAGAGTTACAATGATGAGACTCTTATTACACATTAAGTTATATTCTTAAATATCCCTGGTCGTAGTATTAATGAGATTGGACATCATTAATATGGGAAGTCTAGCACATACTTTGCCTCTACTTATGGTAAGTAGTAGTTGATCTCGTCAATTATGGCGTGTGACACCTAAGCTGGTATGTGGATGCTTGTTAGAGAACAAGTTCATTGGATTGATCCGCCAAGAGTTACTATTCATAGTGCTAATGAATTATACTCTTAATGGCAATGGTGTAAGTGATCCTTAGACTTGAGATTACCATAGTATCTTGAGTGTGGATTGCTATGCTTTGACTCTATTGCTCGGTGCTCGTAAAAGAGTAGCCCATACGGTAGAGATTAGGCATAGTATGAAGCATGGAAGGATAGTGAGTAATCGATATAGGATTCACCACTCCTTATTATAGGAGAGTATATCTCGGATTGGCCACTTGTTGAAATATGACTTAAAGAATCTTTTGCGCAAAAGTGAAAGTATGACTTGAAAGAGTTTCAAGGTTATACTTTTATGGAAAGTTATATTTCGGGAACAAAAAATCATTAATTAGTCATTTAAAGAGTGCGCACTACACTCTTATACTAATTGGGATATAGTGTGGTGAAAGGATATTAATTACACGGTAACATTGTCATTGATAGGTGTAGTCTACCATAGTCTACCATATGACTTTCCTATTCACTTGGGTGGTCATGATGCATTGCTAGACGCCACTCATGATCTATAAGTGTAAATTAATTAATTAGTGAATTAATGATAAATTAAAGTGTTAATTTATCTGACTCTTAATAAATTAATTAATGAGTTATAATTTGTACTTATTGCCAACGTGAATGGAACCTAATGGGTCACACACAATAAGAACATGGTCTTTGGGTTAAATTGTTATTAAGACAAGTATATGATACTTATGGGGTTAATTTATGTGATAAATTAACTTAAAGGACTTAATTATAAATATTTTAAGTCTTGATGGAAATTAGTTTCCTAAAAGGAATTAAGAAGCTATTTGGTTTCCTTTTGGAATTGGTTTCCTAAAGGAATAGGATTAACTTAAGGCAAGCTTCCTAAACCTTCTTGGTTTCCAATTGCTCTTGTTTCCTTAAAGACTAGGATACTACATCTATAAATAAGTCCATGCCTTGACTCTTGGAAGATTGATGAAACACAAGATAAAATCTAGAGAGAGAAAAATTGAGAGAGGCGTGTTTTTCTCCCAAGAAAAAAATGCCACACCCTCTTCTCCCTAAGGGTTAGGGTTTTGTCTTCCTCCCCTTCTTGTTCTTGTGTTCTTCATGATATTCAAGGGAGCTAGCACTCAAAAGGTAAGGCAAGCACGCCCAAAGGTTCCTAAAGATCATGTTCGTGTGGATACTATTGGAGGCTCGACACTTGGAGGGCTTTTCATGGTAGATCAACACCTTCATCGAATAGGATCTTGCCCTTTGAAGCATAGAAACCTTCTATGCTTGAGGTATTTGTGCTAAACACCCTTTAATCGTATAGATTACATCAAAGAGATCCATGGCTAAGGTAATAAAATTTTAAATTTTCCGCTGCGTTACTCCCTTTATTATCTTACATCTCCAGCAATCTCACCCTTTCAAAAATGTCCCCATAAGTCTGCTTAGACTAAGCCTGTAAAGCTTTTTTCACCTTCTTCAGCTTGTCCGATAAAGATTGCATAGGCAATCCTCCATGTCCCAGCTGCCAATTCTCTCGCACCAAGTCCAAAAAATGAGGATGAGAAGTCCAGAAGTGAAGGAACCGAAATGGCCTAGGCTTGGAATCTGATTTCAATTTACCAATCACCAACATAGGCGCATGATCAGAAGGACTTCGAGACAGATGCTGCACGGTTAACTCCGCTCTAGTTCCAAGTATCGTTTGATTCAACAAAACTCTATCAAGTCGTTTCCAAATCCTTGCATGACCAAACCTATTATTACACCAAGTGTATGGAGATCCTGAATAACCTGCATCAAAGACCTGCACATCTTGCATGAATGTAAGAAAATCCACAGCCTCATCGAAGCAAAATGGTCTCCCACCTTTCTTCTCTTCCGTTTGAGTAATCACGTTGAAATCTCCCCCAATCACCCACGGGATCCCCTCTATATTTTCTCCTCGCAAAGAATCCCATAGAACTTTCCTACTTTCCTTGTCACAACTAGCATGAACAAAAGAAATTTTGCAAGAAGGATCAAACAAGGGGCTGCAGACACTTAGAGTTATATGCTGATCACTCTCCCCCTAGCAAAGTGCAAGAGACAGATTGGCTAAAGAAAACCCAAACAGCACCCGAAGCATTATAAAAACCATTCCTCATACCAAGCTTTAGTTTAATATCATTAAATCTATCCACACCAATCTTGGGTTCACATATAGCAACCATTTGTAAATTATACATCTTTATTAATTTACGCAATCTACGACGATTTGAAGCTCTTGCAACTCCTCTTATATTCCAAAATAACAAATTATACATTTGGATTGTTAAGATGAAGAAACTGATGCTTTAACTTTGGAGCGTAACACCCTATCTGAAACCAGTAAAACCTCTTTCTTCTTACCTGGTTTGAACTGCCTCGTATCACCAAACTGTTGCAGCATGTAGCTATCGAAGTTCTGCGACATTTCCAGATTGCAAAAATCCAGTCTCTTTGGCGATGGATCAGCACCTACTTCTACTCTGTGCGTTCCTCTAGGGGATAGATTTCCAGCTATGCATTCAGCTTCTACAATAAGTTTGTCATTCAAGTGGTTGTGTTCATCATCTTGCACCTCCACCTCACCATTTTCCTAACATACTAGAAGTTGCACCAAGTTGTCTTGTTGATTTTGAACCTGATTAACAGGCTCCTCGAACGTTGTAAATGCCTCCTCACAAGAGTTGTCCCTAACCAGGCCACTTTGTCATGCCATCTGCTTGCTCATAAGCAGGATGAGTGTTCTCCTTTACGTCCTTCCTAATAGACATCTCTGCATGTTCCTGACTGTTCTGTAAACCTTCTGATCGTGACTGCTGCATCCTCACTGGAGTGTGCTGTTCTAACCTATGATCATTCTCGTGTGAATGGGCTTCAGGGAGCCTTGTCAATAACAAAATCTAGTTTTCCTTCATCCCAGGAATTGGTGCATCTAGTTTCGACTGTTCCACAGTGGACATCTTTTTGGGAACATAATGCTTTTGTTCTTGAGGTTGGGCTTTGTTTTTCTTATCATCAATACCATTGCCTTTGGGATTTAATAATCTGCAATTACCTTCTATATGCCCTTGCTTCTGACAGTGTGTACAATACTGCGGTAGGTCTTCATAACTAATCTTCTGCCAAAAACCTTCTTGCCCTCCAGCAATCCAGATTCGATAAGGCAAAACCTTTGTCAATTCAACCTCCACACAAACTCTAGCAATATTCGGGCGAGATAAATTAACCATTGCAGCATCTAACTTCAAAGGAACTCCCATAGCACTAGCAATCATGAATATTGCAGATTTGTCAAAAAAAATGTACTGGCAGTCCCTCAAACCCAATCCAAATAGGAGCTTTCGAAGGTTTAGTATCCAATCGAAAACCAAGGCTCCATTTGAATACCCTCATCGGGAACTCATTAATCATCCATAGGCTTCGAATCTAGCAGTGCAGATAGTCTTCCTTTAGGTTGAATCAAATCAGTATGTCCCTGGAATCAAGCAAACCCAACGAAAAAGACCTCGTGAATCCAATTCCAGCAAAAGCTTTATGCAAAATCTCCATCCTAGGTCGACCATGGGAAAACTTTCCAACTAACGCATGTTTAAATGGTGCTGCAAGTTTTTCAACTTCTTCCTGTGAGAAACAAATTGCTGGTTCACCCCTATATATGGAAGGAGGCTTGATCTTCAACGGTGAAGGAGTTTTGTTCACCACAACATCTGCAAAGGAGTGATTAATTGCAGCAGCCGGTTGGTTGAAGGGCAGCCATAGAAACCCTAATATTCAAAAGTTTGAACGTGGGAAAAGTAGAGAAGAGAGAGAGAGAGAGAGAGAGAGTTTTTTGAAATCCTACTCGAATATTGAATTAATTAACATGCTACTTGGTCGTTAATTTAATTAACATGACAATTGAAGGTAAACTAATTTTGTAGGTTGGAATGGGTTTAAAGGCTAATGGATTTGTAGAGAAGTTTTGAGATTTTTTTTTTTTTTTTTTTTGTGGGCTAAACTCTAGCATCCTTCATTCTCCTTAAACCTGTACAATTTCATGTCTTCTTCAAACAATCTCTGATTAATTGTTGGTTATCAGCATATTGAATTATTATGTATTTGCTTTTTTTTACTTCTCGTTATTAAAAAGGCATATTTCTTTTTGCATTTTTGAATCGGTTATTTTCTCTCTTCCCCTCAACTCTTACGAGAGATTATGTCTACCCATACTCCAGTATTACCATATTATTTATAGTCTTTTTCTCTATGTTTGGATGTTTCCTTTTATTACAATTTTAAGCTATTAATTTATCATTTCATATGATTCTTTGAATAAGAAAGCAACTTTAGATTTCTGTGTACCTTCTTCTATTTCTCCTTTTGTACTATATTTATGGAATATAATTTATTAGACTCTAACTAACATTTTTTTTTTTTTGCATAAACATTTGTATATAGATAAGCTTAAAAAATAAACTCTTAAATTTGGTAGGGGAATACATATTCAAATAAAAACAATTGTCAAGAAAAACTATAGCTATTAACTGAACATCAAGTCAAAATCATATTTTTTATTTAAATACCATTATCAATATATATGAGATCTAAAAAGTTATTTTCTTTCACTTTTTTTTCTTCGTTTGGCAATTCAATATGATACAACAATTGAAGTACTTTAATCAATGTAATGCATTCATTTCATTTATATTCTTTTAAATTTTTTGAATTAAACAAAATAAAAAAAATTAAATGTGTACCCCAATTTTCAATCTTAAATTAAATACACGAATACTAAAGTACAACTTATAATACACACACACACACACACACACACATGTATAGTATGAATTAATCACTCAAAACGTAAATAAAAAATAAAATTTAAAAATAAAAATTTTACTTATAACTAATATATGAATCACCATGCAGACACTTAACAGGTCAAATATTTATTATAAATCTAAAAGTCTACCTGAATGTGCTTATTCTTGGAATTTGTTAAACATCAGAAAGTGATTTAATTAATTATAGAGTTGGTAATAATAATTTATACGTAGGTACTGAGAATTATTATATTTAGATTATGGTGAAAATGATTATAATTTTCAATTTTCGTGAAATTAGATGTTCAATACTAGGAAAAATTTTCAACGGATTAGCAGTACAAGGAATTATTTTGTAGTACCTTTATATAGGGTTTTAACCTACTTATCTGAACATATTATTGGTTCCACAAGATATACTCTGTGCCCTATTCGTTCAAGCTTGTACCCTACCCATTGGGTACTGGTTAAAATTACGTACCTTACCCCATTCTATGAAGATCTGATCTTAATCTTTCCCTACACTATTACACAGGCTAATGATATATATAGGTTAATCCAATCAATTTTGCTACCCTAGGCACAATGATAATTTATTAGAGGGGAAAGTTTATCTATTTTTCATAGTATTTTCTTGCATGGATGCAAATATCCTTCAACTTAACAACAATTATAAAATTTCACCATTGACAATTGACAGAATAACAATAATTGTACATTTTAAGCAATTGAGTAATTATTTTTGTCCAAAAAAATAAATTAAGTGACCAAAACTTCCTACACGTTAAAAAGTTTATTGACTGTATTTACTGTTTGCTATTTAAATTTTGCAAGTTTAATATAAGAAATAAATGACTATCCACTGTGCACCTAATTACTATCCTTTGCCTGGCCATGTCCATTCTACATGTTCGTGGTGCTTTGCACACGTTATTTTTTACCGTCTAAACCTGTTGACGCAATTATTCAATTTTTGCGTAGTCGAAAAGTGTGAAATATCGTTTATATCTGAAATGTGCAATTCTGAGAAAAAAAGTTGAATAAAGATTTGGGGCGCCGACACACCTGCACCAGGAGTGATACAAAAAAGACCAGTAATCATTCCTTGAACTGCGCCAATGACGGAAGGCTTATTGAAGAAGATGACATCCAGCCATGTCCACACTAGAAGGCTTGTTGCGGCACAAATGTTAGTGTTCAGGACAGCCATTGAAGAGTCAATATTGGCGCTATAAGGGTCTCCACCGTTGAAACCTGCCCAACCCATCCACAGTAGCCCTGCCCCAGCCAACGTTAGTAACACGTTGTTTGGTGGAAACCTCTCTCTGTCGTTTTTCGATCTCGGACCAACCTGCAAGAAAATGATGACATTTTCGTTTTTTTTATTTTACTTGACGCTTTTATTAAATTATTAGTCTATAATTGGATATAATCTGATTGTTAAAAAAAATAAATAGATACTTCTCGTGTTAATGATTCAATTTTTAGTATGTGTAATTTCTCTTTGTCTTTTTCTTTTTTAGCATAATTTCTCTTTGTCACTTCTTTCTTTCCTCAATTTACCTCTTTAAAGTTAGTTTGTATCTCCCATTGGATTGTTTACACCACATTAATTAGTCACAAATTTTCTTAAGATTTCATCAACAAAAAAAAAAAAAAGACCATAATGCAAATGACACAGTGCAAAAATTGCGAACTTCAATGTCTCTGAGATAATGATTGAGTGCACCAATTGTGAATCAGAAAAATGTTAAAGTTCAAAATAGAATAAGTCAGACGACAATATCAAAAGACGTTCACTACAAGAAGGCCAATTCAGGAGCCTTTATCATGAAAGGTGAACGTTTGTACACCACTACAATGGAATTTTCGTCGACTAGAGACGACTTATGACTAGGAGATTCAATTCAACATTTTTCTCGTCGTGAACAAAAATACAATTCCGTCGTTGCCAACATTTCAATTCTTTTACTTGTGAACAAAATGTACTTGGAATCAAACTTCGCCTACAAAGTTAGATTACGGATGGATGTCAAATTAACCGTCAACTTCATAAATGTTAATAAAATAAAAAGGGAATCTTTCGATCACTATGAGTTAAATATTTGTAAAGACTTCGTGGTATTTGGTGATTTATCATGTCACAAGTGCACAATATTCATTCGCTATGGACTAATCTTTTTAAAACATTTGGCAGAGTGGACCCCAAGGATTTGAACTTCAGTAAATGATAAAAATATGTGTGTATATTTCTAGTCTCTAAATTGTTTGCGTACGTGTCGGTTTAACTAACATGTTCTGAAAATACTTTTCAACCTTATATTCTAATTCGGAAGATTTCAAGCTCAACTGAACAATATTTTAACCGAATTCCAGTTACCTGTCGTTTAAATCACCTTCAAAATGGAAAAATTTTAATACGTTATTCTGCAAAGCGGAAAAATTTTTAAAACTTTATCAATATGCAGAGTGATAACACCAACAAATATTTACACAGATTTTGATATTAATATTTGGTTAAATTATTAGAAAGTATTGAAATTTGTGTACTCTCTGTGTTATTCACCAACCATACTTGTTTTTTGACACACAACCACATGTACAATCACATATTGCACAAACATACTAAAAAGCCTATGTTCAACAGCTTTTTTTTTTAACCTTCTTTTAATTTCTGATTTTAAAAACTTTGTTTTGTGATGTTTTCAACTACTTTTTTTACTCTGCTTTTAGATTTTTTAAACTAAAATTATGAACAACTAATTTTCGGCTTTTTTTAAAATCAATTTTTACAAAAATTAGAATCTCTTCAAAATAAGTCCTAAAATAATGAAAAGTCACTGTATAATTATCAGACAAATACACATTTATAACAATTTGAACATTTTCAAATATGTGGGAGCATATGCAAACATGCATTACACCTAAAGTCACCAAACCGCACACTAACACAAATGCACTCTTTGACATAGTATCAGACTATAAGTGGCACGCACACTAAAGCCAAAATACTTACTAATTTGACTGGACACAAAATATACATTTTAGTTCTTAACCACTTATGTCACTTTTTCAAAAAAATGCAAAAATAGTTCTAGACAAGTAAATTAATAAGCATTTTATTAAAATTAATTTATGTCACTTTTAAAAAATTACATGCAAAATAGATCTAGACGAGTAAAACAATAAGCATTTTATTGAAATTAATTTACTGTGAATTCGTTATTCGATTTTTATTAACTGTAAAATGTATGCACCTTATTTAGTGTAAACGAATATACTCTTTAATTTGTTAGCATATGCCCTAAAACCAATTAGATTTAGGGTTGTATTTTTGTGTGTGTGAGTGCGGCATTTCAATATCATTTATATACTTGTTTTTTTTTTTTTAATAGCTAACCCTGTACACAGAGGGGAGGGGCACTACTCCCAGTATTATTAATAAAAAATTAAGAAACAAGGAGGGGGACATAAGACCTAACCTCCCATTATTACATCAAATCAAAACCAACGTAAGGCAAATTATTAAATTTAATGAGATCTGTACATAATTGTAAAAACTATAGAACTAAGATCAAGAAAAACGAAAGGTAAGAACCCCAAAACGATCTAATCTAACAGCAACAAGAGCTTCTCTTGGAAGAGAACCCAATCCTGAATAAGTCATGTTTGCTTGGCTTGTGTGGCCCTCATTTGACAAAATATTTGTAGGTTTGTTTGCCTCCCTATAACAATGCGAGATAGTAAGTACATGAGGCTGAAATTTTTTCATATTCACCAACCATTTCATATGAACCCATGGGCAATTTTCTTCATCTCATAACATTTTAACAAGGGTTAATGAGTCAGACTTCACGTGAAATGAGGCGATACCCTTTTCCATACATAGCTGAATCCCAAACAACATGGCCTTTATCTCAGCTTCCAAACTTGTACCAATACCAAAGTAGCAAGTGAGACCAAAAATAATTTTTCCATGCTGGTCTTTAAGCACACCTTTCCCTTTAGAGCAACCGTCAGTATTGAGTTTGAAACCAGAGGCCGGCATCATCCATCTCACCAAAACAACTTTTGCTTTTTTCTTTTTACTACACACAACAGATAAAATATCATGCCAATTAGAGTTATGAATTCTAATTTGACATTTACTTTCCAAAGCCAAGTAGACATCCCTAAGAATGTCACGCAAAATACATTCCTACCTAGGAGGAGTTCCTGAAAATACAAAGACATTTCTAACTTTCCAAAGATGCCAAAGGATCATAATAGGTATGATTTGAACACTAAGCAACATAATATCAGTTCTTGTAGGGAGCAACCACCACTTCATAAGCCTCATACGTACACATTCAGTGCTCATAGTAATACCTATAGGACCATTAAAATAATCCTAAACCTTGACTAGAATTTCCCCCAAACAAAAACAATGTTCAATCGACTCAATGGAATGTTGACTACAACAAAAACACCTAGAAGGACCGTGCACCCCCATCCTCAAGAGGATATCTACAGTAGGAATTCTTCTATACAATAATCGAAGAGTGAAAAAAGACATTTTCAAAGAAATAGAAGGACTCCAAACCCTTTTGAAAACAAAACTTGAAACCTTACAACTACGACTGCAATCAAAAGCAGACTTCGTAGAAAACAAACCAGAATTTGTTTGCTTCCATATTAGGGTAGCCTCCGACACCACATTTGGGTCTTGGACAATTGAGCTATCCAACTGAATCCATGCCATGTTTTCCTTAGCCTCATTTCTCATTGCCAACATTCTTCTCCAAGCTCCTAAGTCCGATTGCTTCTTTTGGACCTGCGAAGGAAGGCACCCTTTACAATATTTTGTAGCCATAAAGGTTGCGCATAATGATTTTTGTTCCCTAAACCTCCACCATAATTTAATAGAGAATGCCTTGTACACCTCGTCCAGGGACCTGATACCAACTCCTCCTTCATCCGTCGGATAGCATAATGTCTTCCAGCTTAGCCAATGATGTTTCATTCTTTCACCATCATGCCCCCAAAGGAAATTAGCAAACATTCTCTCCAACTCAATGAGAATACCCTTGGGAGTGGTAGATGCTATCAAGATATGTAAAGGGATCGAGGATAAAACATGTTTAATTAAAATTAATCTACCCCCCACAAATAAGAATTGATTCTGTCAAGCCAGCACCCTATTCATGATTGCCACACCCAAACTAGAAAAATAAGATCGTCTACATTTGCCAATAAAAAGAGGGCAGCCTAGATACCTCATAGGGAAAGTCCTACTAGAGAAGCCCGTGACTTGTTTAACTAATATCTCCGGGACTACGGAAGATTAGGGTGAATGTAATAGCCACTTTTTGAGCTATTTATCTGCTACCCTGAGCAACTTTCATATTCTGCCAACACTTCCATTATCAACTTCAATGAACGTTTAGTAGCACCTGAAAATATGATAACATTATTAGCAAAAGCTAGGTGAGAAATGATTGGGCATCCAGGTGGAACCCGAAAAGGAGAGAAATTCCTCTGAAGAGTCATATGATTTAAGGCCTTGGATAGTCCCTCAGCAGCTATAACGAACAATGCTGGAGATAGGGGGTCCCCTTGACGAAGGCCCCTAGAGGATTTGAAGAGCCTCGGGGTACTACATTAATCAAAATTGAAAACCAACAATTAGAAAGAATTTTCCAGGTCATATCAATCCATCTTTCACCAAAACCAAACCATCTCAGAATTCTAATGAGATATACCTAGGACACCGTATCATAGGCTTTCATCATATCTAGCTTTAAAACCACGTTGCCCTCCCAGTTCTTCTTACCCATGACTCTAATAAGTTCCTGTGCTAGTAAGAAATTTTCCGCCATTAGTCTCCTTTAACAAATCCACTCTACTGGCTAGATATAATCTGGGGAAGTACATGACCAATTCTATAAGCCAAGACCCTTGAAATAACTTTATTTGCAAAATTACACAAGCTAATAGGTCTAAACTGGGAAAAATTCTGAGGCTGCTCAACTTTAGGAATTAAAGCAATGAGAGTAGAGGACATACACTTTGGAATAACCTCCCCACAAAAGAAGCTAACCACAGCTTTATAGACATCCTCAGCAACTATTTCCCAAGCCAGAATAAAGAATTTTCCTGTGAAGCCATCTGGGCCAGCTGCACTATCCCCAACCATAGCAAAGACAAACCTTTTAACCTCCTCCATTGAGGGAACCTCCTCAAGTAAAATATTGTCTTCCTGTATGATGAATTTTGGAATGTGACCAAGATCATAGTCCGTGCACACATCACCTTAAGAAAAGAGAGAATCAAAGAAGTAACATGCTTTCTTGCCAATCTTCTTCTCAGATTCAATCCAATCACCTGTTGCATTTTGAATTTGGTGGATGACGGAATTGCTTCTCCTCTCCACCACAATAGAATGAAAAAATTTGGAGTTCCAATCCCCTTCCTTCCACCATTTAACATGAGCCTTTTGTTTCTAGAAGCTTTCTTCCATGCATAAGGCTTTGTTGAGCTGAGTTCTAGCTTCTTGCAATTTTTCTAACGCTTGGTCCATAGCCTAAAGATCAAAATCCTTCTCTAGCTGGGCAGTTGTGTCCTCCAAATTTCTGAAATTTGCAAAAATATCTCCAAAGGCTTGCTTAGACCACACTCAAAGTACTTGTTTCACCTCTTTTAGTTTCAACGCCAATGTTACCATCGGCGAGGCAGCACATTGAAAGTTCCATGCCTCCCTAACCAGATTCAAAAAATTAGAATGAGTACCCCAAAAGTTCAAAAACCTAAAGGATTTAGGATTGTTGTCCAATCGTGTTTTGCCTTGCATCAATAAAGGGCAATGACTAGATGGACTCCGAGAGAGATGCTAGACCTGAAAATCCATGTTGAGCTTCAAAAATGCCTCATTTAGTAAGACCCTATCCGGGCGCTTCCATACTCTAGCTACACCATGTCTGTTATTGCACCATGTGAACTGGGATCCTAAATAGCCTGCATCAAAAAATTGCATGTCTTGCATAAATGTAAGGAGCTCCCTCGCTTCATTCATATGAAAAGGTCTACCCCCTTTTTTTTTGCTGCGTTTACCACGAGATTGAAGTCACCCGCAAGTACCCTTGGCAGACTAACACTATGTTCATTTCTCAAATGATTCCATAACGGTGCTCTATCTATCTCCACATATTTGGCATGAACCAAAGAGAGTTTACAATCAGTCGAAATCAACGTGGACTTCAACAAAACTGAAATATGTTGATCACTCGAACCAATTAAAGAACAACCAATTGAATTTTTGAAAAAGAACCAAACAGAACTAGCATTATTCACAAAACCACCATCCATACCCATCTTTATTCTAACAAAATCAAACTTATGAATTTCAATCTTTGGTTCACAAATTCCAACCAGCTGAATCTTATACATTTTAACCAGAAATTTCAACCGTCTCAAGTTTGGAGGTTTAGATACCCCCCTAATGTTCCAAAAAATAGCGTTAATCATTTAATAACACCGTAAAGGAATTATGTGTCGATCTTACTTGAGATCTTAAAACCCTATCTGAATGAGGCTTTTGGCGAGCAGCACGTTGTTTCTTCTAAAGTTCCCATTCTCGTTGCTGCTGTTGAGCATGCATGAGTTGGTGAGAAGAAGTTTCCAAGTTGCAGAAGTCCAACCTATGTTCCAGCATCTGGTTTTGTGGCACAATGGCATCAGTACCATGTGGAGATAGGTTCCCAGCTAATATTTCTGCCTCCTTAATCATCTCTTGCGGAAGTGGAGAATTGGAATTGCCTATATCCTGCCTAACCACTACGTCTGCGTCAATTTTCTCCACATCCTGAGTAAGCATATTATCCAGGACCTGTGGAAGAGGACTCACAGTCACTTGCTGCATTGGGGACTGGCCTACACTACCTGCTGTCTGCTTGGTGAGTTATCAGGTAAAACATCTCTATTTTCAGGCTGTTCAATCACTGGTTCGCTCAGCTCTAGAGTCATCAATTGAACTCTTCCCACAGGAATCGTGTCAAGCACCTTGCGAACTGGTTCAGTCTTATCATTGTTCACAGCTTGTTTGAGAATATATTGAGCCTTCTGTGTCTACTTTCCCTTCTCCCCTGCATCTTCATTCACAAACTTAGGGTTAAGGAGACGACAGCTCTTAGCTTCATGTCCTTGTTTTTGACAATGACTACAAAACTTAGGAAGAGCTTCATAAGTCACCTTCTGCCAAAACCCTCCCTGGCCTAAAGCAATCCAGACACGATGAGGAAGGTCCATAGTAAGATCTAATTCAATACAAACACAAGCAAAATATGAGGCCTGGTGATGTTGACAGTGGCGGCATCAAGTTTCAAAGGAGCCCCAATGGAACTAGCAATCATAAACAATGCTGACTTATCAAAAAAGTGAACTGGTAAGGACTCAAAGCCAACCTATACAAGAGCATGAGAAGGTTCCTTATCAAGTTGAAAGTCAAGGCTCCACTTGAAAATCCGCATGGGAAATTCTTGCAGCAACCAACTTCCACGCAGCCAACAACGCAAATAATCATTTTCTGTCTAAAATCAAGATATGCCTATGGTCCAATAAACCAAGGGAGTATGATCCAGAGAAACCAATAGCAACAAAGGATTTACGAATGGCCTCCATATTTGGTCTACCATGAGAGAACTTTCCCACCAATGCAAATCGAAAAGGAGCAGCAAGTTTGTTTGTGTCTGATTGTGAGAAAAAAACTGCAGGTTCTCCTCTAAATGGAGCAGGTTGTTTGATCTTGATCGGTGATGGAGTAGATTGGATGAGGATGTCAACCAAGGACCGGTTGATGGCCGGTGGTTGCCCCTCAACCGAAGGTTGAAGGGCAGTCATGGCTGCCTAAACCCTAGAATTCAAAAAAAAATGATAGGAGGGAAAAAGGAAGAGAGAGAAAAAGCTTTTTTTATATATACTTGTTAATTACTATACTTGTTTATTTAATAAAATCTATAGAATATCAACTGTGTATAATGTGAAGTAATAAAGAAGGTAATGCAGCGAAAATTTAAAATTTTATTACCTTAACACATGATCACTTTAATATAATCTGTATGATATCAAGAGAGTTTCAATGATTAATTTCTCAAGCACAGAAGATTTCTATACTAATAATAGGCAGATCCCTGTTGTTGAAGATGTTGTGTCTACAACAAAAACTTTGCAAAGTTGAGACTTTAACAGTATCCATAGGAGCATAATCTTCAGGAATCTCTATGGGTTTGATTAGCCTTATCTTTTGAGTGCTTGTTCTCTTCAATCTTCAAGCGAGACACACAAGGATGGAAGAGGAAGCAAATAATCACAAACAATCAAGTAAAGTGAGAAACGTTCCTTCTTTGTGAACATGTTCCTCCCTCCCTTTTCTATCTCGTCTTATTTTTCTATCACTACTTTTTATCTCCCTAGTTATATTTTGTGCCTTGATATGTATTCAAGAGCAAAGCACTTATTTATAGTTAACAAATCCTAATCTTTAAAAAAAAAAGTTATTAAGAAACCAATAGGATTAGGAGGTTTCACCTTACCAAACAATATTAAACAGTTTCTTTTCCTTAAGAAAACCTAAGATCTCTTCCACTTCGTAATCAAAAATGCTTTCCACCACAATTTGGATAATTGCATATAAATTCATATGGTTAATTTATGTGATAAATTAGCACCACAAGTGTCTTATGCTTATTTCAATAATTATTTAACCTAAAGATCATGTCCTTATTATATGTGACTCATTAGAGTATATTTGTGTTGGCAATAAGTACAAATAATTAATTAAGAGCTAAATAAATTAGATACTTTAAATCGATCATTAATTTAACTAATTAAATAATTTGCACTTATAGATCACAAGTATGCTCCTTCTTTAAAATTTTCATAGATTCAAATCCTTGACCAATGCACATGCATGATGTAACCTGAACTAATTCCATAGTACCTTCACAAGTTTGCCAAACAAATGAAGGATGGAAAACAAGAGGAGGACAATCTCAGTCATCCTATTCATAGTCAATGTCTTCATGAAAAGCACTCGAATGTTAAAGGACTTGCGAGGTCTTATCTAGACCAACGACTTGGAAGATAACAAAAGAATGGATTGTCTCTGGCATAATATCTTAATTATACATGATATGTTATCCACCGCCGCCCCCCCTCCCCCCCCCCCCCCCACAAAAACCAACAAAAAAAAGGAAAAAAAAAAAGGAAAGTGACAAAAGGTTTCATGGTTTGCATAACGTGACATTTGAAATCATTGACCACAACCCCAAACCCCACCTTCCCCCTCCCCCCCTCCCCCCCCCCCCAAAAAAAAAAAAGAGCACCGAACACTAATGACTGGTTTTTAGTGATGATGTTAGAATTCCTTCTTTTTTTCTCGGGTTTACATTACGTGACATTTGAAAGCATTGAACACACCCCCTCCCAAAAAAAAAAAAAAAACACCATTGCCTGGTTTTTAGTGATGATGTCACAATTCCTTCTTTCTTTTTTTCCCCATCCGAAAGGTTAAAAGAAGACCACATTTAGATGGGCATGGATGATCCAAAAATTTTGGGTTTAGGATAAGGGCCAACATTGACGTGTATATATAGTAAACTTAATGCAAACTTTTATATAAGGGATGAAGATTTAAACAAGTATAATAATATATTACTTATAAAATATTATTCTAGTTCATGTTTGATTTACAATGATGAAACTACAATACTAGATTACACACATATACTTATATATTGCTTTGTGACTTGAAAATGTAATTTTTGTATGAATTATTTTGTCATGGAACAATAATACATCATCAATTTATATACTACTCCTCCAATTAGATATTTAGAATAGTGACTAAAGGAGTGAAAATTTGCCTTGATTTTCTTTTGATTCTTATGATTAAAACAGCAAATATCTTAATTTATCCAAATTAAATGAGGTTACCTTGTATTGGATATGTCATATGTTATTAAGTACTTTGATTATTGTAGCACTTGTACAAAAATAAGGGGAAAAATGCAAAAATTTAAGAAAAGTTTGGGAGGACCTTAAGGTATCAAATTGAAAACCAATAGTAAAATTTATGGGCAAGTAGATTTTTTAAAATTTTTGCCCACCTCCTCCCCCCTCCCCCCAACACAAAACCCCAACATGTCAATGGCGAAACAAGACTTGTGAAGGTAACCTATCATTCTAACGAAAACTTTGAGGACGAAGTCTAATTCTTGAGTAAAATTAAACTGAATTTTGTTGTTCATGAGAGAAATTTTAGTAATTTAATTCTAGGCTAACCGCCTAACCCTCCTATCTTTACATCCTTCACTGGTTGTTGCACAATTCACATATACATTTTTATGATTAAGACTATCTTATTCACTGTCTCAGTATCCCTGTCAGCTCAATTGATAGACTGACTCGAACAAATTTAATGACCAAATAGTAACCAAAATTAACTGTAGATAATAAATTTTGACACACCATTTATTTTCAAACATTGGAAGGGCATGTTTGCACTTTTTGGGACAAATTTTAATTTTTCAATAATTTGGGGGGCAAAATAGTAATTTTATCTGTAAATATTTTTCTATCAGCTTTTGGGGGTTTTAAATTCATATTTTTACTTTTATGTGAATTTGTTAATTTCGTATGATTTTTTTGAATTTAATTGGTATTCTTTATATTTTTACCAACACAAGAGCAAAATGGTAATTTCGCCTCTCAAATACCATTTTAGCTCATTTTTAGTTTCAAATTCATTTTTTTAATTCTTTAAGCATGTTTTTGAATTTTCTTGATTTTTTCAAAAACGATTACTACTTTTTCTGTGAATTTTCATTGCCCAAGGGCAAAATCGTTATTTTACAATTTAAATTCATTTTTCACCAATATTGAGTCAAAAATGCATTTTCTAGTGTTTTTAAGCTTATTTGCAATTTTTGGTAATTTTTTGAGCTCAATAGCTATTTTTTGTAAATTTTCATTGTCCAAGGGCAAAATCGTTATTTTACAAATTAAATTCATTTTTCATCAATTTTTGAGTCATAAATGCATTTTCCAGTGTTTTAAGCTTATTTTTAATTTTTGATAATTTTTTGAGATAAATAGCTATTTTTCTCCAAATTTTCATTGTCTAAGGACAAAATCGTCATTTTATAATTTAAATTCATTTTTTGTCAAATTTTGAGTCATAAAGGCATTTTTTAATGTTTTAAGCTTACTTGTAATTTTTGGTAATTTTTTAAGGCTAATATCTATTTTTTGTGTATTTTCGTTGTCCAGGAGCAAAATCATCATTTTACACCCCGAGCGTGTTTTATCAGTTTTGAGCTCTAATTTTTATTTTGAAATCTACTGTGAATTATTTTTGAAAATTTAGAGATTGCTGTCAGATTCTTTGTATTACTTTTTAATTTTGGGATTAAAAAATATTTTTTGTAATAAAATTAGTATTTTTAATAACGGTGGCGTTTTCGTTATTCTATAGCATTCTTGGCCAACAAGACAAATGGCCTATAAATACCCTTTGTAATCAACAGAAAAAAAGGAAGAAAAAATAGAAAACCCTAAAAACACATCTATTTTTATCTTTTAAAGATCAAACACACACTTTTACACCACAAAACACACACAGTCGTTCCTTTTCAAGAGATTACTGTTCACGTCATCCTTCTTCAGGGCCATTACTGTTCATCAGATCGTTTTTCAACCCCAAAAGGTAAGTCTTTTTTTTTTTTTTTTTTTGCTTTGATTCATTGTTATTCCATCTTCTTATGTGAATCCGATTATGTGTTTAATTGTTAAGAATTTTAGCTAAATTTCTTTTCAGACTTTTGTTTCTATTCTTATTCCTGAACTAGTCTCTGGGTTTTCATTTATATCTGTTATCTGAGTCTTTGAATCTTGAATTCCTTATTTCTGGGTTAATGTTTTTGGGTTCTCTCCACCGTCTCTTTTTCTCTGCAATCACCAACAATCCCTTTAACCACCACTCTAATCTTTGCCTATCCCAACCACACTCACCGTCGGTTCACTGAATCACCAACAAACTACCAGTTTTCAGCCAAGAAAAGGCACTCTTCCACCTACAACCATCTCCCTCTCAAGCCATCCGACCACCTCCTCATTTCATTCTCCATCAGAAAAGCAAGCACCACAGAACCACCATGGTCAACCACAAGACAGTCCTCATCACCACCAGAGTGACCTCGTGCCACTAGATTCCCACCCAAAACCATCATCCTTAAACCACCCAAAACCTCCAAATTCCATCATTCGCCACCTGCAAAACAACTAGACAACACATAAACCAACCATAATCAATCTCCATTAACCACCGCTCCCCCATTGCAAAATTCCAACAAAAAGAATAACCCCATCGCACCACCATCTCCAAAACCCCCACTGCGCACCATACCACCAAGTCCTCACCTCCACTGCCATTCCATCAATTCAGTCAACAATTGTAGCTCAACCGCAAACTTTACTAACAATCTAACTAAAAATCATAAATCAACACCATCGTACAACCTCAGCCATCTCATAAACCTGCAAATACACCACAAAAATCAGCAATATTTCCATCAATCTCACACCAAATTGCCAACAATTATCCACCATCAGAACCCAATTACATCCCAGGTACCAATTCAAATCGCCCCACACTCCACCGAAACACCAGTGAAATCATCCCTTGCCACCAAATCACCTAGTATCCACCAGTACAGATCACAGCAACCAGCGGTGTAACCACCACCCAAATATCACCGCCACTCCTCCACTGCCACCACTGCCGGACACCGCACCACATCCATTACCTGCAAAAGAAAACAAACAAAGCATTCAAAACAACCCAACACCACCACTTCAATCGGACCTTCTCTTCCATTTCTTCACCTCCCTCATCTCCCCTGCACCACTACCTGCAGAAGCCACACATTAGTCACCTCAACCACCCTCCAAGCTGCTGCCAGCTTGGATAAAATCCTTCAATCCTATTCAAACCCCTCTCATCTTTCACACACCCGTGCTCACAACCCATCCCAACAAGGGAAAACCGGAGAAAACAGAGAAGGCCGAGAGAAAATTGAAAAACAGAGAACCAAATAGGGGAAAGAGAGAAGAAAGATTCGGCTGGAAAGAAGAGGAGAAGAGAGAGTGAGACAGAGAGGGGAAGAAAATTAGGGAAGAAGCAGGGAAAACTGAAGAGAAAAAAAGAAAGAAAAAAGAAGAAGAGAGAACAGAGGGACATCGAGGGAGAAGAAAGGATCAGAGAATTAGAAAGAGAGAAAACAAAAATGACAAAAGAGAAAAGAAAGAAAAACAGAAACAGGGGACGAGAGAGAGAAGAAAAAAAATAAAGAAAAAAAAAGAAAGAAAACTGGGAAAAAGGGAAAATGAAGATGATGAAAAAAAAAATGAGGAACGAAAAAGTGGAATGGGTCTTGAGAGGTTTTTCTAATGTTTGGTTTTTAATTTATTCTTCTTATCTTGTTGTTTTAGTTTGTTGAATTTGGTTTTGGTTAATTACATTAGTTAACAGGGATTAATTTAATCAATTAGTTTAATATTTGTCATTGTTTAGTTTTTTCTTTTCTAAGATGTTATCATATAAATATTTATGGTCTAGTCCTTGTATTTTCTTGAATATTATTAATTGGCCTAAGAATTTTTTTTATGCAATTAAGTCTTTAATAACTGCATATTGATCCCCTAAATTTCATGTGATTTCAATTAAGTCCTGAATAATTACAAGTATGCCCTTCAAATTGCTGGAATTTACTATTTTGGCCCCTAATTTGCTCTATTTCTATCTTTGCCCCCCTAACTTGCTATAATTTACATTTGCCCAACTTGTTAGTGTTTGGTATTTTACTTTTTATTATTTTAAATAGTGGTCCCTTTAACCCGTGTGTTCATGTTTTTAAGTACTAGTACCAGATCTCTAAAAAGGTATCCCGACTTCTTGTTATCTTTCTCTTTATGTGCTCCAATGTGCCTTATGTGATATTTATGCAGTTTATTCACATATTTCGTATTTGGTATGTTCTTTATATATTTATTTCTTTCATGAGATTTCATCTTAAATCTTATTATTTCTTTATCATTATTATTTTGATAAAAATATAATATTTTGGTATTTAGATAATCAATGTAATAGTTAGATTATTTTTCTCATATTTTAGTAAAATTTTGTATCTAGATAGAAAGTGTAATAGATAGGGCATTTTTAATTTCCCCCTTTTGTAAATCAAGCCCCATTGGTGTAATAGTTAGGATTTATTTGCTTTTGTGTACTTATGTGTTTATTTCTTTTACCGCTTTCCTTAGGATTTTTGCATCTAGAATATTATGCTTATGTGTTATGTACTCCTATGTAATCTTATATGTTTTTATATGTTTAATTTGTTTTTAATTCATGCTTTAATAATTAATTCATGATTTATGGTATTTCGTCACCACACTAGTCCAACGCTAGTTGTGGCTTCATTCTTTTTTGCTAGTCCAACGCTAGTGGGATTTTTTTAGAACGGGCTAGCCCAACCCTTAGGACATTTTAGTGTTAGGTGCATTCGTGTGCATTTCACACTTCACACACTTTTAGTTTTTCTTTCCATTTGGCACGATTTTATTATTATTATTATTATTATTATTATTATTATTATTATTAATATTATTATTATTATTATTTTTACACATTTTTAAAATACATGATATTTAGGTTGCATCTCACTTAGAAATTAGGACATTTGTGTGATTCGACTAGAAATAGTCGTCTACTCATGTGGGAAGCGGTGGCGTATAGGCCGTTCCCCCCTCCGTGAGTAGAAACATTCAGTCCACGAGTAATTAGTTCCCCATACCTAGTCATGTTGCATACCTACCTTCTTTCTTCACTTACTATATATTATTATTTTCTTTCTTTCTTTTTGCATCACATTTTGCATAAAAACTCATGACTCCCTCGAGGTCTCGACTCGAGTTTCGCAATCAATACGATAATTCCAACCAAGCCTTCGACGGAACATGCCGACCCTCCCGATATTCACATTTAGACTTAAAATTTGCATTCATTTAGATACTATCCGAACGCGATAGAATCTAGGGTTAAGTTTAGGAAATTTTGATTAAACCTCGCAACTAGCCTCAGCTAGGTTGAAAGGGTGCCTTTAGGCGAAAGCCTTTGCCTTCCCTTTCTTCAAATGTGACTCCCGGACCTTTTTCTCTCGTTTTTCGTAGACCGGAGTCGAAAAAGGATTTTAAAGGATTTTTCTAAAATTTTTATTTTTATTTTGTTTAATGATTTTTCGGGTGACTTGGTACACCCTAACTCAGTACCAAGTGGCGACTCCATTTTTTCAAAATAAAACCCTTTTTCAAAGTTAGTTGGCCAAAACTGTCACATTTTTTAGTCCCGACCTTATTTTCTTTTAAAATACCATTTTCTACTAAAGAACACTTTTTTCACTAAAATACGATTTTTTTTCACACACGCACCATTTTTCCAAAATCTATCTTTTTAAAAGGGATCTCGAACCGAACCGCCTTTTCGGGACGTGACAGTCAACGACCCCACTAGCACCCTTTTGCTTGCGATTTTTTCGGATGCGACATTAACTAGTATGTGGAAAAAAACATAGAAAAAATTTGTGAAAAAAACATAGAAAAAAACTGACCTAGAAGCGCAAGAAGTCTGCCTCAGAAGAACACCGAAGCAGAACTTGTCTTGCATCCAGGTGTCCAACGTGAACATCAGTCTTCAAGTCCAAAGATTGCAAAAACTTTATGATAACCTCCAACTTTGGATGCCCATATGAGAATTTCCCAACAAGAGAGTGTTTAAAGGGGGTAGTGTGACAGCCCCACCTTATCCAGAGGCGCACCAAAGGGCTTAGCGGACTGCCTGCCTAGCTCTCGCCAGGTCTCGATCCACGCACTCACGCAGACGACCGAGCGCACTTAACTTAAAATAAAATAAACTAAAATAAAATAGAACAAAATAAAATACACTCTTATTATTTAACTGAAAGGTACAAGTCATACCACACGTTTACAAGTCATAATATACATGATTTTCACAAAAATAGCCTAACACAGTTCGGCTATTACAATAGTTACAACATCCATAATAATCGAAAACCAGTGGGTCCAGCTTTAATTTATCAAGTAACCTGAGTAAAGGAAAACAAATAAAATGGAATGAGCTATAATAGCCCAGTGAATGTCCAATTCATGCAATCATACCAAGCACTCATGATTTCGGGTCATTAAAATAATCAATAAATTAAATAAACAATATATGAGCCATTTAATTTACATGTAGTCACTGGCGGATACAGGGCTCAACTACGGAAGCAAGTTTAACCGTAGAGGAGCAGGTACTGATCATGTAGCCACGATATTTAGACCGAGATAATAGCTCAGGTCTAGCATACTCGTAAAATTCAATCCGGAGTTACCCTCTTTGAGGAATGAAACTCTTATCGGAAAGAATATCAAGCACCTATATTCTCCAACACCTTATATCACCCCAAACGCTCCCGGTTGACTATCCGAGGGGTAACGGTGAAGTTAGCCTCGGAAGTCCAAGATCAAGAATACAATTCAATCATGAGTTAGCCTTTTTCAGGACTTTACTCAGATATACAAGTAACACACACCGAATACCGCCCAACACCTTATATCTCTCCCATACGCTCCCAGTCTGATTAACCATGGGAAAATAGCAAAATTGACCATGAAAGTCACAAGCACAATTAACACATTAGATAGTGAAAGCATGTAACACATTACGGAATAGATGCGATAAAGTACACATCTTTCCTCAAATAACACATTTCATTAGTTAATTATGTCAAGTATAACATCTCATTTTATGCATCAAAATAATGATGTCAAGTAGTACATGGCATTTCATGCATCACACACACATAAGAACACTCACCTGGTGCCTAAGAAAAGATCTCGTAGAAAGGTCGGGAACCACTTCCGGATCCTGAAATTCACGAGAAAGAATCGTGTAAAAACCCTGACTAGAATCTAAGAAATTTCATAAGAAATTCAAGAAATACCCCAAGTCTTTCTAGGGTTAAGTTTCTAGGGTTTTGGAGCTTAGGGTTTTACCCTAGGGTTTAGGGTTTTCGAAATTAGGGTTTTCTAACTTTTTAGGGTTTTGGCTCGGAAAGGTTTAATTCACTAATAGCTAATCTACAAAAATTTCTGCACACTTAAATCACTAAATTACAGCTTATAAAGTCTTAAATCATAGCCTAATCACTTTTATTTCCTAGGTTTTACCGAAATTTCGGCAGCATTTCCCCTATAACCGGACTAACCCAAAAATTTAAAACCTGCAAGAAAACATCCAACAACCCAATTTCAACAAGTTCTACAACTTCTAGGTTCAATTTAAACTCAAATTCAATCAAGATTCCACTCAAATTCAAAATCCCTACTCCAAGGATCATCACTCAAATCTACACAGGGTTGGTTTTCAGCCAACTTCGTGCCATTTCTGGGGTCAATCCATTAAGAACTAAGAAATTCTGATTACATAGTTTTAAAGTACATTTATAGGGCTACAACTTTCGTGAAGATCATCAATCCAAATTCCAACTAGAACAGGTTCAAAATCAGCCCCCAAGTTGGCTCTTCACCAAAACTGTTTCACGCAGAACCGAATTTTCAGCCAACTTTGCAAGCTTTCTGCGGTTAATACACAATGAACCACCGTGCAAGCCTTATACCGTTGGAAAGCCCTATCAATCTAGTTTCTAAAACAACAAGAATCACTCGAATCCAAGTTGTGTATACCAAGTTATGAAAGTTTTACTAAAACTGGTCCAGCATGACTGTTTTTAAGTGTTCTTGAGTTCCATCTTAAATCCTCAACTAAACCACATATAAAACATAAATTTCCAAGGTTTAAAGGCCATATACTAGTCTATCTAACCACAAGAACACTTTATATAGCAAGTATATATCAAGTTCTAACTAATTTCTTCAAGTAGTATTAACAAGAAACTTGGTATTAAGCTTGCATAAAAACTAATTAAAACATGAAATTAATAAGGTAAGTTCATGGTAAATACCTTAGATATGCCTAGAACTTTGCTTAGAAGAGATAGAAGTCCACTTCCTATGGTTGATTTGTGTCCACTTGAGAGATGATAGTCCAAGAAGTTGAGAGCAAAAAAATGAGAGGAAAAGAGAGGGAGTATGGCCGGCCAAGGGAGAGTGAAAAGAGGGAGAAATAGGCTAGGAAAAATGAAAAAGAAATGAAGAAAAGATGGGAAAAAAAATGGTCCAATTAAAACCTCACAAGAGTAAAGTAAAAAGTAATCTTATTAATGCAATAGTAACTACTTGGACTAAGTTAATTGGTGGAACTCATTAACTTCTTATCACTTACTACTAACATTAATAAAACACAAATTATTAAAGCAAAAAGAGAGTAGAATAGGGAGAGAGAGATCCGGCCCCAAAGAGAAAGAAAATAAGAGGAATTTCGGCCAAAGAAAAGAAAAGAAAGAGAAAGAATTTTGGCCAAGAAAGAAAGAAAAGAGAGAGGAAAAATTTCAGCTAAGGGAAAAGAAAATATAGCAAGAAAATAAGTGAAATTTTTTGAGTAAAGTTGAGCTAAAATTCAAGTAGTCAAAAGACTAGAAAATAGTAGAATAAATTAATCAAAATTTAAACACTAATATAAATTAAATGATCAAGTAATATTATTCTAACTTTAGTACTTAAGTGTTCTTGCTTCAAAATGAAAAATCTTAGCTAATTAACCTAATTAACTCAAGAAATCTCCCAACTAATAAATCAAGGTTAACACTTAACCCTAAATAAGAAAAGAAAATGTCTCTTATATGTGCATTTTCTAGGGTGTTACAGGTAGAAACCACTGCAATATCAAATTTGGCAAAGAAGACTGCAGCCTTGTCTTTGTATGTTGCAGGAGTCTTGATCGCAACATGTACTGGATGGTCAGGTAGGGAAAACAACTAAGCAAAGGACTTCTTGGACATAGGGGACAGGTCCCCTTGCTATTCCAGTGGCTTCTCCGCCAGCCAGATGGCCATGGCTGGTAGATTAAGGTTTGAAATTCAAAAAGATAATCTGTTGCAGTCGTTAGAAGAAAGAGAATGCTAAACCCCATTTAATCATATAGATTATATCAAAATGGTCATTGGTTAAGGTAAAAACAATTTTTAAGTTTCCGCTGCGTTACCCATGTTATTACCTTACAATAGTATCAGAACCTACTTTGATTATATCTATATGATTTATGTTTATTTAATTGTCATAAATATAGATGGTTTATTCTTGATGTCAATTTTTACGAAATTGTTGTAGAAAAATCAAGAGTTTGATTTTTAAGAAAATGATCTTAATTGTTTAAAAGTGTTTTAAATAATTAAGATGAGTTCTTAAGTTTTATTTATGGTTTCTAAATTTTTTGTAAGTGCTAAAGGATTTTAACATGTTTTAGTTCAAAAAGAGTTTTAAAAAAATTTGGAAAAATTATTTTTCTCAAATCTAGAAGGTCAGCCGTGGGCTAAGCCGCAAAGCTAGAAGATCGAATTTCTCAAAATCTAACCTGTAGGTTCAACCGTGGGCACTTTGCTCACAGCTTGACCCGCAGCTCATGAACCGTGGGTGTTTCACTAGCGGCTCAAGGATAGAAGGTTCTATTCGCTAACCACAGGCACAAGCCATGGGTGGTCCACCAACGGCTCACACCCACGGCTCAAGTTAGATTCCTAGCGGGAATGTTTTTTATTTTTTGGAAAAGCGTGATTTTATGTGAAATTTTTTTGTGAAAAACTCTTTCTAATATTAATAATGTTAAAATTTTGGAAAGACAATTTTAGAAACCCTAAACCTTCTTTAACTATTTTGAGATGAATAATCCAAGGATATTAATCTAATTTGACTAGACCATGTGATTTATGATTAGAATTAAATAAAATTTTGAAGACAATATGGCCTTAAATCATCCAGTTCTGATGATTAACAAACAAATGATAAAGTAATCTAATGATTCATTTGACCTATCTTGCAATAAAAGTGTTTGGTCATCAAAAGGAATCAAAAAGAGGAAGAAATTGCAAGAAAATTGTGATGCGAACTTGGAATGTGGAACTCTGCATGAACAGTAACTCGCATCTACAAGAACAGCAACACGAATGAATAGTAACCATAAACAATAACCTCCGAATGAATAGTACCAGTGAACAGTAGCATTTGGAGTAACAATACCGGACGTTTAGATGAATAGTAACTTTGGGCAGAATGTATACGAACGAACAACCGAACGAGCATGCAAATCTCTGGATGAATAGTAGCAAACGTCCGAATCTGAAATTTACTGTCTAACGGCTAGTTTTATAGAAAGTTGAATTGACCCTTAGAAGCCATTTCTAGCTATTTTCTTACCCCTATAAATGCCATTATGTATAGAATTAATAGAGGACTTTTGCCTACAAAGTTTACAAGTGTTTTAGAGTGATTTTGGTAGAAAATACTCTTTTTTGGGTGGATTTGTAGTTCTTTGGTAGGTAGATTGTTGGGTTTTTGTATGCTTTTCAATTGGATGAGTGAAAGCATTCAATTGTAGCATAATGTGGGGGTTGTGAGTAGTGTAAAACTCTTGGCTAGTCTCGGTAGAACTTAGTGTGAGTAAAGTGAGAACTTTGGCTCAACTAGAGCTAGGAAGAGAGAGCAAGGGTGATCTTCTCTTATGTACAAGTTAGTTTGCTTCACCAACAATTGAAGAAGCTAATAGTGGATTTGAAATCTAAGTCCAGGAACTTGGGAGTGGATGTAAGTGTCGAGTTTGGCACCGAACCACTATAAATTGGTTGTGTTCCTTTCCTTATTTGTTACATTATTGTTTATTTAACTTGCTCAATTGTGATATTTACTTTGTTTTACATAACAAGTTTTTATTGGGTGAAAGTTGGTACTTGTCTCTTGGAATTCTTAGACAACCTAATTCACCCCCCCTAGATTGCACCTAGGGCCTACAAAGTTTATATTATTTAATTTTTAAATTTATTTTGATGGTATGGTGGATGATTATGGACTATGACCAATGTGATTGAATGGTTGAATTTTATTACTTTAATGGTTGGCTTGTATTGGTTTTTAAAATAGGGTCTACGTGTCCTACCTTCTCTATTATTTTGATGTAATTATCTTCTCACCTAACTTCCCTCGAATGTAACTTGAGATTTCTTTATCAATACTTGTCATGTACATAGTGTAGGTTAGAGTTAGGTTTTTGGTATCCGTTTGGCTCAACTATGGACACTATAGTTAAGTATACCTATTGTTTTGTAGTATAGTGTATATGGAATACCAAGTGTCGGTCCCACAAGAACTTAGCAAGTATTAGTAGTAACTCGTACTCCATTATCTAGTCTACACAACGAGAAATGTTGAGATAATGGATTAACTAATCTAATTAAACTAGCTAATGAGAGAACAGTTAACAACACAAAGAATTGATTGAAAGAAAAATGCAACTAATTCTAAAACAAGACCTAGAAGTAGAATCCCCCGAACCCCAATTATCACAACTTAATTCTTGCTAATGGCTTACTAAACCTATATTTGACCCTAAAATCCCTTGGATAAGTCATAATCTTTCTTAGATTACAAGTCCTATCACTTGGTTGTTTGAGTGGAATCTCTTCCAAAACCAAAACCCCATATAAATGTAATGAAATCAATGGATTTTATCTAGTAATCAGATTTACACCCAATTTGGGAGAACTATGGAATTCTATTTCTAGCAATTCATGCAAGTTCTTTCACTTGTGAGTTGTTCTTGTTTAATTGAACAATTTCTCAATTACCTAATCAAAGTAAACCATCAAGATCGAATTTGTGCACAAAATCCAATTTGTTTCATAAAGAATCTCGAGAATAAATCAAACAAAAAAAAAGATCTTTCTATTAAATAACAAATTAAGTCACGATAAAGGGTTTAGGTGGAAGCCCTTCTAAGTCTTACACCAAACTACTCCATAACTATAGAAGAAAACTCAATAAACAACAAAGAAAGCGCAAGAAGACTCATTCTTATGTGCTATCCCTTGAATCTCTTCTCTTATTGTTGCAGAAATTTTTTCCTTTTTGCTGCGCTTTTTCTTCTCTTCAAACCCTTAGTCTTTCTCTCTCCCATTCCTCTTCGTTTTTCTTTTCTCTTGCCCTAGAAGGCCTTTTCATATCTCCTACTATGTTCCCCCAAAACTTCGGTTGGTTCCTCTAAAAATCGCCTTGAAAAAAAGTGAAATCGTAGGTCTAACGCAGATGAACTGTGGCTCCATCTGCGGCACAGCTGTGCCTGCGGATGGAGAATGACGTGCGTCAGGTCCCAGCCGCGGCGTCATCCATGGCGTTGATGATATCGCGGCTGGGTCTTGGCACCCTTCTGGTCCCAATGATCCCACGACTGGGGACAGAATGTAGGTCCTCAGCTGTCTCTTCTTTTGAACTACACAGATGGAGTCAAAAACTTCTTTTTGAAATATCTTTGTGCCACACTCGTGAGATCTCTTCTTCAACTCGTTGTACTTTCGAATCATACTTTGAAATTCAACAAGAAGAGGCCAAAAACCTATAAAACACCCAAAAAAATCCAAATGAGTAATATCATGTAAAATTCACTCAAGAAACCAGAATAAGGAAAAATAGCAATAATTGAGTAAGAACTAACCCCGCGTTTGGTACACTGGAATGGTCCAGAATAGAAAGGTCTATCCACTCAAAATACTTTTTCTCCTAGAATGGACTGAAAAAAAGTTTTTCAGTCCATTGTTTGGTAACCCAAGTCAGAATAGAATGCCTATTCCTTTTTCAATGTTTGGTATAATCATATTTAGATGTTAGAAAGGAATAAAATATATATTAATTTGACTTAATTGCCCTTAATTCTTTAAACTAGAATATATCATATTTTTATTTTGTTTGTTTGTAATTCTATACCTACAAAAGACTTTAATGTTTTTAATTTTAAAATTCTTAATATTCTTACTAAAATTAAATTAATTAACTCTTTAATTAATTTTAAAATTTTTATAATTATTAGCATTATAATAAAACTATGAAAAATTAATAATGAAACTACATTCATGATTTAATTTAATTTATAAAAATTTTAGTTTTTACACATTTGCATACAATTTAAAAATAGTATTTTAAACATTTTTATAGCAAAAAGCAAAAAAAAAATTCTAAGCACATATGAAACTGATTGTGATTTAAAAATCATAAAAAATTATTAATTGAAGTTATTAAAAACCTAATATTTTTTAAAAATTTTAAAAATAAAAATTAGTGAATGTGCCCTAGGTTAAAAAAATTAGCAGAAGGGGATTAAATTGACACTTATATTTAAGTCTTTCCAGGATGAAGTTGGAAAGGCCTTTCCCAAGATTTTGTTGAGGAATAGGATTTTAAGAAAAAGCTGGAATGGCATTTTAGGTGGGAAAGGCCTTTCTAACTTAAAATACCCATACTAAACATAAAAATGGTATAGACAAGTTGGAAAGACATTTCCATTCCGCCCCCTTCCCACATACCAAATGTGGGGTAAGGGAAAAACTAAGTAAAACCTAACCTAAACACATCTAAAAACCTATCCACTTTGGCCATTATCAGTTTCATTTTCTAAATTATTTAGAATGGAATTTCATATGTAATGTACAAAGAAGATGGAGATGGCACCAAGAAGCAACCATGGAGGCCCATCAAGAGTTGAAGACCTCCCAAGGACATAAAAATAATTTAAAAACTTTTTAGCACATAAAAATAATTTAGAAATCATAAAAATTAGAAATCGTATAATTAGCTTTTAGCACATAAAATCGTGTTAAAAACATTTCTCACAAAAAAATAATTTAGAAACCATAAAATTAGCCTTATGAACTCATCTTAATTATTTGAAACACTTATAAACAATTAAGTTATTTTTCTTACAAATCAAAAATTTTGATTTTTCCAAAACAATTTTGAGATAGATTTATATCAAGAATAAACAATCAACATCTATGACAATTAAATAAATACAAATCATATAGATGTAATCAAAGGAGACTCTGATACCACTGTAAGGTAATAACACAGGTCACACAACAGAAAAATAAAATTTATTACCTTAAACTATGGATCTCTTTGATATATCTATATGATTACAAAGGGGTTTACACGAATATTATCTCAAGCAGAGAAGATTTCTATACTCAAAATGCTAGATCCTTAGGTGACGAGATGGGTCTACCACAAAGGCCCTCCAAGCATCGAACCTCTAATAGTATCCACACGAACACAATCATGTGGGAACCTCTATGGGCTTGCTTGCTTTGACTTTTAAGTGCTAACTCGTTTGAATTATGTATAGAATACAAGAGAAAAGAACCTAACTATTAGGAAGAGGGAGAAAAGAAGTTGGCGGCACTCTTTTGGGGTGGTATCACTTGAGGGTGGCAACCAAGGAAGAGTGGTAGCACTTATAGGTTTTTTCTCTCTCTAGATTTTAGTCTTGTGTTGTAATAATAATTCTAAAATCAAAAGCATTGACATATTTATAAGAGTAGTATTATAATCTCTAAGGAACAAGAGTAATTGGAAACCAAGAAGGTTCAGGAAGCTTACCTTAAGCTAATCCCATTCCTTTAGAAAATCCTATTCCATAAGGAAATCATATATCTCTTTTAATCCTTTAAGGAAACTAATTTCTAGCAAGACTTAGAATATTTATAAATAAGTTCTTGAAGTTAATTTGTATCATAAATTGACCCCATAGGTATCTCATACTTATCTTAATTACAATTTAGCCCAGAGATTATATTCTTTATGTGTATGACCTGATAAGTTCCATTCACGTTGGCAATAAGCACAAATTATAACTCATTAGTTAATCAATTAAGAGTTTGATAAATTAAACACTTTAATTTATTATTAGTTTACTGATTAATTAATTCGTACTTATAGATTATCAATTGTGTCTAGCAATGCATCATGACCACCTAAATGAATGAGAAAGTCATATGGTAGATTATACCCATCAATAAAAATGTTACCGTGTAACTAATATTCTCTCAACACACTATATCCCAATTAGTCTAAAAGTGTAGTGCACACTTTTAAATAACTAATTAATATTTTTTTGTTCCCGAAATATAACTCTCCATCAAGTATAACTTTGAAATAACTTTCAAGTTATACTATCACTTCTGTAGAAGATTTGCTGAGTTAATATTTCTAACAAGTGGCCAAAGAGGGATATACTCTCCTATTAAAGAGTGGTGAATCCTATATTGATTACTCACTATCCTTCAATGCTTCATACTATACCCAATCTCTATCTTATGGGCTACTCTTTTACGAGTATCATGAAATAAAGTCAAAGTATAGCAATAGTAATCTCAAATCTAAGGATCACTTACACCATTACTATTTAAGAGCTCAACCATTGGCACTGTAGTTGGAAACTCTTGGCGGATCAATCCAATGAACTTGTTCCTAACAAGCATCCACATACCAGCTTTGGTGTCATGCACATCATAGTCAATGAGATCAAGTACTACTTACCAAGTAAAAGCAAAGTATGTGCTAGTCTATCCGTATTAATAATGTCCAATTTCATTAATACTATACTAGAGATATTTAAGAATATGACTTTATGTGTATTAAGAGTCTTATAATTGTAACCCTTACAATCTCAAATATACAGTCACTATTTTAAGGACTTTATCAAATAAACAAGTAGCATGGAAAACAAGTTATAAATGATAAAAAGAAAACGCCACATATATAAATATAACATAAATAAGTGTGAATACAGAAGTCTTAAACCAACTTGGTTTTAGAGCATACACTAACATAAAACCCTTAATATATAGAGTCCCACTAGTCTAAAATTACATTTAGAATGCTTAAAATCGAACTCATAAAATGATCAGCTCATTTGGCAATAGTTATCTTGCGTTACAAAGAAAGTAGCAGTTTTCACAGTGTCAGTTTCTGTTGGCGGGAACTGTAACACTTTTGACGAGTATCCGCAATAGTATTCTGTGGAAGGGTACTACCATGGATACTCATTTTGTTCTGTGTTCTCCATTTTTTCTCTTTTCTCATCTTCTCCTTTTACTCTCAACTTCCACAATCTTGAGGTCAACTGTAAATCTTTGCCAATAATCTCCATCAGCCGTCATCTCTTCAAATCTACCTTTAAAACTCTTTCAATTGTTATCCTGCTTGATCCAAATTGACAATGGAAGATGCCAAACCCTAAAACAACACACCAATATTGCAAGTAAATGATTCTTAAGCATTATCAACTCAAGATAAGGAGAAATAGCAATTGTTGAACAAAAATGCATAAAAATACCTAAAACTAACCTTAAAACCCTAACCTAGACACACTAATTATCACACTACTTTAGCACTTATCAAGGCTTCTTGCTTGCCTTTACTTCTGGAGGAGGTTGGTTGATTTATGTTGCTTTAGGCTCCTCTTCTAAACTTTCTCTTATTTGAGAGGAACTTATTTAAACTTTTGGTGAGTAAGGTTAAGTTGTCGTCCTCCATCTCCATGTCCTCACTATCAATTGATAAATAATCCTCTTTATCTTGTGAAGGCTTTAGTTCCATGTTCTTCTTGATCTTCATCTCTTCTTTTTCTTGAACCTTGGATTTCAACTTTAATTCAAAAGATGTTAGTGAATTAATAAGAGATTCAATAGCAATAGTATTCAAATCTTTGGCTTACTCTCAGACGTAACCTTACTTTCCCTTTCTTTTGGTAAGGCATTCAATATTTTCCTAGTTTTCTCCCCCAAAGTAATTTTCTAACTCATTCACCCTTTTTGTTACCAGATTTGTAAAAGGATTAAATTCAATGAAGACAACGAAATAACCACATTATGAAAATATTTTTATTTTTTGTCTAGATAATCATATGTCAAATTATTATTTTACCATCAATTCACACTATATATCTTTTATTCGGTTTCAAATATCTTCAAAACTTGAAATTAAGATATTTTAAAAGTTTTTCAAATCAACCAAAAACTTTGTTATCTGTGAATGAATGGAATTTAATATAAATGTCTTTCCAATTTATCTCTTCCCCTCAAGAATGTCTATATCATATTTTTCTGAAATCCTCATTTCTTTTGAAAAAAAAAAACCTTCAACTTGTACAAGTCAAAATAATAAGAATCAAATTTTATCCTCAAATGTATTTTTACTCCATGATCAATATTTTTAACATATGATACGTTCACTAATTTTTTTTATTGGTCAAAATTTATAAAAATTTTATTGTGTAAATTATCAAGAGAAGACATACAACATTAGTTGACTCATGACTAGAGCGTGACATTCACGCCCCTTTCCGTGCGCAGATAGTAGGCGCAGATAGGGATAGAAGGTCAGCCAGAAAGAAGAAAAGAAGAAGAAAGTTTCTGCCACTATTTGCGCCACCAATCCGCATGTGGATAGGGACAGGGATATGGGCAGAAACTACGGTCTGTTGTGAAATCACAGGATTTTAATAGGGTTTTCTCTCTACTGAAATAGCAGTTTTCTGTTAGGACTCTAGGGTAACACATAGACCTATAACATAGAGTTTAGAGTATTAAACATATATTTTTTCATCGTTTTTGATACAGCAACTCACTCAAGGGTTGAAGACAAAGGAGAATTGTAGCAATAAAGGAAGAATTCTACAACAATTAAAGGGGGATACTCAAGAACATATATGAGAATGAGTTCTTCAATTTCTTCTTTATTGTTTGTTGAATCTTTTTTATTAGTTATGGAGTAGATTTTTTTAGATTTAGATGGGTTGAACCCTAACATTATCATTATGTTTTGTGATGTGCGCACGGTTTCGTTGCCAAGAAAGTTTTGGATTTCAGGTATGCAACTCGTTGAACTCAAGACCTCATTTGATTTGTGAACCAAGGAACCCTTAATGTGGAGTTGCTTTGCCTTGAATCTTCTCTTGAAGATGAAACACGCCTATAGGACAACTAGACTAGACCAAGTTGAGCGAGTTCAATCGTCTAACCTAATTAACTCCAAAGACTTGATAAAAAAACACAAGAAAAACTTTAAGCGAAGTTAGTGGTCGCCACAAGCAAACTTGATGAGACCGAGAGTAGTTCTTAATGGACAAAGAACCCAGAAAATTCTCACAATAGAGAAAACACACGATTTTTTTGAATAATTCTTCTTCAAATTCATAACTAATAAGAGGCCTATAAATAGGCTTACATAGAAAATTCTACAGTTGAAGAATTAAGCAATTACTAAGTATATATCTAAGCTAACACCAATACTTAGCTAAAAATACAAATATAAAAGAATTATAATAAGTTAAACTAACTAAAAACATAAAAACTATAAAAATTCATCCAAAATCACATCATGGGCTAGACATCCTTTATTAAGCTCCATTGGGCTTCTATTTAGCAACTTTAAGGGCCCTCCAAGCAAGTCCAAGTAATCAGCCCTTTGTAAGATTGTTTTGGACAGTTTAACAACTTCTTTTGGGCCTTTTTTTGCAGATGAACTTGATCCACAACCAATGTTTGAATCCTTGGCCCAATGTGATAGCTTGAACATTGCAAATTTTAAGCTTGTGACTAAATTCAAAATGATGTAACTTTTCAATCAAGCTACCATGTTCAAACATTCCATGCATGGTTATCACTTCTTCAAGCTCTTCTTGATCCATATAAATGGCCTCTTCAAGTTCACCAAATATAAGTCCAAGTCCAACAAATGTATGCGCTCTTTGGATCACATCATTTTGATTTCACAGATTAATGAAAAACTTCTCTTTTTACTTGATTTATTTATGAGTTTACTTGATTAATTGAATTGGGTATTACGCGTGCCTTTGATTCAATTATACATTTCAATTGGGTAGATTGAGAAATCACTAAATTAATTTAGATCATTCTCATAAATAAAGAGATTTGCATGGATCACTAGAGATAGGATTACATAGGCTTCCTCGGTTAGATTCAAACCTAACCTAAATAATAGAGTCCATAGAATTGTGAAGAACACTATTGGGGTTTTGATTTTGGAGAAATTTAGATCAATCAACTAAGGTGTCAAGGGTCTATACTAGAGAAAGAATAGAACCTAATTAAGGGATTCTAAAGTCAAGATAAATTGAGCAATCCATTAATTAAGAATTAAAGGATAATAAGAATGTTAGGGGAATTCTCTATCCAGATCTTACTTGTATTAATTGCTATTTTCCTAGTTTCTTTCCTTGTTTCGTCAATTGATTCTATTATTTCCAATTGGGGTATTTAGTAGATTTTCTAGTTTAAACCATCGTTCATTGAGTATGTTAGATAATAAATTGAGAGTTATTACTAGTACTTACAGTCTTCCTAGGAACGATACTCGGTACTCGCTACCCATTATACTACGGAATGATAGGTATACTTGCCTATAATATCCCTAGTGTAGTGAGCGGATACCAGAAACTTTACTATGAGAATATAAAATCTTGTTGTTAGTAACATCAAATCATCATGAGGATGAGGTTTGGTAGCAGTAATTAATTTATTATGAGAATAAGTTTTAGTTACTAATAGAATTGAATCCTAAGTAAGACAAGGTGCTATATGTAAGTTATTAATATTTTCATGCATATTTGTGACCATTACTGGATTCTATACCCTAAACTTGTATTTGTGAATTTCATCCATTAGTTTTTCTTAAAGTATTTGAACTTTCTTCACTTCGCCTAGCACATGTTTGATAAAATGTCTAGATTACCACATGTTTGATAAAATGTCTAGATAACAAAGTAAGTCAACAAGCTTTGGTAATTACCACTAAAGTTTCCTTGTGGGATCGGCCCTAATATCCCTATACTCGTTTTGACCTGTATACTCGCAGTTATAGGGGAATTAGATAATTTTATATGTGTGAAATTTTAGAGATTTATTGCTATATTTGTATACCTAATCCACCCACATCAAGTTTTTGACGCTGTTGCCGAGGAAACTAAGGCAATATTAAAGCAAAACACGCTTTATTAATTTAGACTTGTCTTATATTTTGTTTTATAATCTTTCTTGTTTTTGAATTTTTGTAGGTACTAAGTGAACAGTCGTGAAAGGTGGTATAGAAGTCTCCATTAAGCAACCTCAAGTGGAGCATATGGAGTCATTTTTCCAAAGAGCATTAAGAGATTTTGCTATGCCGGGAATGTCATGTTCTCAAACAAGTATTTCAAGGCCACTAGTAAGTGCAAATTCTTTTGAACTTAATCCCTCTTTGATACAAATGGTTCAAAAAGATCAATTTGGAAGAAACTCAATTGAGGACGCTTATGTGCATTTAGCTAGTTTTGAGACATTATGTGATACAATCAAGTTTTAAGGAGTTAGTGAAGATGCTATAAAACTGAGATTGTTTCCATTTTCCTTATATGGCAGTGCTAAAATGTGGCTTATTTCACATGCACCAAACACATTCACAAATTGGGTTACCTTGTCAAGCGCTTTCTTGAATAAGTATTTTCCACCTATCAAAACGGCTAAGTTGAGAATGGACATAATTAACTTTAGTCAACAAGAGGATGATTCATTGTATGAAACTTGAGAGAAGTATAAGGACTTCCTACAGAAACCTCCTCACCATGGACTTCCCAATTGACTAATAGTCCAAACATTTTACAATGGATTAACCTATCCTACTAAAGTTAATCTACATGCAGCCGCAGGTGGAGCTTTAATGGTAAAGTTAACAAGTGAAGCTTAAAAGTTGATAGAAGAAATTGCAACCAATCAATCTCAATGACAACATAATGGAGGTAACCATTCAAGATTTCCAGGTACGTGCCAAAATGAAGCTTTTGATAAGTTGAGTAATAGAATGGACAAATTTGAAAACATGTTTAACAAGGTTCTTGATGTTATTGGTTCTAAGTCTCATGTAAATCTTGCATGTTGTGCTAATTGTGGAGGAAAGCATAATGCAAATGAATGTGCTAGTTTGACACAACTACAATGTGTTATCAATTTTAATCATCCACCTCAAAGTAATTCATGTTCACTAATTCAAAATGAAAGGTGAAATAACCAACAAGATCAAACTATTGAAACTAAATTGGCTTGGGAATTGGTTATAGAAAAAGTAGCTAATGTTACTAATGAACTAGCAAATGCTACAAATAATAGAATTAGCTAGTTCTACTAATAGCAAGATTGATAGGTTGACAATTGATACTAATAAAAGGTTTCAAAAAATGGAAAGTAGATTTGAAAGGTTAGAGGATATTTTGATAGAATAGAAAACCAAATAACTCATGCATTGACCACTAGGATACAAGTTGAAAAACCAAGTTATATGGCACATAATCCTAACGGGGATGTAGAAGCAAACAACTTTAGTTGTGGCCATCAAGTAGATGAACCTTCACTTTTGAGCAAATAAATGTGAAAAACGAGCATGTAAATTATAAGGGTATAAGAAATGAACTAGTGATGTTTAAGGAGTAAATGGACTTAAATAAAACCTCAACTTCAAGAACAACTCCCATTCCCCACTCCCTAATGAGGAAAGTGACAATGAAATTGAGAAAGGTAAGTTTGGGATGAATTTAGTGACTAATTACCATACTTTCATGTGTGAGATTAATTTCATTAGTGCCAATTTGGTTCTAACTCAAGAGAATAACCTTGACAACCTTGGTTATGAAATTGGCTAAGATTCTCTTGATTTTTTCTTCATGAGTGTAGAAATGGAAGACCCTTGTGACGAAACACAAATATTTGAGGAAAAGGAGCAACTCAATTTGATTGACAATTTGAGCTCACATAGAGTTGTTTATCCTTTATGGGATTTACCAATCACATGATGAGTTTGAAGAAAAGTCTAGCTCTAGATTTCAAATGAAGCACTTGTTGGAAGGCAACCCAATATTTTAGGTATTTTAAGTTGCTTTGGTGTGTTTTATGTTTCAGGTGTGTTTTGAAGTTGGATTTGTTAGTTTGAATTTGAAGTTAAAGCATTATGTGCAATTTTTGAGGCTTCATGTTTAAATTTGAATGTTTAATACCGAAATTGAATATCTCTTGAGTTTCATGTGTTTAGAAGAATTAAACATCTTAGTTTCATCATTTGAAATGTGTTTGAAGTGGTTTTGTAGTTAAAAAGAACAAGGAAACCAATTTGAAGCATTGAGTTTCAGAGTTACTATTCCATTAGTTTACTATTCATGAGCTAAGTTTTATTGAGTACTTTGATTCTCATTTGGTAATCTATGGACTCTTGATGCATAAATTGGCTTTGAAAAACTTTGTTTTATCATTTAAAACTTGTTTAAAGTAGTTTTGAGGTTAGAATAACTCAAAGAATCAAATTGAGGTGTTAAGTGAAAAAAGTAATTATTCAATTAGTTACTAGTCATCAATGAGATTCTTTGTGAATTTCGTTCTAATTTTAGAATTTTGAGGTTTTGAATGCTAAAATATCATGTTAACAACTCTTTTTAACATAAGAAACATGTATGAAGTGTTGAATTGATCAAAAATATGAAAAAGAAAATTTCAAATTTCAAGTTCACATTGAAAATCAAAGTTGCAGGTTTTTCAGATAGCCTACGTTGATCAATTCTCATTTCATGTGTGTTGGTGATATTGATGAGTTTAATGCATGATTTCAAAGTTTGTTGACAAAGTTACATGATCATTACCCAAAACTAGAGGTTTAAATAGAAGAAATCATCACTCAAAGTGGCTAAAAAATTAGCTTGCCTCGCGAAATTGCAGCAGCAATTGCCACAACTTTTGGGGTTATCCGCAAGTCAATTTGACCTTCGGATCAGAGGCATTTCTTGTGTATTTTGGTTAGTTTTGGTCAATTTTGTTTGGAGTTTTAATGGCTTTCTTTACACGTTTGTTTGGCAACTTTGTAGGCATGAAAACACCACTTTAACACATTCAAATGAACTACGTTGCATGTTTCATTTCATTGATTCAAACTTTTAACTTTTTGCATCAAAGTATGAAATTTTGGCGTGAGGCATTTTCATACAAGTTTCAATTGCATACAATTTCATCATAACACATTACATTTACTCACATAATGCATGCATCACAATTTCACCCCATTGAGCTATATTGCAACAACTAAGTATGGAGGAAATTAAAGACTTTCAAGTATGCTATGTTCATTTTGTGTTTCAATAGTACTTATTCATGATTTAACATAGCTTTTGAGTTTGTTTGACTATCAAACAAGGTTGTGGAGCAAGAATGTACAATAATAGACATGGTGAAGCATTGCAAAAAGAAACTTCACAAAGGCCAATGGACATCAAGGCACAACAACAATATCAACTTTTGGATTCATGAACTATACAAGAGGAGTTTTATTGTTCTAATCATATTTATCTTTTCCTTTACCCATTGAGCATAATGTGACATTTTAAGTGTGGAAGGAAGGTAAAGGATTATGTTTGGTGTAGTTTGGAGTAATTGTGTTAAGATATCGTTTTAATAAAATATGGCCAAATTTTTTCAAAATTTGCTTCAATCATATGCTTTAATGCCGTGAACTTGTTAAATTCTCTTACCTTTTGAAGTGATTTATGCGATTTTGATTGAATGTATTTTACAAATATATGAAAAAATAGTTATTATGTGATTAGGAGTTTTGTTTTTAAGAAAGTGTATATGGTAAAATGGTTATAATTATATCTTAATTTGGCATGTTTCAATAAAATGGACAAGGAGTATACTAATGCAATTATTTGAATAAAGAGGCATGTATATTATGAGCAAATTGATAAATGTTTACTTATTACAACTCTAATGATTCAAATTACTTAGTAATTGGGAATCTTCATCTAAAAATATCGATTTTCATATCAAACAGCAACTAAATTAAGAGTATGCATAACAAGTTTGATTGAAAGTAAGTTGTTGAGTAATAAGGGGTTTTCATCACAAAATGTCAATCCTTTCATCGAAAGACAATTTTACTTTTCAAACTAAAAGATGAAATATGGATATAAAATGATCAAAGTATTGTGTAACCGGGGGTTTTCATCTAAAAATGTCAACCTTCGCGTCAAAAACATTTACTAAAATTTTATTTTTCAACGTGTCCCTATTATGCTAAATTGTACATAAACATGAGTTATATTTGATTGTCCATAGTAAATACTTATGGTGTGAAATTTGGTAAGATATTGAAATTTTGTTGAACTAGTTTTAATATTGATATAATTATTTTGCTTTTACTTGGTATGACTAGTATTAAAAGCATTACAAGGAATTGCATAATGTTCATTTACTTTGATTTGTGGAATTGCATTCAACAATAGGGCATTTGTTATTTCAATACTTGAATCATATTTTTTATCTCTTGATTTTTCAATTGCTTCAGGACAAGTAGAGATTCAAGTGTGGGCGACTTTGATAAGCGATAAATTTACCTATTTTAGCATAGGATTTTATATGTATTTTTAGTGTATTTTTAGTATGTGTTTAGTATTTTAAATATAAAAATGGCTCAAATTCATAAAAATTTTACATTTGAAGAATTTCCTAGGAATTTTTTAACCGATTTTTAGGGTTTTGAGGCATAATTTATATTTTGAACAAATTAATGCACTACTTTTGTACAACCTTGTAGGTTTTATATCTTCAATCATAGTTTGAATTAATGTGATTACAAATCATCACATTCATGGTAGATTCAAGGATGATTGAATTAAGAGTTTAAGGACACAACTTTTACATTCAAACTTGAAGGATTGTTTTGCTCAACTTTTAGAAAATTCTCATCAACAAATTTACTATAGAATTAAAGATTCAACATCACAAAAAGGTCTCAATGGCATCAAAGGTATAACCAACAAAAGATATGGTGCAAAGAAGTAACGGAAGAAGTAGAATTGGAGCAGAAATAGTCTGGTGACAATGACACGTTTCAATATTTCAATAATAACTTGGCCTAAAAATATTGGACTAGATGATACTTATTGCATTTCAAAGCTAAGATGATACTCTACAAATCTTATGAAGACATCAAAATTCTGTTCCCATGTTTTCATAGCCAAATGTCCAAATTACTAAAGTACAAAGCTCTCTCAACCATATCCCAGTATTGTAGCCATATCTTTGCACTCAGAGCTTCAAATGACCTAATTATTCTAGTGTTGGAAAGCTAATTCAAAGAGCTACAACTTTTGTATTTTGAGGAAAAGCTTATTCATCCATCTTCATGATACAATCCACAGGTTAACTGACCTACGGATCTAACCGTGGATCACAACCGACTTAAGGTCGGCAAGGTACAAGTTGAAGCTTTTTTCACACTGTTCTTCTAGACTTTTTGTATGCAAACTGTATTTTGGTTGCTTAAAAGAATATTTCAAAGATCAAGAAAGACTTTTTGTGATTTGGAGAATTAATGTAATCATTTTGTTTCCATCTTGATTAGGTGAATTTGCCTATAAATAGGGAGCTTTTGCAAAACATTTATAACAAGTCTTGGAGGGAGGAGTACTCTGAAATAGTTGTAGTTTAGTGTTTTCTTTATAATTTGTAGTAAGAAACTCAATACTTGTAAGAAAAATTCTTGAGGAATTCTTATATATCAATCCATTTTCAAGGGAGAAATAGAAGATATTTGGAGCCTTGTTTATCATTTGAGTAAGATTTATTCATCCTATCTCTTATTTACTTACTTTGCTATGATTTTGTGTATTGATTTCATGACTCTCATGCTATATTTTTCATTATGATCTAAATACTAATTTAATAGGTGGATGAAACTAATGATATGTATTGAATAAGATTTATCTTGACGTGTCTTTTTCTTGCTTATTCATTTACTTAGTTTTCAAATTTGTAGCTGATTAATCGCAATTGCAAATCATCTTATTTGTTATATTACAATGAAAATTGCATGTAATAATAGCAAAAAAAAAGTAGATGAAACCTACTAGTAGCCACATGAAGATGTGATGCTTATAGGTGGAATAAGGTTATTTGCTTAACAAGTAATAACCACAATTCATGATCATAACGTGCTAGCAATAGGAAACTTCAGTATGAGAATAGAAAATCTTATTGTTAGTAACGTTAAATCCATGAGGTTTGGTAGTAGTAATCAATTCATTATGAGAATAAGTTTTGGTTGCTAATAGAATTGAATCCTAAGTAAGACAAGGTGTTATATGCAATTTATTAATTTTTTCATGCATATTTGTAACTATCAGTGGATTCTACACCCTAAACTTGTATTTGTGAATTCCATCCATTAGTTTTTCTTAAAGTATTTGAACTTTCTTCACTTCGCCTACTACGTGTTTGATGAAATGTCTAGATAATAAAGTAAGTTGACAAGCTTTGGTAATTGCCACTAAAGTTTCCTCGTGAGATCGACCGTAATATCCCTATACTCGTTTCGACTTGTAAATTTGTAGTTATAGAGGAATTAGGTATTTTTATTACTTGCATATGTGTAAAATTTTAGAGATTTATTGCTATATTTATATACCTAATCCACCTACATCAGATGGTCCATAAAGTTGAATTAGGGAAGCCATTTGACTGACATGAGGGTTTTATACTCATATTGCTTTCTTTATAGGGAAAAATGCTTTCATTTCCAAAAAAGTTCAATTGGCTTTCTTAATTTTATTTAAGTACAAATAAGTTGAGTTGTATCATTGTTTATAGTCAACTTTAATCTCTTTATCCATTTTTTAGTACCAACTATCTAATTTTTTTTGTTTTTGTATATTTAGCCAGCTGTCTTTTTCAGGATAATTTCTTTTCTTTTGAATTTGTGATTTATTCATTCAACATGGTAAGGTGTTTTTCTTACTGTCACTTCTTTTTCTTTGGTGCAAATGAATTGTTGTATCAAGTATTGGAGTAGACTGGTTTTGTATCTTGACTTTTTGAAGATATTAGATTTGTTAGGAGGTTATGCTTTTGGGTTGTTAAACAAATTTAAATTGCAAATGTGTTTTGTCTTTTTGGTATTCCAACTATGACATTCAACTTTGGTTTAGCTTGGATATTGCTGGATTTAGGAAAATACATTGAAAAATGGTAATTCCATCAATGTATTTCTTTTGCTTAAAATTAATTGGATCCATATACCTTAATTCCTACAATAATTTTTCTTTACCATGAATTGGACAAATATCCTTATTATGATCAAGTATTGATATTGAACTATAGCTATACTTTTTCTTGACGAGTTCTTTTCATTGTATAATCTGTCTATTCCAACAACATGTTGTGCCAAGAAAAAATAGAATAGCTATTTAGACGATCATATTTGTCAGAAAAGATGACTTTCTAGTGCACTCTTTCTTGACAAAAAATATGTTTAACTGATGAACATGTATACATATAATGATGACGAGTATTGTTAGGAAAAAATTATATTCTTTTGACGAAATAGCTTTGTTGTGATTTTTCCTGACGAAATAGTGAATTGTTGCAAAAAATCCCTACAAAAACAATGCATTGTCACAAAAGTTTTACTGACGGGCTATACCTGACAATGAGCATGATGAGATGATTTCGTCACTACATCTTTTTCTAATGACAAATTCTTACTTTAACTGATGAAAATATGTGTCACTAAAAACTGTTTTTCTTGTAGTGTATGGACAAAAAGGTTCCACTTATGTCTTATGATTATTATTTTGAATTAAAGGACTATTATGCTATGAATTGAACATTGAACGAATCTTGGGATCTACTCCAATAGTTCAATTACTAAGTAATCGAGAATCTTTATTAACAAATATCGATTTTTGCATCAAAAGGCACTTGAATTAAGAGTACCCAAAGCAAGCGTGATTGAAAGTAATTGTTGAGTAGTAGGGGATCTTTATCACCAATGTTGATATTTTCATCAAAAGACAATTTTACTTCTCAAGTTAAATATATGAATTGTGGTTAAACTGTTTGAAGTGTTGAGTAACCAGGGGTTTTTATCAACAAATGTCAACCTTCAAATCAAAAGATAACTTCAAGTTCTTTATAAATACAAATTAAATAAGTCCTTTTTGGAATAAATTTGGTCATAGGCATATAAGGAGTACTAGATGTTCATATTGTTCATTTGAAGTTTTTTATATACAGTTAGTGGCTTAAGAAAGCATCTTCAGTATTTCATGCATTTAATGAATTTTGCGACTTGGAAACTGACTTGAAGACTTATTGTTCTATAAAACAAATCATCTATAATGTATTTGAGAAGTTGGCTAGTGTGGAGTTATAGAGGATTAATAGAATTCTCTACTACTCCAATAGAATAGCAATTATCTTGTCAAAAACTTCTTGTACTTTAACACTTGGAGGAAGAAATAGGAGCTCTTGAAGCCTTGTTCCAATTAAATAAGTCTTTCTTTACTCTATCTCTTTTATTTCATTAATTTCAATATGAATTCTCGTTTCAAAGTTGAAGATATTTCGTTTCATTCACTATGTTGCACTAAAGACTTCATTTAAAATAAAGATGAAGCAAATGAACCTTAACATGTGCTAAGTTGATTAACTTGCTAAGCTTGTATTTGTTTGTTTATTTGTTAAAAGTTTAACACTTGTTTTTGTTTGGTTATCATTAACCAATCATTTGGTTGTTTTTGACATTGGGAAATGTATTTGACAATGAAAAATATAGTAGTAATATTTAAGTTATTCATATGAGAGTAATGAATACTTAAGTGAATCAATATAATTCATACTTTTCACAAGATTTTCATTATGAGAATAGTTGAAATCTTGTCATTCCATTGTGAGATCAAATTATGATTTCATATAGAATTGAATTTTATATATATATATATATATATATATATATATATAAACTTACGGTTTATTAATGGATTCTATGTTCTAAACCATTTGACACTAAGTTTCTACAAGTTGCTTGCTTTGCAAAAATACTATTCAATTGCTTGTTTACTACCAATCCAAACTTTGATCTTGTTAAGTAGTAATTTAGATAATAGAGCAAATGAGTAAGCCCTAGTAATTGCACATATTTGATCCCTATGGGGTTTGACACCTAATACTCTCACTACTACAATAGACCTGTATACTTGCAGTAAAACGAGAGATTAGATCTTGTATTATTTCATGAGTGTTGCGTTTATTGCATATTTAGATGTACCTATTCTACGCTCGTCAAGCAAAAAGCATTATTGGTTGGCATTAATTTTCCTTAGCTAGTTAAGCTAACAATCAAGGAGACCAAGCTCTAATAATAATTGTAGGGCCCAAAAGTAGCCTAAGAGGGGAGATGAATTAGATTGATTAAATTTTGAACCAGATATGCACAATTTTCACCAAATTTTAGCTAGTCAATTTTGCCTAATTGATCACACATTTAGCAAGTAAGAGTAATACATATATTGCAATTTAAGTTCAAAATAAATAATACACATAAAGTAAAGAAGAGAAAGAAAGAATACAACTGATTTATAGCAATTTGGTGTCCTCTTTGATACCTTCATCCACTCCCAAGCTTTCCAAGCATAGAATTAAATCCACTAATAGCTTCTTCAATTTTTGGTGAAACAAACCAACTTGTACATGAAGGGATCACTCTTTACTCGCATTAATCTCCCTTTAGTCGAGCCAAAGAGTTTTACAACTCTATCTAGTTAACCCTTGCTATGCTACAAATACTTTTACTCTCCCAGTGAAGAACTACATTCAAACCTCAACTTTACTACCTCATAAAGAACTACAAGTACACCAAGGAAGAGTAATTTTTCACACTAAATTCACTCTAAACACTAGTAATCAATGTAGATAAAAAGTTACCATTAATTCCATACATCAAAACTTTTATAGGGGATAAGAAATAGGCTAAAAAACTTCTCCAATTGTCATATGCCAAAAATCTATGAAACTAATCATTCGACAGTAAATTCGTCACTTGGACGTCCGCACCTCTTCCAAATGGTGTCCCCATCTCACATCTACGTTCATGTCCGCACCTCATTCGCATACATTATGTCCAACTTCATTTCAGCCATTGCCAAGCTGCATGCTCATTCTCATGTGCATGCACACTATGTACGCATCAAAATCCGAATGCTTTCTAACCTAATCTAGATGTCCATATCCTTGGGCCTGCATCTACATGGTGATCCACATTTGTAATTTAGTTACAATTTCTTTCAATCTTTGATTCCTTGTTTTACTCAATTAACTTTACTGTATGCATAGCTCAAATGGACTATTAGTATGCTTCATCATTTGTTTGTTAATTAACAAAATTTGAACTATTTTAGACCATATAGTTTTCAGTAATAACATCCTTCTCCTAATTGTTAGGGTATTTATCTTCTTCCTCCGTTCTTTGTGTTCTTGTCAAGAAGGTTTGAGGAGGATAACACTCAAAAGGCAATGCAAGACAAGCCGTGTTGGTTCCTAAAGATTAAGTTCATGTTGATTACCGTTAGGCTCTATGCCCTCTAGAGCTTTTACATGGCAGGAACTACACCAACACAAAGGATATACTCTATTATGCACAGGAACATTCTATGTAAAGGTATAATTAGTTATACAATCTTTATATTGTACAAATTATATCAAAGTTGATCTTGTGATGAGATAGTACAATTTTAAATTTTCGCTGCGTTATCCTTTTTATTATCTTACATAATGTTCAACATTTTGAAATTTACAAAAATGCAAAAATTTTCAAAATGCAATTTTGAACTAGCGATGTAATAGTGACACGACACAAGATGGTGTTTCCTCGAAGATCATTAATAAGCAAGTCATCATGTAAGCATTAATTTTTTTCTTGAACAAGGAACTGGTGTATGAGTTGTGTGGAATACAAAAGACTTAATCGCACCATGCTTGAAGATTTGTTCTATAAAATAAATATGTAAAAATAGGAGAAACAACTGAGATGTTCATATTTCTTCTAAAATCTTTAAATTTTAATATGTGCAGGACATGAAATGAAGTTCAATGACATACTACACAGGCAAAACGCTTACTGATAATCTAGGCAAAATGCTTGGTAATTATCTAAACAGAAATCACATACGAATGTATTTATAAAATCTTTCATACATTTTTTAAGATTTCAAAACATCAATATTTCACAAAGAACACTACTGTCAAACAACTTGAGTAGCACCAGTGGATGATCTTGGATGCATTGTATCATCTGATAAAAATCCATGCTTTGTTATATCATACTTCTCTCCATCACCCCACAAAGCATATGCTTCTTCCCCGTGCACTGCATCATCTCCAATCTTCAGTTGTTCATCAGACATTCGTAAGGGCATGACTAAACTTATCAAAAGACAAATTATTGATGTGACAACAAGGTTCCACCCAATAATGAAACCACCACCAACAATTTGTTTCAAGAATTGGACACCACCAGAACCTCCATAAACTCCACCCCTAGAGTTTGTAACCGGTAGGAAAAGGGCACAGAGTGTAGGTTCTGCAAAAAGTCCAGTAAGGATGCCTCCAAGAAAGCCAGCCACAGCATGAGTATGAAACACTCCGAGTGTGTCATCAATTTTTTGAAGCAAAGTCCATCTTTTGTGAACAATCATCATGGTGAACCATGGGATGCTACCTGAGAGAATACCCATCACGATGGCTGCCCATCCTTGAACAAGACCTATATTACAGAGTATATATGTATATACACACAATTAGATAATTTAAAATGAAATAGATTCGTTTATGATGACAAGAAGGAATTCATCCTTATATGTTTATGCAATTTAAAAGCTTTTGTGACAATTTATAAGGTGACTACAACTTCAAATTTTAGTTAAAAGAAAATTTTCAAGGGGAAGTGAAATTTGGAATTAGAATAGATACTATTCAACAAGATGTCTGAGTGGGATTCGAAGTCTACAAATTTTTTCGGTTCCTAAATTTTGGAATATTTGGATTTATATTAGTAGCTGTAAGTTGTACAGGACTAAAGTCTAGGTCGATAGCTTAATATTATGTTTATATTACTAAAAGACGACATATGAAAGAGTGTACTTTATGCACACAAATAGATTTTATGGTTTGAAATTCATCTCGTTGCAAAGAGTCAAGTTCACTTATAGTGTTAATGAAATGTTTTGAAAACCTTGAATGCCTGTAGCTAAGAAAGATCATTATTTCTCTCTAAGCTTAGCACTGAGTAACTAATCCAATTGCTTCAATACTTTGTGATCATTGTAAAGGTCTTTGTTCAGAATCGAAACAGATAATTTCCAGAAACGTCTCCTAAGGTTTCTAACAATTTCACTCAGTAATGCCAAAGTATTCAACATTATAATTGGAACCTTCATGTTGAGCTTGAGGGACTTATTGGTTTAGGGGAATCAATGAGGGGAATGGGTGTCACAAGTAATAGCACCCATTATTGATATTAATAAAACAACTATCACTATTATTCAATGGGAATGAAAGTCATTAATTGGGATGTTAATGATTCTCTTCAAAATACTATTCAATCAAACCTATTAACTCTTATAATTAAGAGCAAAAACACACTCCCTAAAAAGGACACACATCTTTTAAGCTATCCACTTCCCAATATATTATTCTCTCTCTCTCTCTCTCTCTCTCTCTCTCTCTCTCTCTCTCTCTCTCTCTATGTGTGTGTGTGTGTGTGCGCGCGCGTGCTATGTTTTTTGATTTTGAATATTCTTGATTAGTAATCTATAAAATTTTATAAATTTTTTTAATGAAAATTTAAACTAAAAATCAAAGATATATAGTACTCTATATTAATACAATAAAAAATTACTTTTTTTAAGCTTATCATTTGCATAAAACTCAAATTAGAGCATGGCTATATTTAAAATTGAAAAATATTTTTTAGAAATTTTCTTTAAAGAGCTACAAAATAAGAAATTTTAAAAAATGTATATCATAAATAAAAGATTCAAAAATTTTAAAATTTACTTAAGAGTCATTCCAATAAACCAAACAAGTATTTTTATAATGATATCCATTCCATTATTAAACCAAAAATTTTGGGAATCATCAAAATCTATACTCATAGTAGGGTTAATATTATTTATAGTGATAGTGATGAAGAAATTTGAACGAAACAGACCCTAAATGTAACGAAGTCAGTCTATCTATAAAAAGGTAGAATTTATATAAAATTTTATGAAAAATTTTGCTTTCAAATTACCCTCATATGGCTAATAAATGATTCGGTATAATAAGTTTAACTCAAAAAAAAAAGTCTTAAAAATTTGAAAAAAAATAACAAAAGTTGATCTGAAAACTTACTTATGATAGGATGCAAAGAATTTTAATGAGATGAATTATAAGGAAACTCTGGAGAAAATTGAATATCAAATTATTTAATGAAATGAAAAACCAAAGTCAATTTTGTCTGAGCAAAGATAATTTTTGATATCGTATACTATGATCCTGTTACTTATTTCCAATGTTGTGAAATATGACCTGTTACCAATCTCATTATTGCTAGTGAAGATAGTTTTTAACCTTTTCTTTTAAGACATTTTTCAAGCTAAACGTGTTATTTCAATTTTTTGTGACCTAAACATTTTTAAGCATCAAGATTTCGATATTAAATTCACTTTATGGCTTGTAGTAACCTACCTCATCAAAATTGTTTGCAGTATGCCTTTAAGTAATTCTCCAGGCCAATTTTTCTCCATTTTGTTAAATTTTCACGTCCCATTTTGAATAAAATTTGTTATACCAATATTTCCAAGAAGCATGCAAGAATAATCTCATAAAATTTGTTATACCAATATTTCCAAGAAGCATGCAAGAATAATCTCAGGAGAACTTTACCAGGCATTTTATATCAATTTTAACCTCTCTGTGTATACATGTATATATAAGATAACTAGAAGTTCCAATCAATAAGAATCCTAATGAATCTAAAAAAAGGATAAAGGCCCAGCAGAAATTACTTATTTTACAAGACCCCATTATAAGTTCTATTAACATATAATATATTCTAATCGCCAACTCATACTTGATACATGTACATTTTATTAGAATTGAAATAATATCTCAAATTAATTGACTTTACTTTTTTTTTTTGTTTCCGAAGTAGCTCTCATCAGCTAGTACCAGTACCTCTGTTTGTGTTTGTGTATGTGTGTGTATAGATGTGTCTCTGTGTCTCGTGTGTGTAGCTCTGTTCGCCTCCCCCTTTGATAAGTTTGTGTTTGTGTATGTGTGTGTAAAAATGTGCGTGTATATATTTGTGTGTGTATATAGCCTAGTTTGTCTGTCTTTGATATGATTGCTGAGGTAGGCACCTTCATAAAATGTCTCCTTTTCTTTTTTTAGTAGTTACTTTACTTAATTCTCACTCATCCATGTAGATGGTCTAAATCACGTCCAATAATTGCCTAAGAATTTATTTTTTAAAGATGCTTATTTATATCTCTCCTTTTTCAAGTATTTCGTCAGTTTTTATCCCTGCCAAATTTAGCTCCATATTATGTTAATATGGCTATTTGTATTCCTATTTACAATACTTATTTTCCTTTTTATATCACGAGAATCCCTGTGACGCACTAGTGCCATGTTTACTTATTTTCATATTAACAATGTTTTTATTCTTTTTCTTTTACCTGTTATATTTTCCTTAATTCCTATTACACATGTTTTAGCATTACTTGACGGTGGCTGGTTTTTCCATTTTATTAATGCCTGCAATACATAAAACGAATCTTAACCGATCATGAAATAATTTGAAATCCTACCTGATTATTGAATTAATTAACATGCCACTTGGTCGTTAATTTAATTAACATGACAGTTGAAGGTAAACTAATTTTGTAGGCTGGAATGGGTTTAAAGGCCAATAGATTTGTAGAGAAGTTTTGAGATTTTTTTTTTTTTTTTTTTGTGGGCTAAACTCTGGCGTCCTTCATTCTCCTTAAACCTGTACAATTTCATGTCCTCTTCAAACAATCTCTGATTAATTGTTGGTTATCACCATATTGAATTATTATTTATTTCCTTTTTTTTTTTTTGCTTCTCGTTATTAAAAAGGCATATTTCTTTTTGCATTTTTGAATCGGTTATTTTCTCTCTTCCCCTCAACTCTTACCAGAGATTATGACTACCCATACTCCAGTATTACCATATTATTTATAGTCTTTTTATCTATTTTGGATGTTTTCTTGTATTACAAATTTAAGCTTTTAATTTATCATTTCATATGACTCTTTGGATAAGAAAGCAATTTTAGATTTCTGTGTACCTTCTTCTATTTCTCCTTTTGTACTATATTTATGAAATATAATTTATTTGCCTCTAACTAACATTTTTTTTTTTTTTGCATAAACATTTGTTTATAGATATGCTTAAAAAATAAACTTTTAAATTTGGTAGGGGCATACATATTCAAATAAAAATAATTCTCAAGAAAAACTATAGCTTAACTGAACATCAAGTCAAAATAATACCATTATCAATATATATGAGATCTAAAAAGTTATTTTCTTTCACTTCTTTTTCTTCGTTTGGCAATTCAATATGATACAACTATTCAAGTACTTTAATCAATGTAATGCATTCATTTTATCTATATTCTTTTAAATTTTCTGAATTAAACAAAATAAAAAAGAAATTAAATATGTACCCCAATTTTCAATCTTAAATTAAATACACGAATACTAAAGTACAACTTATAATACACACACACACGTGTATAGTATGAATTAATCACTCAAAACGTAAATAAAAAATAAAAATTTAACTTCTAACTAATATATGAATCACCATGCAGACACTTAACAGGTCAAATATTTATTATAAATCTAAAAAATTTACCTGAATGTGCTTATTCTTGTAATTTGTTAAACATCAGAAAGTGATTTAATTAATTACAGAGTTGGTAATAATAATTTATACATAGGTACTGAGGGTTATTATATTAAAGTTATGGTGAAAATGATTATAATTTTCAATTATCGTGAAATTATATGTTCAATACTAGGAAAATTTTTCAACGGATTAGCAGTACAAAGAATTATTTTGTAGTACCTTCATATAGGGTTTTAACCTACTATACGTTCAAGCTTGTACCCTACCCAGTGGGTACAGGTTAAAATTATGTACCTTACCCCATTCTATGAAGACCTGATCTTAATCTTTCCCTAGACTATTACACAGGGTAATGATATATATAGGTTAAATTAATCAATTTTGCTACCCTAGGCACAATGATAATTTATTAGCGGGGAAAGTTTATCTATTTTTCATAGTATTTTCTTGCGTGCATGCAAATATCTTTAACTTAACAACAATTGTAAAATTTCACCATTGGCAATTGACAGAACAATAATAATTGTACATTTTAAGCAATTGAGTAATTAGTTTTGTCCAAAAAAATAAATTAGGTGACCAAAACTTCCGACACTTTAAAAGTTTATTGACTATATTTACTGTTTGCTATTTAAATTTTGCAGGTTTAATATAAAAAATAAATGACTATCCACTGTGTACCTAATTACTTAAAAGTTTATTGACTATATTTACTGTTTGCTATTTAAATTTTGCAAGTTTAATATAAGAAATAAATGGCTATCCACTGTGTACCTAATTACTACCCTTTGCTTGGCCACGTCCATGGTGCTTTGCACACGTTATTTTTGACCGTCTAGACGTGTTGACACAATTATTCAATTTTTGCGTAGTCGAAAAGTGTGAAATATCGTTTATATCTGAAATGTGCAATGCTGAGAAAAAAAGTTGAATAAAGATTTGGGGCTCCGACACACCTGCACCAGGAGTGATACAAACAAGACCAGTAATCATTCCTTGAACTGCGCCAATGACGGAAGGCTTGTTGAAGAAGATGACATCCAGCCATGTCCACACTAGAAGGCTTGTTGCGGCACAAATGTTAGTGTTCAGGACAGCCATTGAAGAGTCAATATTGGCGCTATAAGGGTCTCCACCGTTGAAACCTGCCCAACCCATCCACAGTAGCCCTGCCCCAGCCAACATTAGTAACACGTTGTTTGGTGGAAACCTCTCTCTGTCGTTTTTCGATCTCGGACCAACCTGCAAGAAAATGATGATATTTTCGTTTTTTTTTTTTACTTGACGCTTTTATTAAATTATTAGCCTATAATTGGATATAATCTGATTGTAAAAAAAATAAAAACAAACATAAAAATAAATAACTACTTCTCTTATTAATGATTCAATTTTTAGTATGTGTAATTTCTCTCTGTCTCTTTTTTTTTAGCATAATTTTTCTTTGTCACTTCTTTCTTTGCTCGGTTTACCTCTTAAAAGTTAGACAAAAAAGTTGTATCTCCTATTTGATTGTTTACACCATGGTAATTGGTCACAAATTTTCTTAAGATTTCATCAAAATAAAAGACCATAATGCAGATGACAGAGTGCAAAATTTGCAAACTTTCAATGTCTCTGAGATAATGATTGAGTGCACCAAAGTGTGAATCAGAAAATTGTTAAAGTTCAAAATAGAATAAGTCAGACAATAATATCAAAAGACGTTCACCATAAGAAGGCCAATTCAGAAGCCTTTATCATGAAACGTGAATGTTTATACACCACTACAATGGAATTTTCGTCGACTAGAGACGACTTATGACTAGGCGATTCAATTCACTCTTTTTCTCGTCGTGAACAATAATACAATTCTGTCGTTGCCAACATTTCAATTCTTTTACTTGTGAACAAGTCTACTTGGAATCAAACTTGGCCAACAAAGTTAGACTACGGGTAAATGTCAAATTAACCGTCAACTTCACAAATGTGAATAATCTTTCGATCACCATGAGTTAAATATTTGTAAAGAATTCGTGGTATTTGGTGATTTATCGTGTCACAAGTACACAAGATTCATTCGCTATGAACTAACCTTTTTAAAACATTTGGCAGAGTGGACCCAAGGATTTGAACTTGAGTAAATGCTAAAATATGCGTGTATATTCCTAGTACTCTAAATTGTTTGCGTACGTGTCTGTTTAACTAACATGTTCTGAAAATACTTTTCAACCTTATATTCTAATTTGGAAGATTTCAAGCTCCACCGAACAATATTTTAACAGAATTCCAGTTACCTGTCGTTCAAATCATCTTCAAAATGGAAAAATTTTAATACGTTATTCTGCAAAGCGGAAAATTTTTTTAAACTTTATCAAAATGCAGAGTGATAACACCAACAAATATTTACACAGATTTTGATATTCATATTTGGTTAAATTATTAGAAATCCTTGGTTAGGCCTTTGTATTCAACTAAGTAAATTACCCGGAGTATTGAAATTTGTGTAATCTCTATGTTATTCACCAACCATACTTGTTTTTGACACACAACCACAAGTACAATCACATATTGCACAAACATACTAAAAAGCCTATTTTAAACAGCTTTTTTTTTTAACCTTCTTTTAATTTCTGATTTTGAAAAATCTGTTTTATGATGTTCTCAACTGTTTTTTTTTTTTTTTTACTCTGCTTTTAGATTTTTTTAAACTAAAATTAAGAACAACTAATTGTCAGTTTTTTTTAAAATCAATTTTTACAAAAATCAGAATCTCTTCAAAATAAGTCCTACAATAATGAGAAGTGACTGTATAATTATCAGACAAATACACATTTATAACAATTTGAACATTTGCAAATATGTGGGAGCATATGCAAACATGCATTACACCTAAAGTCACCAAACCGCACACGAACACAAATGAACTCTTTGACATAGCATCAGACTATAAGTGGCACGCACACTAAAACCAAAATACTTACTAATTTGACTGGACACAAAATATACATTTTAGTTCTTAACCACTTATGTCACTTTTTTAAAAAATGCAAAAATAGATCTAGACAAGTAAATTAATAAGCATTTTATTAAAATTAATTTATGTCACTTTTAAAAAAATACATGCAAAATAGATCTAGACAAGCAAAACAATAAGCATTTTATTGAAATTAATTTACTGTGAATTTGTTATTCGATTATTATTAACTGCAAAATGTATGCACCTTATTTAGTGTAAACGAATATACTCTGTAATTTGTTAGCATGTGCCCTAAAACCAATTAGATTTAGAGTTGTATTTTCGTGTGTGTGAGTGCGGCATTTCAATATCATTTATATACTTGTTATTTACTATACTTGTTTATGTAATAAAATCTATAAAATATTAACTGTGTATAATGTAAAGTAATAAAGAAGGTAATGCAGCGAAAATTTAAAATTTTATTACCTTAACACATGATCACTTTAATATAATCTATATGATATCAAGAGAGTTTCAATGATTAATTTCTCAAGCACAGAAGATTTCTATACTAATAATAGGCAGATCCTTCTTGTTGAAGATGTTGTGTCTACAACAAAAACTCTGCAAAGTTGAGACTCTAACAGTATCCACAGGAGCATAATCTTCAGGAATCCTAGCCTTATCTTTTGAGTGCTTGTTCTCTTCGATCTTACAAGCGAGACACACAAGGATGGAAGAAGCAAATGATCACTACCAATCAAGTAAAGTGAGAAACATTCGTTCTTGGAGAACATGTTCCTCCCTCCATTTTCTATCTCTTCTTATTTTTCTATCACTACTTTTTATCTCTCTAGTTATATTTTGTGTCTTGATACGTATTCAAGAGCAAAGCACTTATTTATAGTTAACAAATCCTAGTCTTTAAAAAAAAGAAAATTATTAAGAAACCAATACGATTAGGAGGTTTCACCTTACCAAACAAAATTAAACAGTTTCCTTTCCTTAAGAATGTGATATCCCATATCGGTGGGAAGAAAATAAAAGAAATGATATATAATAATCTGCATTTGGATTACTAAATAACTTGGCTTGAGTATTTTGAGCCCGTGGTTTAAAGCTCAAAAGTTATTGGGCCAACCCAGACGCGGGATATTACAAATTGTAACAGAGTGAACCTCGTGTGGTCTCTGCACGGAGTGAGACTGGACCTATGGTATTTGGGCCACAACTACACAAGGAAGTGAAGGAGGAAGTGAAGGAACTAAGTGCTGTGCGGGACTAAGTGCTACGTCGACTTAAGGGCGGGAGCCACTTCTAGAGTCCGTACGAGCCACCTCTAGAATCCGACACAACCGAGTGGACAATCCGAATATGAATTGGGCTTTGCGAGGATGCAAAGGCCTAAAGGAGAGGTGAATGTGATATCCTACATCGGTGGGAAGAAAATAAAGAAATGATATATAATATCCTGCGTTTAGACTACTAAATAACTTGGCTTGAGCATTTTGAGCCTGTGGTTTAAAGCTCAAAAGTTATTAGGCCAGCCCAGACGCGAGATATTACAAAGAAAACCTAAGATCTCTTCCACTTCGTAATCGAAACGCCTTCCACCACAATTTGGATAATTGCATATAAATTCGTATGGTTAATTTATGTGATAAATTAGCACCACAAGTGTCTTATGCTTATTTCAATAACTATTTAATCTAAAGATCATGTCCTTATTATATGTGACTCATTAGATTATATTTGTATTGGCAATAAGTACAAACTATAGCTTATTAAATAATTAATTAAGAGTTAAATAAATTAGATACTTTAAATCGATCATTAATTTAATTAATTAATTAATTTACACTTATAGATTATGAGTATGCTCCTTTAAAATTTCATAGATTCAAATCCTCGAACAATGCACATGCGTGATGTAACCTGAACTAATTCCATAGTACCTTCACAAGTTTGCCAAACAAATGAAGGATGGAAAACAAGAGGAGGACAATCTCAGTCATCCTATTCATAGTCAATGTCTTCATGAAAAGCACCCGAATATTAAAGGACTTGCAAGGTCTTATCTAGACCAATGACTTGGAAGATAAAAAAAGAAATGAATTGTCTCTGGCATGGTATCTTAATTATACATGATCCCCCCTCCCCAAAACACCCAAAAAAAAAAAGAAAAAGAAAAGCGTCGAACGCCAAAGACTGTTTTTTAGTGATGGTGTCAGAATTGCTTCTTTTTTTTTCTCGGGTTTACATTACGTGACATTTGAAAGCATTGAACACAGCCCCTCTCCCCACAAAAAAAAAAAAAAAAACACCATTGCCTGGGTTTTAGTGGTGATGTCAGAATTCCTTCTTTTTTTTCCCTATCCGAAAGGTTAAAAAGAAGACTACATTTAGATGGGCATGGGTGATCCAAAACTTTGGGTTTAGGATAAGGGCCAATATTGACGTGTGTATATAATAAACTTAATACAAACTTTTATCTAAGGGATGAAGATTTAAACAAGTACAATAATATATCACTTATAAAATATTATTCTAGCTTCATGTTCGATTTACAATGACGAAACTACAGTACTAGATTACACACAGATACTTATATATCACTTTGTGACTTGAAAATGCAATTTTTGTATGAATTATTTTGTCATGGAACAATAATACATCATCAATTTATGTACTACTCCTCCAATTAGATATTTAGAATAGTGACTAAAGGAGTGAAAATTTGCCTGATTTTCTTTTGATTCTTATGATTAAAACAGCAGATCTCTTAATTTATCCAAATTAAATGAGTTATCTTGTATTGGATATGTCATATGTTATTAAGTACTTTCATTATTGTAGCACTTGTACAAAATAAGGGGAACAATGCAAAAATATAAGAAAAGTTTGGGAGGACCTCAAGGTATCAAATCGAAAACCAATAGTAAAATTTATGGGCAAGTAGATTTTTTAAAATTTTGGCCCAGCTCCTCCCCCCTCAAAACCCCAACATGTCAGTGGCGACACAAGACTCGTGAAGGTAACCTATCATTCTAATGAAAACTTTGACTATGAAGTCTAATTCTTGAGTAAATTAAAATGAATTTTATTATTCATGAGATAAATTTTAGTGATTTAATTCTAGGCTAACAGCCTAACCCTCCCATCTTTACACTTTTCTCTGGTTGTTGCACACTTCACATATAATTTTTCACTGTCTCAGTATCCCTGTCAGCTCAATTGATAGACTGACTCGAACAAAATTTAATGACCGAATAGTAACCAAAATTAACTACTCTGGGGAACAAAAAACATAGAAAAAAAATCTGTGAAAAAAAAAACACACAGAAAAAAAACTGACCCAGTAAGCAGCGGTGATGCCGGCAATCCCTGAGGAAAGATGAATGACATATCCACCTGAATAATCCATCACACCCCATTGGAACAAAAATCCACCTCCCCATAGGCTAAATGCACCCACCGTATACGAAAAAGTAAGCCAAAGAGGCACAAAAGTCATCCAAGCCTTGATATTCATCCTCCCAAGAACAGATCCCGCCAGAAGTATCACGGTTATGGCCGCAAAGACACACTGAAACCAGACCATCGATGCCATAGGATAGTAAGGAGTGATCATAGCAGTCTCAAGGGTATGATTTTTATGGAAATGAGCAGTGGCCGGAAGCTCAGCTTGCTTGATGAGAAACTTTTGACCCAAAGCAGGTCCAGCTCTTCCCCAAAACGGCAGGAGTTTTTCGCCGAAAGACATCCTGTAAGCCCAGGTCACCCAGCAAATAACCACGGCCGCGAAGGCATAAAGGGCCATGAAAGCCGAGTTTACTGCCCATTTCTTTTTTACTATACTTCCATAGAGGATCACCAGACCTGGAACGCTTTGGAGACCCACGAGTGTGGCCGATATCATCTGCCATGCGTTGTCGCCTTTGTTTAACCAGTCAGTAACAGCCAACGACGTGTTGGCCTGGTAGGCCGGGGGCAGTGCAGCAGCCATGGGTGCCTGGACGTTGGTCTGTTAGAAAGCCAAAGAGATTGGAGATTTGGTTTTCATATGTAAGAAGAAGACCAGGAAGACTTTAGTTACCTGGTCTATATATGCTAACTTACCAATGTTTATCCTTTAGAATTTGTAAATGCATAGGTCAAACAAGTTGTACAAGAGGCTAACATAAACAAAAAATCACTGCATCTTCTAGTTTTTGTTTTTGTTTTTCCATTTTTTTCGTACTAGTGTAGTTTTTGGATATTCCTTCCCTAACATTGTCACAAATTGATTTTCCGTGTGGAACAATTTAATTAACGATATGATAATATTCTAATTGCAAAATACTAATATTGCCGAACTTTGCAAAAAAATTATTCCGTATCAACTTGTATGCATTAACTAAGCCGTACAGTGGTGGGGGAAAGGCAGTTGCACATTAAATTTTAGGATTAAAAAACTTGCAATTTTATTTAAACTTTTACTCAAAATAAAAGCGTCTTACAAGTCTGTTCAAAATTTTTCTCACAAAATCAAGTCTATCAATACATTTTACCAATAAATTAATAATACAAAAGTGTACTCAATTTATAGCTATTTCATTCCCCGAAATTATAGTTATTAAATCCAGCCTGGCAACTAGCAAGTAGCAAGGAACCCTCCTTCAGCAAAGGACTGGGTCAATATATTTGTATAATGAATATAATAATTTAAGTATCCTAATATGTGGCCTTTGAAAGATATTAATAAGGAAAGATGCTTTCAAGATATTTTTAATTGCATGAATGATAAATTACAGCACAACTAAAAGCCAAATAGTCATGATAAAATACTTTGACATTTTTAATGTTTCAATAATTTTATACATTTAATCGTTTTTATATAAAATAGTATAACGTATAATTATATAAATCTATGCACTATTTTAAGTAATAAATGTCTTATAAAAATATTTAAACTTCTTAGAGTAGTATTGATTATTGTCATATCGTTTGAAATATAATACATGTAAAAATAATATATTACTCCTAAGACATTATACATTTCTCACAATATAAGCCAGTATATCGAAAATAAAGGAATTTGAGGAATCCAGCATGCATGTAAATATGCTTAAGGCTAGCTTTAAAAAATAAGCATATAGTTAGATTACTGCCAAAGCCTCTTATATGTTCAAATGGATGTCAAAGGTTCACACTTTGTAAATGCTAAAATTTTGCAATAAAAGAAGCTCAAATGGATTTCTAGAATTCAAATTTTGAAATTGCTAAAATTTTAAGAGTCAAGTTTTATCATAAGCCGACCGAATTCTTTAGTTTTTATAAAACCAATGGGTGGACGGAGTTCCACCGGATTTATGGAAAGGATCCCGAATTAGACCAGTTCACTGGATTAATCTGTTCAACCCTCAAGCAGTGCCGAGCCTGAGACAAAAAAGACAAAAGGTAAGGGGAATGGTTAGGTCGAGAAGAAATAAATTAAATTTTTAATGTTGAATACACTTTGGCATTTGGCATACAGAAAATTACAATTTTGGTATTAAATATTTGAGGATATCGATAGTTTCAATCCCTAAAATTTGAATAAAAACAAATTTAGTATCAAATGTTTCAAATTTTCAGCATGTTTAGTCCAATTGACTAGTTTTGTCAAAATTTCACGGGAATCCGATCATATGAAACTCACATGCTAATGACCAAATTTTGAAAAAAATAGAAAAAAAGAAAAAATTTTAATTGCCATAAATTGTAATTAAAGGCACTAATTTGAGTTCACACACGATAAATAAATATATAAAATTGGAAAAAATCTGCTTGGATAATGCATTCATGTGTATTCCTTTAATTACAAATTATGATAACTAAAATTTTTTCTTTTTAAATCTTTTTAAAAATTTTGTAACCGATACGTAAATATCATGTAACCGGATTCTGATAAGTTTTTTGCAAAAGTAATCAGTAGTACTAAACATACTAAAAAATTGAAATATTTAGTACTAAATTTACTTTTATCCAAATAATAAGAATTAAAACTGCTGATATTTTAAACATTTGGTACTAAAACTGTAATTTTGTGTTTGACAATTGGCAAGTGGTGACAACTGACAAAATAAAACAATATGGAATTTCCATCCAGATGGTGGTGGAGAGAAGATTCAAGGAATCAAAAATTCAACGGTAGCAGCTGCGCGTGAATCCGGTGAGAATCCTGCTTATAATAAACAAAAAAATCATGTCATGTGATTCCACGCGCTCCGGGCTGGAATCACGGGCCGTGATCCAGCTCAGCTCATTGAGACTCAAAATATCAGAGGTTTTCTTTGGTTTCCATCATCCAGCTCATGCATTGAGGCTTCGTGATGGGCAGGTGTGTCCTTAAAAGTCAAAGTCATCACATATGTGAAACTTGTAAAGCTTGTTATTTTAGTAGGAAAATTTTAATCTAAGCAAATATTATTCTTTTACCGAACAGAGTGGAGATATTTACATTCTCTCTATGCTTGTTTTTTATGACTTAGAATTTAAAACAGCTCCTCTTGTTTACATTATGATATACAATTAAAAATAACCCCTATTGTTTATGAGCCATAAGTGTCTCGTAAAATTAAAGCGTTTATGTGACTAATGTACACACTAATACAAAAAGCATATATTTTATTTGTAAATGTACAACTGATTAACCTGGCAAATTTTTTTTAGAAAAATGGTTTATTTAGTTCTTTAACTCTTTTACTAAAATATTTTTAGTCTCCCATTCTTTTCTGGCGCCAATTAAGTCCTCAAAAATCCTCAAAAAAAAAAAATTTTAAGTCCTCAAAACTTTTTTTAGAACCCATTTGGTCCCTTTACTATTGAGTTGCCCAAAAACACGTTTCAGCCCTCTAAAACCTTATCAGTCAAGACTTGTGAGTGAAAAAAATTCCACATTGAAGAAATGAGCGCGCTAATAGGTAATAGCCATACTTGCCATGGGCTCCTTCCCCAGTCAGTAATTGCCTAGGTGTCGGAGTTCTATGGGTCCTATTTAGGTTGAATGAAAACTTTCTCATTAGTGCTTGTGAGGTTATCAATGCCATTAGTGTGCCTTTATCTTTCATCTAATTTGTAACCTAACATTTCTTGACAATTGAAAAAAAAAAAAACAAAACGTTTATTAAATGCTAGAGGTAAAACGAATTGTTAGTGAAAAAAGTCTCACATTGAAGAAATGAATGAGCTAATAGCTATACTTAAGTGCCATGAGCTCTTTCTCCAGTCAGCAATTGTTTGGGTATTAGAGTTTTGTAGGTCCCATTTAGAGGTTGAGTAAAAACTCTCTCATTAGTGCCTATGAGATTAGTTAACTTCATTTATCAGTGCCCTTTAGTGTGCCTTTAGCTTTAATCTAATTTATAATCTAACATTTCTTGATAATAGAAAAAAAAAAGAACAAAATGTTTATTAAGTGCTAGAGGTAAAAAGACTTGTGAGTGAAAAACAGTCCCACATTGATGTAATGAGTGAGGTAGCCATACTTCATTGACATGGGCTCCTTCCCTAATCAGCAATTGCCTAGCATGTTGGAGTTTTGTGGATCCCATTTAGGTTGAGTGAAAACTTTCTCATTAGTGCTAGTGAAGTTAGTTAACTTTATTTATTAGTGCTATTCAGTGTGCCTTTAGCTTTAATCTAATTTATAATCTAACATTTCTTGACAATTGAAAAGTAAAGGGTAAACCGTTAATCTAGTTTAGCCCTTCTAATAGAAAAGGGGCAAAAAGACAAAGCGGGAAAATAACTACCAATAATATAAAAAAATAAATATAGTGTCATTTGAGAATTTGAAAACAAGCATTTCAAGGCATAATGCAGGCACTGGTGCAAAATTTAGCGCTTTTATAGTATTGAAGAGATGTTAAAAGAAATTCCATAGCCAAATGATCATTTGCATAATTTAAGTTATTGATTGTTTATTTTTGTATGTTCATTCGTCTCCAATTTATTAGAATAAATAATTAATTATCAAAAGGCAACTTTCAATTAAAAAAGAGATAAATACAGAAACCTCCCCACAATTGTAGATGGCTTCTTTTACGTATAAAAAATAATTACACCTACCTTCTTTATTTTACATTTCTAGGTTACATTTGCTAACACAAACAAAAAGAATAGCATGAATATCCTGAAAATACTCCTAATAACTTATCCAGAAAATTAAATAATTCGATATACTTTTAAAAAGTCAATAATGCTCTCATTCTTGAATTGAATTTTCAATCTTGAACAATCCTCCATATCTGCCAACCTCGTCCAACCCTTGGCCTAAAATCTCTATGTATATTCACAGGTCTTTTATTTTTGTAAGTAACAAAATTCTAACTTTCAGATCCTTTAGCTTCCTTCCTCTTGTGTGAGCTGCTCTCCTTATATAATTTACGGTCAAGAAATCACAACGCCGTCCTACCAACAAATCAGTGATTAATATACAAACACGAAATAAAACATTAATGTCACCATTCATCCTCCTGATCTCGTGCATATACTCCCTCGAATCCATTACAACAGTATTTTTCATAAAAGTTGATATGTTTGGATTACTATAATCAAACCAACAATAACAATAAATATTAAACAAGCATTACCAAAATTAATGATAAATATTAAACCAATATTACCAAAACAATCATATCAAAGTTACCCATCATCATGAATCACCAACTCACTTGATTGCAAGAAAAGCTATTCAGCCATTCTAAAATTACAAAGATGGGGAATCAAAATCACAAATTATACCATTTCAAAGTTATCCCATTGTGGTTGGCATGAGGGATGACTAGATAAGCCCTCATCTCGATCCCTCTTAGGGGCGGAAGTGTTTGTTTTGGGCATGGTGCCTGCAAAATCAAACAAACAAACAAACATGAAGGGCATAGCTAGGGGTACCATGAATCGATCTACCCTATCAACACATGACTACAAATAAGCTCGTGACCAATACCCATTATAAAACACTATCCTCAAATATCATAATTGCAATTAGGATAGATAAGATATGAAAGGAACCTGTAGATGAAACAAATAAGCAAGCAATTGCCTATTCAAAAACGAATACAAATCATGCCCACAAGGGAGTATCATCAAAAGTGCCATATTCATCACACAATTATTCCATCTAGGATAATTTTAAGCTAAATATGACCCAAGAAAACTGAGTTATTTCAAATTCCATTCAGTATCCATCAATTATGCTCAAATTGTAATAACAATGAAATTCGAATATAACGAACTAACAATCCACAATAATGCAAGATTTGCTCAAAATTCATTAATTACCTGCCCATATTAGGCTAGGAATTAACACATTTATCATAGAACAAAACAATTAGTCAACCAATTTCACAAAATAACCGATATTCATCAATTGGTTGAAAACTATTCAACTCAACAGATTAGTCCATAAAGTATCTAGCACATACTCTATTGAATCTAGAAAAGTCATAAAACTATCAGCAATTACAAAATATGCACACATATTAACTAAATATCTCACATAAAAGATGGCAAAATTGAATATGTTAAAACATGAAAACCACCAAAAATTGGAAGACCAATAACATGTAATGGAAAGAAGACGGCACTAAACCAAGTTTAAAAACCAACACAAGTGAAAGATTTAGCCCAAATGAATCAACAGAGACGGATTTGTTCAAAGAGAGATCATCCTTGGCAAGCAAACCTTACACTAATGCGGTGTTATTGTGTGCCTAATGTAATCTAGAGTGTGTGGGTGATGAGGATTTAGGGAGATTAGGTGAAAATATGAAGGATTGATGAGATGGGGGGACAGGGATTAGGATTTCGAAAGAGGAGTGTGAAAAAAATGAAGCAAATTCTGAGAAAAGGCTGTTAAAATCTTTTTTGCAATCGAGCTTGTGGCTTTACCCGTAGCTCGTGATGAGTCACGGTTAGTTGCTTCTCCTATTGCGCCTTCTGATGGGAGCCGAGGACGAACCTGTGGCATGGGTTTTGCCACGGCTTGAACAAAGCTCCCTTTTTTTATAAAGAATGCTCACCTGCGCCTCAACCCGAGGCGCGGTTTCTACCACGATTACTTAGCTGTAGCTCAAGCTGCTGCTGGGTTGAGCGATGGCTGCCATCATAAAATGATAAACGTTAGATTATCTCCTACCAGTGCTTTTTTTAATATCATTAGCTCGATATCCTTAGAGATCATCAAGTATTGGGATCATCGAGGTAGTGGACCTCCATCCTCATCTCATCGCAATCACCACCTACATAAAGCATGAAACGATGTTAGCTAACCCTGAACATCCCTTTCTCTTTGTGTGTAATTTCTACATAAGAGAACACCTTGTTAATTACAATTGGACCAGACCATATAGATCTAACCTTATCTAAAAATAGCCAATGTCTGGAATTAAATAGCAGCACTTGATCTGCCAGCTTAAACTCCTTGCATACCTTAAGGGTACGTTTGGTTCACAAGATGACACAGGATTGAATAACAAATCCCATGTCATCTTATGTTTAGTTAGGTTTTTTAAGTAGTATTAATCATCCTATGTAATTAACTTAATCTCTTATTCATGGGATAAAATAATCCCATAGTAGGGTTGATATTAGTTATCTCGGGATGAAGCATATGTAGGATAAAAAAATTTTAGGTAAATTCAACCCTATCCTTATCTCATAAGAACCAAAACTAATATGCTTTCTTCTCAAATTCTGTCTGGAACTTTACTCTGTCAAAGTTTCGATTTCATATTTTTCGTTCAACAATTGTTTTCTAAGTTGAATCATATCTATAACATTGTTCATGTTTTTATTATTTTATATTTTCAATGATTTTTATTGTTGGTTTTTTTTTGTGGGTTCTTATTTAGTTTATTTATTTATTTTTTTCACTTATAATTGTTGGCCCTCTATTTTTTGATTAATTGAGATCTTAAAGCCCTTTTGTTTTGCAGAATATGTCACATAAAATGCAATTTTCATGTTAGTTAGTCTGACAATAAAGGAAAAGAATTTGCTTTAGTAAGATTCTAGCACTGTTATATTATCCTATTTTTTTTAAAGTAGTCAAAATCAACATCACTAGTTAATTACAAATGAAAATTTTAAAAATTATATATTTTTCTTCTAAGGTAAATTGAGCCAAGAAAGATTCGAAGTTAGCCCCATTTGGAAAGCCATGAATAATTGAATGAAAGTGATGCCATCTTATTTCAATCAAATATTTTTTGGAATCACACAAGAATAAAAGAAAAAACTATGAAATTTCTAGTGAAAATGATGATTTTTGATGTTATATTATTCTAAATTTGTTTTATATTTTTATTTATGCTTGTTTTTTGAAACTATATTTTACCAAAAAAAAATGGCCTAACAAATCTCTAATACAAACTTTGATTTATTTGAAATACGGATTTATTTTTATTCCTAGTCTATTACACTTATTGAATTTATTCTATTGACATGATAATTCTTATAATACTATTTGAACATTATTTGTTGAATTACAAAATAAAAATAATAAATTATTTAATTACCATATTTGTATTTTAGCATATTATAATTCTTATAATATTATTTAAATATATGTTGAATTACTAAATAAAAATAATTACACAAATGTAGGGGTACTTTATTCAATAAAATGATAACGCAATCTTCAACCAAACACCAGATAGCTCATCCTAGGATTCAACCCACTAAATCCCTTACCAACCAAACATGGGATATGTTGGATTGTGAATCTTGAGATGACTAATCCTAGGATTTATAATCTGGGGATGAGTCATCAATCTTATCCTGTCCGTGAACCAAACGGAACCTAAGGTTCTTATCATGCCACACCCTTGTCTTCTCCTTGTAAATCTTTGAACTCTCACAAGCCTCATAGCACCATTTGTCTAATTCATTCATTTGAAGTCTACGCTTTGTACCTGCATAATTGAAATCATAGTTAAGAGACTTAATGGCCCAATAAGCTTTGTGCTCCAATTCTACTGACAAGTGACAGGATTTTCCCTACACTAACCTACACGGTGTAGTGCCAATTGGTGTGTTATAGGCAGTCCTATAGACCTATAGAGCGTAATCTAACTTTGTTGACTAATCCTTCCAAGCATGCTCTGTAGTCTTTTTCAATATCTTCTTTAGTTCCCTATTGGTTACTTCCACTTGGCCACTAGTCTATGGGTGATAAGGAGTGGCTACTTTATGTGTAACACCAAATATATTGAGTACCATTTGCAAATTGTTAGTTACAAAAGTACGCAGCCTATCACTTATTATATCCCACTACAAGAAAAATAAACATTAGTGGCGACATTTTTTTAGTGACAATATTGTCGCTCTCCATTTTTTCGAAAGCGAAGAAACAAAGTGAAAAAAAGAGTTTTGGTGATTTTGTAAAATAGTTTTTTAGAAAATATTTTTTTAATTTTTGAAAAATAAAGCAAAACAAAAGAAAATGGCTTAAAATGGGACTTTGAAAATGCAACTATTTTGGGCCTGAAAATAGAGTCTAAAAGGGTTTTTATGAAAAAAAATATGGAGTTGCCACTTGGTATTAAGTTTTGGTGTACTAGGTCACCAGAAAATGTTTTTTTTTTTATGAAAAAGAGTGACAAAAACTAGGAAAAAACCTCTTAAAAAATATTTGTAGGAAAAATATAAGAAAAACCCTTTGAGATGACTCTAGGTCTTTGAAAACGAGAGAAAATGAGTTCGGGAATTACAATTGAAGAAAGGGAATGCAAAGGTTCACACCTAAGGTACCCTTTCAACCTAACCGAAACTAGTTGTGAGGTTTAGTTGAAATTTTCTTAATGTAACCTTAAAATTGATCACATTTGGATATCTCTATATGAATGCAAACCTAGGCCTTGAAAGCGATATCGAACGGGGGCAAAATGTCCCTTCGAAGTTTAATTAGCTTTAATGCATTAATTGTGCAACCCAAAATGAAACCTCAAAGGAGTCACGAATTATGCACAAATAAAATAAAAAAGTAAAAAATTAAATGCAGATATAGATATAAGTGATCAAGGAAAGGAATGCAATATAACGGGTACGGGAAACTAGACTTGTGATATAATGTTCCTTCATATAAAGGGTAGATAGCACGCTTAAGCCATTAGAGCCATACTCGCCCATTTCCCATGTTCGAAGAGTGACTCTTCCTAACCTAAGCAAGCAAAGGACCAATCTATCCTAAAATACTCTATGAAATGCAATCTAAATATCATGCTTCACATATACAGGGGATAAGGGATAATGTATAAGGGGTGTAATTAAGCAAAATAGAGAAAAATCCTAAAAATATAAAAATGCATGAAAATGTGATGATGAGCATACAAATGACACTAACACGTGAGGAGCCTAAAGGTCTAGCATTGAACTAATCCATTTTCTACAAATTCTTTTACTAGCATTGAACTAGTGAGAAAATAAGGAAAATCACAACTAGTGTTGGACTAGTGTGATAGCATCACAAATAAGCATAAATTAAAGCATAATAAAATTAAATAAACAAATAATGTCACACAAAGCACATAATACATAAGCATAATATTCTAGATTTAAAATCCTAAAGAAAGCAAGTAAAACACACAAGCACATAAACACATAGAATGCAAAAGCTCTAACTATTGCACCGGGGAAATCTAATTACAATCTAGAAGGGGAAAAGATAAGAAAATGACCTATCTAACCTATTTATTACATTTTCTATCTAAAATACATAAATTTTGTTAAATAAATGAAAATATAACCTATCTATTACATTACCTATCTAAATACAAATTTTATTAAATAAAATATCACCTATCTATTACATTCCTCTAAATAATTAAAATTAAACTCGACTAAATAAATAAACAAAAAATTAATAAATACTCAAAAATAAAAGAAAATTAAAACAACACTAAAACACATAAGAAAATCACATAGGAACACATAAGGAGAATTAATTAAAGGGTAGTGAGGGTATCTCCGTTTTGAAGATGAGACATAATTGCTAAAATCATAAACAAACGTGTCAATGTACCACCATTTAGTTAAAATAAAGAATAGAAAATGAATTCCAACATCTAGGGGAAAAGATGCCAACTTAGATGAACTAAGGGGGAAATAGTAAATTCAAGCCTATTATAAGGGTAAAATGTAAATTTAATCAAACAACGACCAAAATTGCAAATTCTAGCAAAAATTAGCAGCACAAAACATATACTTTAGCAAAATAGGGGGCTAAAAAACATTCCAGCAACTTGGGGAACTAAATTGGAAATTTCAGCAACATTCAAAGGTAAAAATGTACTTCCAGCAAACATAAGGGTAAAAATACAGTTTCCAGCCATGCAATGGGACAAAAATGTAATTTCTAGCAATTTACGAGGGCCAAAATATAATTTCCTGCAAGCTAAAGGGGTAAAAAAAAGATAATTTCAGCAATGTTTGTGGGCTAAAGTACAAATTACAACAACTTAAAAGCCTAAATTGTGAATCACAGCAAAGTTAGGGCTAGAAATGAATTTTTCAGCAGCAATATACAATGGCTAAAATGAAAATTCCAGCAGGTCCTAGGCTAATTGAAGAATTCGGCAAGCATAAGAGGTCAAATTGGAAGTTTCAGCAAGCATTGGGGCAAATTGAGAAGTGTTTAAAATCTAGGAGGATAACAATACTAATTGGAACCCTAGGGGCTAGAGGATAAATACCCATGTAAAGTTAAAAAACTAATTAGAACCTAGGGGCTAAAGGATAAATACCCATGTAAAGTTAAAATGGATAACATGTCCTAAGCAGTACTACCCAAAATTACACCAAAAACATTAATCATAATTAAAATTAAATAACATATAAAACAGAAAAATTAATTAAGAAACAGGCGTATAAGATTAGGAGCAAAAGAAACCATTAATTGATTTCCTTAAGGAGTAGGATTTCCTAAAGGAATAGAATTTACTTAAGATAAGCTTCCTAAACCTATTTGGTTTCCTATTGCTCTTATTTTCTAAAGACTAGGATACTATTCCTATAAATATGTCCTTGCTTTGACTCTTGAAAGATTGATGAAACACAAAAAAAAAAAAAAAAAAGAGAGAGAAAAACTCTAGGAGTGTTGCCACTTCCCTCTTTGTGGCATCTCTCCGCTCTCTCTCTCTCCCAATAGTTAGGATTTTTTTTTTCTTGTGTTCTTCATGATAACTCAAGGGAGGTAGCACTTTAAAGGTAAGGCAAATAAACCCAAAGGTTCCTAAAGATCTTGTTCGTGTAGATACTATTGGAGGCTCTACACTTGGAGAGCTATTTGTGGTAGATTAACACCTTTATTGAATAGGATATTGCCCGTTGAAGTATAAAAATCTTCTATGCTTGAGGTATTTATGCTAAACCCCATTTAATCGTATAGATTATATCAAAGTGGCCATTGGTTAAGGTAATAACAATTTTAAGTTTGCGCTGCATTACCCCATTTAATCGTATAGATTATATCAGAACCTACTTCGATTATATCTATATGATTTATGTTTATTTAATTATCATAAACATAGATGGTTTATTCTTGATGTCAATTTGTCACGAAATTGTTGTAGAAAAATCAACAGTTTGATTTTTAAGAAAACGATCTTAATTGTTTAAAAGTGTTTTAAATAATTAAGATGAGTTCTTAAGTTTTATTTATGGTTTCTAAATTGTTTGTAAGTGCTAAAGGGTTTTAACATGATTTGGTTCAAAAAGAGTTTTAAAAAAATCTAGAAAAATCATTTTTCTCAAATCCAGAAGGTTAGCCGCGGGCTGAGCCGCATAGCTAAAAGATCGAATTCCTCAAAATCTAAGCTGTAGGTTCAGCCGTGGGCACTTTGCTCGCGGCTTGACCCGCGACTCATGAGCTGTGGGTGTTTCACTAGTGGCTCAAGGATAGAAGGTTCTATTTGCTAGCCACGGGCACGAGCCACGAGCACAAGCCATGGGGGGTCCACCCACGGCTCAAGTCAGAACCCTAGTGGGAATTTTTTTATTTTTTGGAAAAGTGTGATTTTATGTGAAATTTTTTTGTGAAAAACTCTTTCTAATATTAATAATGTTAAAATTTTGGGAAGACAATTTTAGAAACCCTAAACCTTCTTTAACTATTTTGAGACGAATAATCCAAGGATATTAATCTAATTTGACTAGACCATGTGATTTATGATTAGAATTAAATAAAATTTTGAAGACCATATGGCCCTAAATCATCTAGTTCTGATGATTAACAAACAAATAATAAAGTAATCTAATGATTCATTTGACCTATCTTGCAGTAAAAGTGTTTGGTCATCAAAAGGAATCAAAAAGAGGAAGAAATCAAAAGAAAATTGTGATGCAAACTTGGGACATGGAAGTCCGCATGAACAGTAACTCGCATCTGCAAGAACAGCAATCCGAATGAACAGCAACCCCTGGATGAACAGTAGCATCTGGAGGAACAGTACTAGACGTCTAGATGAATAGTAACTTTGGGTAGAATGTATACAGACGAACAACCGAATGAGCATGCAGACGTCCAGATGAACAATAGCAAACGTCCGAACCTCAAAATTACTGTCTAATGGCTAGTTTTTGTAGAAAGTTGAATTGACCGTTAGAAGCCATTTCTAGCTATTTTCTCACCCCTATAAATGCCATTATGTATAGAATTAATAGAGGACTTTTGCCTACAAAGTTTACAAGTGTTTTAGAGTGATTTTGGTAGAAAATACTCTTTTTTGGGTGGATTTGTAGTTCTTTGGTAGGTAGATTGTTGGGTTTTTGCATGCTTTTCAATTGGATGTGAAAGCATTCAATTGTAGCATAATGTGAGGGTTGTGAGTAGAGTAAAGCTTTTGGCTAGTCTTGGTAGAACTTAGTGTGAGCAAAGTGAGAACTTTGGCTCAACTAGAGCTAGGAAGAGAGAGCAAGAGTGATTTTCTCTTATGTACAAGTTGGTTTGCTTCACCAACAATTGAAGAAGCTAATAGTGGATTTGAATTCCAAGTCCAGGAACTTGGAAGTGGACGTAGGTGTCGAGTTTGGCACCGAACCACTATAAATCAGTTGTGTTCCTTTCCTTATTTTTTTACATTATTGTTTATTTAACTTGCTCAATTGTGATATTTACTTTGTTTTACATAGCAAGTTTTTATTGGGTGAAAGTTGGTACTTGTCTCTTGGAATTCTTAGACAACCTAATTTAGCCCCCCTAAATTGCACCTAGGGCCTACAAAGTTTATATTATTTAATTGTTAAATTTATTTTGATGGTATGGTGGATGATTATGGACTATGACCAATGTGATTGAATGGTTGAATTTTATTACTTTTATGGTTGGCTTGTATTGGTTTTTAAAATAGGGTCTGCGTGCCCTACCTTCTCTATTATTCTAATGTAATTCTCTTCTCACCTAACTTCCCTCAAATGTAACTTGAGGTTTCTTTATCAATACTTGTAATGTACATAGTGTAGGTTAGAGTTAGGTTTTTGGTATCAGTTTGGCTCAACTATGGATACTATAGTTAAGTATACCTATCATTCTGTAGTATAGTGTATATGGAATACCGAGTATCGTACCCACAAGGACTTAGCAAGTATTAGTAGTAACTCACACTCTATTATCTAGTCTAAACAACGAGAAATGTTGAGACAATGGATTAACTAATCTAATTAAACTAGCTAATGAGAGAATAGTTAACAACGCAAAGAATTGATTGAAAGAAAAATGCAACTAATTCTAAAACAAGACCTAGAAGTAGAATCCCCCTAACCCCAATTATCACAATTTTATTCTTGTTAATGGCTTACTAAACCTATATTTGACCCTTAAATCCCTTGGATAAGTCATAATCTTTCTCAAGATTACAACTCCTATCACTTGGTTGTTTGAGTGGAATCTCTTCCAAAACCAAAACCCCATATAAATGTAATGAAATCAATGGATTTTATCTAGTAATCGGATTTACACCCAATTTGGGAGAACTATGGAATTCTATTTCTAGCAATTCATGCAAGTTCTTTCACTTGTGAGTTGTTCTTGTTTAATTGAACAATTTCTCAATTACCTAATCAAAGGAAACCATCAAGATCAAATTTGTGCACAAAATCCAATCTATTTCATAAAGAATCTCGCAAATAAATCAAACAAAAAAAAATGATCTTTCCATTAAATAACAATTAAGTCATGATAAAGGGTTTAGGTGCAAGCCCTTCTAAGTCTTACACCAAACTACTCCATAACTACAGAAGAAAACTCAATAAACAACAAAGAAAGCGCAAGGAGACTCATTCTCATGTGGTGTCCCTTGAATCTCTTCTCTTATTGTTGCAAAAAATTTTCCCTTTTTGCTACGCTTTTTCTTCTCTTCAAACCCTTGAGTCTTTCTCTCTCCCGTTCCTCTTTGCTTTTCTTTTCTCTTGCCCTAGAAGGCCTTTTCATATCTCCTACTATGTTCCCCCAAAACTTCGGTTGGTTCCTCTCAAAATTGCCTTGAAAAAAGGTGAAATCGTAGGTCTAACGCAGATGAACTATGGCTCCATCCGCGGCGCAGCCGTGTCTGCAGATGGAGAATGGCATGTGTCTGGTCCTAGCTACGGCGTCATCCGTGGCGTAGATGATGTCGTGGTTGGGTCTTGGCACCCTTTTGGTCCCAATGATCCCACGGCTGGGGACAGAATGTATGTCCTCAACTGTCTCTTCTTTTGAACTGCACGGATGGAGTCAGAAACTTCCTTTTGAAATATCTTCGCACCACACTTGTGAGATCTCTTCTTCAACTCGTCGTACTTTCAAATCATACTTTGAAATTCAGTGATAGGAGGCCAAAAACCTATAAAAACACCAAAAAAAACCCAAATGAGTAATTATCATGTAAAATTCACTTAAGAATCCAAAAGTAGGAAAAATAGCAATAATTGAGTAAGAACTAACCCTACGTTTGGTACACTGGCATGGTCCAGAATGGAAAGGGCTTTCCACTCAAAATGCTTTTTCTCCTAGAATGGACTGAAAAAAGTATTTCAATTCATTGTTTGGTAACCCAAGTCAAAATGGAATGCCTATTCCTTTTTCAATATTTGGTATAATCATATTTAGATGTCATAAAGGAGTAAAATATATATTAATTTGACTTAATTGCCCTTAATTCTTTGCACTAGAATATATCATATTTTTATTTGTTTGTTTGTAATTCTATACCTACAAAAGACTTTAATATTTTTAATTTTATAATTCTTAATATTCTTACTAAAATTAAATTAATTATACACTTTATTTAATTTTAAAATTTTTAAAATTATTAGCATTATAATAAAAGTATGAAAAAATAATAATGAAACTACATTCACAATTTAATTTAATTTTAAAAATTTTAGTTTTTACACATTTGCATAAAATTTAAAAATAGTATTTTAAACATTTTTATAGCAAAAAGCGAAAAATTTCTAAGCACATATTAAATTGATTGTGATTTAAAAATCATAAAAAATTATTAATTGAAGTTATTAAAAACCTAATATTTATTAAAAATTTTAAAAATAAAAATTAGTGAATGTATCCTAGGTTAAAAAAATTAGCAGAAGGGGATTAAATTGACACGTATTTTTAAGTCTTTCTAGGATGAAGTTGGAAAGGTCTTTCGCTAGATTTTGTTGAGGAATAGGATTCCAGGAAAAAGCTAGAATGGCATTCTAGGTAGGAAAGGCCTTTTCAACTTCAAATGCCCATACCAAACATGAAAATGGAATAGACAAGTTAGGAATGCCTTTCCAATCCACCCCATTCCCGCATATCAAATGTGGGGTAAAGGAAAAACTAAATAAAACCTAACCTATACACACCTGAAAACCTATCCGCTTTGGCCATTATCAATTTCATTTTCTAAATTATTTAGAATGGAATTTCATATGTAATGTACAAAGAAAATGAAGATGGCACCAAGGAGCAACCATGGAGACCCATCAAGAGTTGAAGACCTCTCAAGGACATAAAAATAATTTAAAAACCTTTTAGCACATAAAAATAATTTAGAAATCATAAAAATTAGAAACCATATAATTAGCCTTTTAGCACATAAAATCATGTTAAAAACCTTTTCTCACATAAAAATAATTTAGAAACCATAAAATTAGCCTTATGAACTCATCTTAATTATTTGAAACACTTATAAACAATTAAGTTCTTTTTCTTAAAAATCAAAACTTTTAATTTTTCTAAAACAATTTTGAGACATATTTATATCAAGAATAAACAATCAACATCTATGACAATTAAATAAATACAAATCATATAGATGTAATCAAAGGAGGCTATGATACCACTGTAAGGTAATAACATAGGTAACGCAGCAGAAAAATAAAATTTATTACTTAAATCATGGATCTCTTTGATATATCTACATGATTACAAAGGGGTTTACACAAATATTACCTCAAGCACAAAAGATTTCTATACTCAAAAGGCTAGATCCTTAGGTGACGAGATGGGTCCACCACAAAGCCCTCCAAGCATCAAACCTCTAACAATATCCACACGAACACAATCATGTGAGAACCTCTACGGGCTTGCTTGCTTTGACTTTTGAGTGCTAACTTCCTTGAATTATGTATAGAATATAAGAGAAAAGAACCTAACTATCAGGAAGAGAGAGAAAAGAAGTTGGCGGCACTCTTTTGGGGTGGTGGCACTTGAGGGTGGCTGCCAAGGAAGAGTGGTAGCACTTATAGGTTTTTTCTCTCTCTAGATTTTAGTCTTGTGTTGTAATAATAATTCTAGAATCAAAAGCATTGACATATTTATAGGAGTAGTATTATAATCTTTAAGGAACAAGAGTAATTGGAAACCAAGAAGGTTTAGGAAGCTTACCTTAAACTAATCCCATTCCTTTAGGAAATCCTATTTCATAAGGAAATCATATAGCTCTTTTAATCCTTTAAGGAAACTAATTTCTAGTAAGACTTAGAATATTTATTGACCCCATAAGTATCTTATACTTATCTTAATTACAATTTAGCCCAGAGATTATGTTCTTTATGTGTGTGACTTAATAACTTCCATTCATGTTGGCAATAAGCACAAATTATAACTCATTAGTTAATCAATTAAGAGTTAGATAAATTAAACACTTTAATTTATCATTAGTTTACTAATTAATTAATTCGTACTTATAGATCATCAGTGGTGTCTAGCAATGCATCATGACCACCTAAGTGAATCAGAAAGTCATATGGTAGATTATACCCATCAATGAAAATGTTACCGTGTAACTAATATTCTCTCAACACACTATATCCCAATTAGTCTAAAAGTGTAGTGCACACTTTAAATGACTAATTAATATTTTCTTGTTCCCGAAATATAACTCTCCATCAAGTATAACCAATAACCTTGAAATAACTTTCAAGTTATACTATCACTTTTGTAGAAGATTTGTTGAGTTAATATTTCTAACAAGTGGCCAAAGAGGGATATACTCTCCTATTAAGGAGTGGTGAATCCTATATTGATTATTTACTATCCTTCAATACTTCATACTATACCCAATCTCTATCTTTTGGGCTACTCTTTTACAAGCACCGAGAAATAAAGTCAAAGTATAGCAATGGTAATCTTAAATCTAAGGATCACTTACACCATTACCATTTAAGAGTTCAACTGTTGGCACTGTAGTTAGAAACTCTTGGCGGATCAATCCAATGAACTTGTTCCTAACAAGCATCCACATACTAGTTTAGGTGTCAGGCACACCATAGTCAATAAGATCAAGTACTACTTACCAAGTAAAGGCAAAGTATGTGCTAGTCTATCCGTATTAATAATGTCCAACTTCATTAATACTATAATTAGAGATATTTAAGAATATGACTTTATGTGTATTAAGAGTCTCATAATTGTAACCCTTACAATCTCTAATACACAATCACTATTCTAAGGACTTTATCAAATAAACAAGTAACATGGAAAACAAGTTATAAATGATGAAAAGAAAATGCCACATATATAAATATAACATAATAAGTGTGGATACAAAAGTCTTAAGCCAACTTGGTTTTAGGGCATACACTAACATAAAACCCTTAATATATAGAGTCCCACTAGTCTAAAATTATAATTAAAATGCTCAGCTCATTTGGCAATAGTTATCTTGCGTTACAAAGAAAATAGCAATTTTCACAGCATTCCTGCGTCAATTTCTGTTTGCGGGAACAGTAACACTTCTGACAAGTATCCGCAATAGTATTCTATAGAAGGGTACTGCCATGGATACTCATTTTGTTCTGTGTTCTCCATTTTTTCTCTTTTCTTCTTTTCTCCCTTTACTCTCAACTTCCACAATCTTGAGGTCAACTGTAAATCTTTGCCAATAATCTTTAGAGTTGACCTCCATCAGCCATCAGCTCTTCAAATCTACCTTTAAAACTCTTTCAATTGTTATCCTACTTGATCCAAATTGACAATGGAAGATGCCAAACCCTAAAACAACACACCAATATTGCAAGTAAATGATTCTTGAGCACTATCAACTCAAGATAGGGAGAAATAGCAATTGCTAAACAAAAATGCATAAAAATACCTAAAACTAACCTTAAAACCCTAACCTAGACACACTAATTATCACACTACTTTAGCATTTATCAAGGCTTCTTGCTTGCCTTTACTTCTTGAGGAGGTTGGTTGATTTATGTTGCTTTGGGCTCCTCTTCTAAACTTTCTCGTATTTGAGAGGAACTTATTGAAACTTTTGGTGAGTAAGGCTAAGTTGTCATCCTCCATCTCCATGTCCTCACTGTCAATTGATAAATAATCCTCTTCATCTTGTGAAGACTTTAGTTCCATGTTCTTCTTGATCTTCATCTCTTCTTTTTCTTGAACCTTGGATTTCAACTTTAATTCAAAAGATGTTAGTGAATTAATAAGAGATTCAATAGGAATAGTATTCAAGTCTTTGGCTTACTCTCAGGTGTAACCTTACTTTCCTATTCTTTTGGTAAGGCATTCAATATTTTTCTAGTTTTCTCCCCCAAAGTATATTCCTTTTGAAAGGCTCAAGATCTTTAATAATTTCATTAAAACAATAATACATCTTGTCTACATTCTTGTGAGGCTCCATTTCGAAGGACTTATACTTAGTCACTAGCAAGGCCTTCTTTTGCTCATTGACATTATCACTATCCTCTTGTATGTCTTTCAATTTATCCCAATTTTCCTTCATGGATTTACATCCCTTGACCCTAGTAGACTCATTAGCATCTAATGCATTATAAAGAACATTCATTATCAATGGCATTGAGTTCTTGCCTTGTTTTGGGTCTCCTTCTACCGGTAGTGTCGTCAACAATTAAGGCCTCATAGGGTCCTTCATTAACAACATACTGCAATTCAATGTCAATAGATTGTAGGAAAATCTCAATCCTTTTCTTTCAAGCAACAAAATTCACACCATTAAACATGGGTGGTCTAGTATTATATTGCCCTTCCATAAACAATGCATTGTTGATTACCATGATCAACTCCTAGCTAGTTAAGCTATCAAAAATAAAGTCCTAGCTCTAATACCAATTGTTGGTCCCTAAGCAACCTAAGAAGGGGGTGAATTAGGTTCCTTTAAAAACTTAACTTGGTTTATGCAAATTTTCAAATATAAATTTATCAAGTTGTCTATGCTAGTACTTAAGTAATTAGTGCAACAAATAACAACACAATGAACAATAAAGAAAGAAATAGATAAAGAGTAAGAGAGATTGATCAAACCCAACACTTTCAAGTTTCACAAAACTTGAAGTTTAAATTCACTTGAATTCCTTCACTTGTAGGTGACACAAATCCACTTTATACAAAGATTGGCTCACCTCTTGCTCAGCCTAGATATCCACTAGTTGAACCAAGAGATTTTACATATCACTCAAGCTAACCTTTCTAAAATACAAATGAATTGCTCACACTCATAATGAAGAATTCATTCTTTTTATTTACAACACAAAGAAAAAAGGGAAATACTTTTTCTTGCTCAAGAATGCTATTCAAAGCTCACTAATAGTCAATGCAATAGTTAACCATAAATTTGGATTTTATTTTTTAATAGGACACAAAAATTGCCTCAAACAGCCCTCCAACGGTCAAGCATTTAATGCTACAAGAACTAGTCGTCTACAAGTTCGGCCGACCTAAAACCATGGTTGCTGTCTGAAGCATCGTCTGAAGCCATGAATATTGGGACTAATTTGCTTCTTTCGGACAGCCTAAGAAGTATCCCATCATCTGAACGTCCAGCTGAAAGATTACTTTGATTCTAGAATTTCTTCGGACAGCTAAAGGGGTGTCCAAACAGGCGTCCAAAGAGAATAAAACTTTGGAAAAATTTCTTATAAGGGCAGTGGAAGTTTGATAATGAATAAAGAGAGAAAAACTTTTACATAACTCCTATAAAGGGCGTTATTACTAAAAATATACAACTTCATGTACAAAAATATAATATTATTTTAAAATAATATAATTGGTTTATTTACCTAAATATTAGCATTTTTTAATAAAAAAAATCAGCATTACAATTTTATTATCCAAAGTAGTAACATCATTTTTTTCTAAATTTATGATTCGAAGTGTTCAATTACAAAATTATGAAACAGAAGACTTTTTCGAAAGTGGACCTTTTTTGGTTGTCAATTTTAAGCAAAATAAAAATAAAATCAATTTAGAGTTTTTAATCAAAAATAAAAATTGTATATCGGTATTCTTATTCATCATATCTAAATAGTAAAATTAATTTTTTCTAAATTTCAATTTAGACTGTCTGGGTGAAAATTGTGAATAAGGTGATGCTTTAAAAATGTATCTTTTTTGGTTGACCAATTGCAACCAAAATCAAAATGAAATCAATTTTTTTTAAAAATTTCTAAATATTAGAGTTTTTATTTAATAAAATATATTGGCATTTTTATTTATGTTGTCAAAGTTATAAAATCAATTTCTTCTTAATTTTAGTTCAAAAGTTTAGACACAAAATTATGAAGGTGATGATTTTATGAAAATGGACCTTTTTTCTAATAATTAATTCCAGTTGAAATCAAAATGAAGTTGATTTTCTGAAATTGATTAAAGTAAAATTTGGGAAAATCTATTTCTCTACCTTGGAAAGATGTATAAACTATCATTCTATTTTAAAATTATTAAAAAATTTTTTTATATTCAAGTATGTATTAGTAGTTCCCTTTATAAGAATTATGCAAAAGTTTCGCCCTCTTTATTGATTACAAAACTTCCACCACCTTTATAAGAAATTTTTCCTAAAACTTTCTGTCCATTTTGGAATTCCTTTGGACATCTGAAGGGGTGTTTGAATAGACATCCAAAGGGAATCAAACTTTGTGTCCATTATAAAATTCCTTCGAACGGCCGAAGAGCTATTCAGACAATTGTCCAAAGGAAGTGTAACTTTCTGTCCATTATGGAAACACTTCAGAAAGTTGAAATGGTAGCCTAACCTGCTTCAAATGACCGAAATGCTAAATTGTGTGTCTAAACAGGTGCTGATCCTCTCTTTTAGTTTCCAGCTTGAATAAATGAATTTTGATGACTTATTTGAAATGCTTAAGCCTGACATGAGTTTGATTAGGCAAAACAATTATGAACAAAAACACTACAATCAAGTAATAAAAACCTAATCTCCCAACTTAATCCGCAAGTGCACTAGTCGGTTATAGTATTTGGAGTATTAGGTGTCAAATCTCATAGGGAATCAAATATCTGCAATTACTAAAGCTTTTTCACTAACTTTTATTATCTAAACATAATCAAAATAAGATGGAGATGGGGTCCCTTCAATAGAATAGGTATATGATTGAGAACTTTTTGTAGAATCCAAATCAAAGAAGCCTAGAACACAGAATCCACCAATGAATCTTGTATGAATGACTTACTAAGTTTTACCTTACCTTGTTTAGAATCCAATTTCATAAGTGTCATCACTAGATCTCTCTATGCAATGACAAGATTCCAACTATTCTCATGATGAAATCTTATGAAAACATGAATTGTAATGATTCACTTAAGTATCCATTATTCTCATATGAACCACTTAATCATTATTTGTTCATTTTCCATTATTACAAGCATTTCTCAATATCAAATAACAACTAAATGACTTGTTTAAGTTGGTCAAGCAAAAACAAGTGTTAAAACTTGAACAAATAAACAAACAAATGCAAGCTTAGCAGGTTTTGATAATATAAGTCATGCTTTTGGATTCATTAGCTTCATCTATATTCTAGATGAAGCCTTTAATGAATCATGACTAATGCAACCACTAAAAGTATAACTTCAAAGAAAGAATTCATTCAATCAAGTGAAAGTAAATAGAGGGGAGTAAGAATTGCTCAACCAAAGTTAAGATAAAGCTTCTCTTCTTATTCACCTCAAAGTTGAACTTACAATAGTTCTCTTACAATGGTCCTCACTATTCTATTGAAAGATGAAGAAAATTCTATTAATTCTCTACCAAAACTAGTATAAACTAAGCTAATACCTACTTTCTACTACTAAAACTTGTTTTTAAAAGCTTTACAAATGATTTCTATTTATAGACAATTGTTCCTCGAGCCATTTTCCAACTTGCATATGATAGGTCCCAAGGTTAGCAAGCTTCCAAGGTGACTGAGGATGTACTTCAAGACTTGGATGGTCCTATAACTAGATCAAGAACTAGGAAAATGAAGGATGATTTGCATGGTCTCTGTCACATTCAAAAAAATCGTAAAAGTGAAAAGGTGTGTGCTAGTGGAGGTCGTTGACTGTCGCGTCCCGAAAAGACGGTTCGGTCTCGATGACCCTTTCAAAAATAAAAATTTTTTGGAAAAAACCGTGCGTGTGTGAGAAAAATCAAATTTTAGTAGAAAAAGTGTATTTTAAGGAAAATGGTATTTTAAAAGAAAACAAGGCCTGAATTAAAAATTCGACAGGTTTGGCCAAATAATTTTTGAAAAAGGGTTTTATTTTTAAAATGGAGTCGCCACTTGGTACTGAGTTAGGGTGTACCAAGTCACCCGAAAATTGTTTAACAAAACTAAAAGTAAAATTTTAGAAAAATTATTTAAAACCCTTTTTCGACTCTGGTCTACGAAAAACGAGAGAAAAAGGTTCGGGAGTCACATTTGCAGAAAGGGAAGGCAAAGGCTTGCACCTAAGGCACCTTTTCAACCTAGCCGAGGCTAGTTGCGAGGTTTAATCAAAATTTCCTAAATTAACCCTAAGTTCTATCGCGTTCGGATGTGTCTAAATACATGCCAATCCTAAGTCTAAATGTGAATATCGAGAGGGTCGGTATGTTCTATCGAGGCTTGGTCGGAATTATCGTATTAATTGCGAAATCCGAGTCGAGATCTCGAGGGAGTCACGAGTTTATGCAAAATGTGATGCAAAAAGAAAAAAAATAATAATAATATATTAAGTGAAAAAAGAAAGAGTATGCAATATGACGGGTACGGGGGACTAATATCTCGTGACTGAATCTTTCTACTCACGGAGGGAAGAACGGCATGTACACCACCGCTTTTCATGTGAGCAAGCGACTAGTTCTAGTCGAATCACACAAATGTCCTAATTTCTAAGTGAAATGCAACCTAAATGTCAATGCATTTGAGAAATGTGTTAAAATAATTATAATAATAATAATAAATAATAAAAGTAATAATAAAATCATGATAGGTGGAAAGAAAACTAAAAGTGTGTGAAATGAGATATGAAATGCACACAAATGTACCTAACACTAAAATGCCCCAAGGGTTTAGCATTGGACTAGCCCTTTCTAACAAATTCCACTAGCTTTGGACTAGCGGGAAAAGAATGAAGCCACAACTAGCGTTGGACTAGTGTGGTGACGAAATACCATAAATCATAAATTAAATATTAAAGCATGAATTAAAAGCAAATTAAACATATAAAGACATATAAAGTCAAATAAGAGCACATAACACATAAGCATAATATTTTAGATGCAAAATTCCTAAGGAAAGCGATAAAAGAAATAAACATATAAGCACGCAAAAGCAATAAACCCTAACTATTACACCGGGGGGCTTAATTTACAATTAAAGGGGAGAAAATTAAAAATGCCCTATCTAATACACTTTCTATCTAGATACAAAAATTTTACTAAAATATGAGAAAAATAATCTAACTATTACATTGACTAACTAAATACAAAATATTACATTTTTTCATCAAAAATAATAAAATTTAAAATTAAATAATACAAAATAAATAAATACACAAAAAGTGCATAAAATAAGAAACGCATAAAAAATTGCATAAAATATCACATTAGAGCACGTTGGAGCACATAAAGAAGCAATTAAAGGCAACGAAAAATACCTTTTTGAAGACCCGATACAAAAGCTTAAGAAAATGAACACATACGTTAATGTATCACAATATAAATAAATAAAACATAAAAATATGTAATTAGAGTATGATGTAAATTCTAGCAACTAAAGGGATTAAAAATGAAGCTCCATAAAGCTTAAGGTGTAAAAATTAAAATTCACAAAGTCTAGAAGGGTAGAAATGCAAAATTAAAGTAAGTAGGGGGACAAAATAATAAATTTGAACAAAAGTGGAGCAAATTGCAAATAGGGGACTGAATTGAGAGAATATAAAAATCTGAGAGTTCAATGTGTAAAATTGAGGACCTAATTGTACAAGACTAGGAAATCTTTGAGAGCATACCAATATTATTGAAGTCCTAGGGACTGACATGTAACTATTTACTATAAATAGAATAATCAAAAACAGAAAATGCTAAATTAAAATAAAACTACATTAATTAGCTAAACTAACCTAACAGATTATTTTAATTGGTTAATTCAACTAAACTAAGCTAAAATGGAACTCAATTAACCCAAAAAATTAAACAACGAAAGAGAGAGAAAAAAGAAAAAAAAATGCACTAAATTAAGAACTAAAGCCAATTCCCAAATCCTTTTTATCTCTTTTTCTTATGTGAACAAAAATAAATAAATAAATATATAAAATAAATAAATAAATAAAGGTATAGAATTAAGAAAACCCCTCCCCCCCAGGTCGTCTTCTTCCCTCAGACTCTCTCTCTCTCTCTCTCTCTCTCTGCTTCTTTCTTCTTCATCCCGTTCTATTTCTCTCTTCCTCAATCTCACTCTTGCCGTTTGTTCTCTTTCCCTTCTCTCTTTTTCTTTCTCTTCCCGTTTCTCTCCCGATGGCTCTCTCTACTGGCTTTCTTCTCTTTTCCCTTCTTCTTCTCCGTCCTTCTTTTCTTCTCCTCCAGTTACTCTCTCTGCTCTTCTTTCCTATTTCTCTCTTTTCTCTATTAGCCTCTCTCTCCCTCCGCATCTGGTTTTCCCAATCTCTCTCCTGGTTCTTCTTCTTCTTTTTTTTTAAAATTTTTTTGTCTGCTTTTCCATTTTTTTTCTTTTCTACAGCTCCGTTCTTCCCCTTCTATCTCTCTCTCACTCTTATCTTTTCTCTTTAATTTTTCTCTTTTTTTTTCTTTTCTTCTGGAAGCCTGCAGAATTCATTTCCCAAATTTTCCGGCAACATTAGGACTGCAATGGGATGAATTAGACCTTTTTTTTTAATTAATTTTTGCTTCTTCCTGCAGGTTGTAGTTGTAGAGGAATGGATTGGGTTTGATTGTAATTGTCACTGATTTTGTGCTTGTGGATTCTAATTTTGTGTGTCTTTGTGCATTTGAGCTCTATGTGTGTTTTGTGTGTGCAAATGCATGGGCTGTATGTGTGTGTGTGATTGTGTGTGTGTGGTGTTGATTTGGGATGGACTTGGTGCAAGGGAAACTGTGACGGCAGAGGCTATGGGGTGTTGAATTGATTGTTGTGTGACTTTGTATGGTGATGGGTTTGATCTTTTGGGTGAATTTGTTATTGCGTTTATTGCAGGTGATTGGGGTTGATTGTGGAGGTAAAGGGGATTGGGGGTTGAACTGTGGAATAGATTTTTATGATTGCTTGCTGTGTGTGTGTTTGTGAAGTTGTTGTTTGGTGGTTCTAAGGGCAGGAATGGGGATGGTGAAAGACAGGGGCGATGGTTGTAACTGTGATTGGCGCTAATTGGCTCCGGTAGGGAATGGGACTATTGATGAAGCTTTGGTGAATTTTGGTTGTGATGGTTGGTATTAGGTTCGGGCAGAGATGAACGGTGGTGGCGGCTTGGAGATGGAGCACAGCTGCTGGTTGTTGGGTAAAGGATGGTGAATTGGTTGCGGTGAAGCTGCTCAATTGATGGTATTTTGGGGCTGTTTGTGACAGTTTGGGCAGTTCAGATGATGGCTCTGATGGTAGAGGGATTGGTGGTTTTGGGACAAGGCTGTGATTTTAGTAGATGGTTTTGAAGGTGGAGGAAAGGGCGTTGATGGAGGAAATAGTGATGGTGGAGGGAAGGTGGTTCTGATATTGGAGGAAGAAATTGAGATGACGGAAATTGATATGGAGGGAGGAAACAGGTGGAAGGAGATTGAAAAAAACAATGAAGAACAATCGAACAAAAGAAAGAAAGAAAAATAAATTCCTGGGAAACGAAAACCTTGAAGCAGATGAAGAAAAACTCAGAAAAACATGAACCCAAGAATAAAACACTAGAAAAATTCCAGAATTTAATTAAGATTTCACACAAATAAACACATCTAATCACAACTAATCAGATAACTAATCAGATTTGTCAAGAAAAAGTAGATGAACAAAACAGTAAACAATAATAATAATGCAAGATATTACCTTTAAATGATAGATGGAGAGCAATTGAGAATCTGAGGATGAATAGTGAAGGAGATTGAGCTTCGTTGATGATGAATAGTAATAGAAACTGCAGTTAGTGATGAACAGTAAAAAAAAATTGCAAATGACGGCTTATAGTGTGTTTTTGTAGGTGTAAAAGTGTGTGTTTTAATCTAAAATTTACAAAAGCAAAAGTGTTTTTGGGTTTTTTCATTTTTTTCTTTTAACATCCCCAAGTGGGGTATTTATACTGCACAAGTCTTAACCTCCAAGAAAGGGCTGAAAGACCAAAATGTCCTTGACTACAAAAAATTACAATTTTATCTTTAAAAAATCTATTTTCTCTTACAAAAATAATAAAAAAATAAGAAAAATGTAAATAACAAATTTGTTAATAAAAATTACCCTAAAAAAGTTAGAAACTTAGTGCTTAAATTCTAAAAACGAATTTGGGACCCAAAAATTGGTGAAAAATGAGTTTGGGATGTGAAATGACAATTTTGCCCTTAGATGACAAAAATACACAAAAAATAGCTATTAACCTCAGAAAATTATTAAAAAATTAAAAATAAGCTTAAAACATTAGAAAATGACTTTTTGACTCAAAATTTGGTGAAAAATGAATTTAAATTGTAAAATAACGATTTTGCCCTCAGACAATGAAAATTTACAAAAAATAGTTATTGACCTCAAAAAATTACCAAAAACTAAAAACAAGCTTAAAACACTGGAAAATACATTTTTGACTCAAAATTGGTGAAAAGTGAATTTAAACTGTAAAATGACGATTTTACTCTTGGGCAATGAAAATTCACAGAAAAAATAGTAATCGTCTCTGAAAAAATTAAGTAAATTCAAAAACATGCTTAAAGAATGAAAAAAATAAATTTGGAACTAAAAATGAGCTATAATGGTATTTGCGAGGCGAAATTACCATTTTGCCCTTGTGCTGGTAAAAATATAAAGAATACCAATTAAATATAAAAAATCACAAAAAATTAAAAAATACATATGAAAGTGAAATGTGAATTTTAAAAACCCCCAAAACTAATAAAAAAATATTTACAGATAAAAATTACTATTTTGCCCCTCGAAATTATTAAAAATTTAAAATTTGTCCTAAAAAGTGCAAACATGCCCCCCAGTGTTTGAAAATAAATGGTGTATCAAAATTTGGTATCTACAGTCTCATTGTGGACACGCTGGATAATGTGTGCAAGGCGACCAACATGGATCCTTTGTCATGTATTGTGCATTACTTATGGGTTGACCAAGGAAGGAAGGATGATTCAAGCATGGGAATGAAGTGCCAAACCTTCTGACCGAACTCGCGCCATGAACTCGTGCAGCGTATAGGTGCCGCGGGTACCATCAGAAAGCTCGTTCGTGAAGTGCTTGAAAGGCCAAACTTTCTGACCGAACCCGCGCCCCGTACCCACGCCGCGGATAGGTGCCGCAGGCAATATCAGAAGGTCCGGCATTGAGGAGTGACGGAGCGAGGCAAACCCTTGCCCGTACCCGCGCCGCGGATACCGCCGCGGGTATGATCAGAAAGATTTTTTTTGTTGTTTTACGCAATATTTTGAGTTGTAATCGTTAGTAGTGAAGTGTTAGGTTACCACTAGGGTAAATACTTTCTTAAGTTTATATTTATGTGCCGCCCTATATAAGGGTTACTGGTTAACAACATTAGGGAGAACGTTTATGATATTTTTGAGTGAATTCTCTTTAGAATTTTCTTGGTTCTTTGGTGATTGAGAACCGCCATAGGTCTTATCAATCTTTACTTGTGGCGACCATCCAATCTCGCTTAGAGTTTCCTTTTGGTTTTGTTCAAGTTCTTTAGAGAATTAGGTTGAACGATTGAACACGCTCAATTCAGTTCATCTTGGTTTTCCTAGGATCGAGGGCATCTTCAAGGGGAAAAGTTCAAGCAACCTACTCCACGTCAAGGGTTCTTGGAAGATCCATCCAAGAAGTCTTGAGTTCAACGAGTAGTAAGCCTAAAATCTAAGGGTCTTGGTAGTCTTCCGTACGCGTGCGCGCATCAATTGGTATCAGAGCCAACTTCTTTGGATTTGCAGGTTCTATCAATCCATTTGTTCCTTTAGAATTGCAGATATATCCCTTTGTTTGTTGTTTCGTGATATTAAGGCAAGAGTTTCGTGCCTAACCCTAATATTTTGTTTGTTTCGTGCTGTCTTTTTTTTTTTTCAAATTGTGTTTGCCTTCGTTGAGTTTTGTTTTCGTCTGTCTTTAACATTCTTAAAATTTCAGCCTTTAGTTTTCATTGTTTCCTTATTAAATTCGTGCTTTAGGGTTTGTTTAGAGTTGTTCTTGGTTGCTTTTCAATCAAGAATTATAGAGTTGTGTGGTATTTTGTGTTTCTTGACTATTTTTGTTGTTTTCTTGGAATTTTTGTTCGAAAATCTTTCAAAAAGAATTGGTTTCTTGGACTTGCCATCCTAGGGTTGAAGATTCTTGGAAAAAAAAAATCGCGTTACCGTTCACCTTTAGGGTTTACTGTTCATGGCAGATACTGTTCATCAAAAATCACTGTTCATTCGGTGAAATTTTACTTATTTGTTGAGTTTTGTGGGTTATCTGGGTTTTGAATTAAAAAAGAAAAAAAAAGTCATTGCACAAAGAAAAGTCGTGCAACACAAAGGAAAGTGAAAGAGGCATGCAAGGTGATAAAAGCCAAGCACATGAACTAAACCAATTAAACTGAAGTATATTTGGCTGGAATATTGTCCTTGTGCAACTGAATAGACCTGTTGAAACAAACAGATCGTTGGACAGAGAACAACGTCACGTACGAAAGTTTAATTGACCAGATTCTACTCTTCTTGTTTCTTGGTGTTTTGTTGGAGTATTAGTTTCTGCACAAGTTTAGGTTATTTTTCTTCCAAAGAACATTAAAAATCAAGAAACATCACACAATTATACCACACATAAGGGTGTCTATATTGTGTCTATTCTTGATTCTTGGTCATTCTTTGTTACTCTCTTGAACAAAACATTCTAAGCATACTTATTCTTGACCTCTACATTTACTCTCACATATTGGTGTTGCTATAAGCCTTGGTAAGATTGAGTGAGCTGGTTCTTCTCTAAAGGCCAATAAGAAAATTCATTGAGTAGGAAAAGGCTTAGTGGTGAGCACAAGGAGGGTAAAAGCCAACAAGTTTGAGGGAAGCGAGTGCAAACACTAAGGGAGTGATCCACAAATTCTTGTTTACATTGTTCTAATCCTTTATTTTGCAGGTTTATCACTCAAATGGCTTATGAAGGGGATGCACCTCAAGAGCTTTCAAATGAATTTAAATTGCTTAGGGATGCATTGGTTGGTGATATGGATAGGAAGATGCGCCTATTAAGGGATGAGTTTTATGAGGAATTGGAAAGGAGAACTGCTATTCCTCAAGCACGAGTTTCCACCAATAGGAATCCGATTTATGAGGAGCAAAGAGAGGAGTCGGATGACGAAGAAATAGCTCCAAGGAGAGGAAGGAGGGTAAATAACAACCAAGACAACAACCTTGGTAGCATCAAGATGAAGATACCTTCTTTCCAAGGTAAGCTAGACCCCGAGGCTTATCTTGAATGGGAGCGTAAAGTGGAGCACATATTCAATTGCCATAACTACTCCTGAAGAGAAGAAAGTGCAATTAGCTGCCGTTGAGTTCACAGATTATGCAAGTATTTGGTGGGACAAGCTAGTAAAGGAGAGGAAGAGATATGATGAGGAGCCAATCCGAACTTGGCGTGAGATGAAGAACATCATGAAGAAAAGGTTTGTTCCAAACTACTAAATAAGAGACCTCCATCATAGGTTTCAAACTTTGAAGCAAGGGTCGATGAATGTGGATGAGTACTATAAGGAGATGGAGATGCTCATCATAAGAGCTGACATTAAGGAGGAAGAGGAGGCTCTAATGGCGAGGTTTATTGCTAGATTAAACTCGAAAATTGCTGAAAGAGTTGAGCTTCAACATTATCTTGATATTCATGACTTGGTGAATATGGCCATCAAGGTGGAGAGGCAATTGAAAGGGAGGCGTGCCTAGGCGATTTTTCACTACACAAAATCGTACTAGTTGGAGAGTTGAACAACCAAGGAAGAGCTTTAGAGATGCTGAACAATCACGTGGTCCTCCAACTCGATGCACCATTGCCTAGGGCCGAACCAACTACAAAGCAAGATCCTAAGGGTAAGCAAATTGTGAAGCCTAGCAAAGGGAGATTAAATGTTTTAAGTGCCAAGGGTTCGGGCACATAGCTGCTTCTTGTCCAAACAAGCGCACTATGGTTATTTTTGAGGATGGTGAAGTAGCTAGTGTAGCTTCAAGTGAAGATGATGAGGAGATGCCTCCATTGGAAGGAGGATCTGAAGATGAAGATAATTTGTATGGTGGGGATCAAGGAGAAGTTCTTGTCACTAGGCGATGCTCTTAGCATTGCACCTAAGGAGGATGAAGTGGATCTACAAAGAGATCATATTTTCCACACTAGGTGTACCGTGCAAAACAAGGTATGTAGCATGATTATTGATAGTGGATCTTGTACTAATGTTGCTTCTACTTTGTTTGTAGATAAGTTAGGTCCTTGAGACTAAACGCCATCCCAAGCCATACAAATTGCATTGGCTAGCTGAGGTTGGGGACATGAGGGTTATCAAGCAAGTTAGGGTACCATTCTCCATCAACAAGTACAAGGATGAGGTGTGGTGTGATGTGATTCCCATGCAAGCTGTGCCACATACTTCTTGGACGTCCTTGGCAATTTGATAGGAGGGTCACCTATGATGGCTACAAGAATAGGTATTCCTTCATGTGGGACAACCGAAGAATCACCTTGGATTCAATCAAACCGTCTGAGGCACACGCGGACCAAGTAAGAATTGCAAAGGAATTCAAGGTAAGAGAGGAACAAAAGTTGCAAGCCCGTGGAGAAGATGAGAAGGGGCTTCGATTTGGTCATGAGGTTGACCAAAATGGCGTAGTAAATGGTGAACAAAATAGGGTTATAAGTGAGAAGAAAGAGGGAAAGAAGCAAGTGAATGCTTTTGCTACCAAGAGTGATATTGTTTCAGCTTTGGAGGCTAAGCAACAACTTCTACTTGTTTTATATAAAGATGTTCTTCTTTCTTCTAGCGAGCTTAATGTTCTTAACCCTAACTTACCTAGTATTGTGGTGTCTCTTTTGCAGGGTTTTGAAGACGTATTTCCTGAAGATATACCACATGGATTACCACCATTGAGGGGGATTGAGCACCAAATCGATTTCGTACCTGGTGCTAGCATACCTAATCGCCTCCGCTTATAGAGCAAATCCTGAGGAGACAAAAGAGATTCAAAGACAAGTGGATGAGCTTGTGGAGAAAGGATTTGTTCGTGAGAGTATGTCACCATGTGCCGTACCAGTCATTTTGGTGCCAAAGAAGGATGGAACATGGCGCATGTGTGTTGATTGTAGAGCCATCAACAAGATAACGGTAAAGTATCGTCATCCTATTCCTAGGTTAGATGATATGCTTGATGAATTGCATGGTTCTACTATTTTCTCAAAAATTGATCTTAAAAGTGGATATTATCAGATTCGAATGAAAGTAGGTGATGAATGGAAAACCGCATTTAAGACCAAGTATGGATTGTATGAATGGTTAGTTATGCCTTTTGGTTTAACTAATGCACCTAGTACATTCATGAGACTTATGAACTATGTGTTTAGGGCTTTCATTGGTAAATTTGTTGTGGTTTATTTTGATGACATTCTAGTCTATAGTAGGTCACTTGAGGATCATGTTGAGCACTTGCACCAAGTTTTGTGTGTATTACGAGAGCATCATCTTTATGCTAACTTGGCAAAGTGTTCATTTTGCATGGAAAAGCATTGTGTTTCTTGGATTCATTGTTAGCTCTAGGGGTATACATGTTGATGAGTCTAAGGTACAAGCCATACGTGATTGGCCTACACCAAAGAGTGCTAATGATGTTAGGTCTTTCCATGGTTTAGCAAGTTTTTATAGGAGGTTTGTGCATAATTTTTCTACTATTGCTGCACCTCTTAATGAACTTGTTAAGAAAAATTCTGATTTTTAAATGGGAAAGTAAACACCAAGAGGCGTTTGATTATTAAAAGAAAAGTTAACTAATGCACCTCTATTGTGTTTGCCTAATTTTGATAAATTGTTTGAGGTTGAATTTGATACTTCTGGAGTGGGTATGGGTGCTGTTCTTATGCAGGATTCTAAACCCATAGCATACTTTAGTGAGAAGCTAAGTGGTGCAACCTTAAATTATCTCACATATGACAAGGAGCTCTATGCCCTTGTGCGAACTCTTTAATCCTGGCAGCACTATCTCCTTTCCAAGGAGTTCGTGATTCACTCTGACCATGAGAGTTTGAAGTTTTTGAAGACTCAAGGCAAGCTTAACAAAAGACATGCAAAGTGGTTGGAGTTTATTGAATCCTTTCCATATACAATCAAGTACAAGCAAGGTAAAGAAATTGTGGTAGCTGATGCATTGTCAAGAAGGTATACTCTTATTACCACTCTTCAAACTAAGTTGCTTAGTTTCGATTGTATTAAGGAGTTATATGAGCATGATTTAGATTTTTCAAAAATTTGGTCTTTATGTTCTAAATAGTGCTCATCTTGATTACTTTAGGCATGATAGATTTTTATTCAAAGGTCATACATTATGCATGCCTGAGTGTTCGATGCGTGAGTTGTTGATTAGGGAAACACATGGGGGTGGTCTTATGGGACATTTTGGTGTCAAAAAACTTTACATGTGTTGCATGAGCATTTCTTTTGGCCTAGCATGCGAGTTGATGTGGAATCTATTTGTGCTAAATGTATTACTTGCAAGCAAGCAAAGTCTCGAGTTCAACCCCATGATTTGTATACACCTTTACCCGTTCCTTCACAATCTTGGGTAGACATTTCTATGGATTTTGTTTTGGGTTTACCAAGGTCTTCTAGTGCTAAAGATAGTGTGTTTGTTGTGGTAGACAGATTTAGTAAGATGGCATACTTCATTGCATGTTCAAAAACTAATGATGCCACTTACATATCTGATTTGTTCTTTAAGGAAATTGTGAGATTGCATGGTTTGCCCCGCAGCATTGTTAGTGATAGAGATGTCAAATTTTTGAGTCATTTTTGGTGCACTTTGTGGAGTAAACTTGGTACTAAACTATTATTTTCTACTGTTGCACATCCACAAACTGATGGTCAAACTGAAGTAGTTAACAGAACACTCTCTACACTTTTGCGTGCAATCATTCAAAAGAACTTAAAGAATTGGAAAAAATATTTGTCACACATTGAGTTTGCTTATAATAGAACTGTTCATTCCACTACATCTTACTCACCTTTTGAGGTTGTTTATGGTTTTAATCCACTAACTCCTTTAGATATTTTACCTTTACCTACTAATGAGGTTGCTGATCTTGAAGGTAAAAAGAAAGCTCAATTTGTTAGGGATCTTCATGCTAAGGTGCGTGAGAATGTGCAGAAAAAGAATGAGCATTTTACAAAGGTAGCAAACAAAGGTGGAGTAAAAGTCGTATTTGAGCTCGGAGATTGGGTTTGGGTGCACATGAGGAAGGAAAGATTTCCACAACAACGGAAGTCTAAGTTGCATCCAAGGGGGGACAGACCCTTTCAAATCCTTGAAAGAATTGGGGACAATGACTACAAAGTAGATTTGCCAAGTGAGTATGGAAATGTTAGTGCCACTTTTAATGTTACTGACTTGTCTTTGTTTGATGTAGATAATTCGAGGATGAATCCTTTCGATGAAGGAGGAAATGATACGTCCCAAGGTCAGCAAGCTTCCAAGGTGACTGAGAATGTATTTCAAGACTTGAATGGTCCTATGACTAGATCAAGAATTAGGAAAATGAAGGATGCTTTGCATGGTCTCATTGTGGACATACTGGATAATGTGTGCAAGGCGACCAACATGAATCCTTTGTCACGTATTGTGCATTGCTTATGGGCTGACCAAAGAAGGAAGGATGATTCAAGCATGGGAATGAAGTGCCAAACCTTCTGACTGAACTCGCGCCATGAACCTGTGCCGCGTATAGGTGCTGCGGGTACTATCAGAAGGCTCGTTCGTGAAGTGCTTGAAAGGCCAAACTTTCTGACCGACCCCGCGCCGTACCCGCGCCGTGGATAGGTGCCGCGCGGTACCAGCAGAAGGTCCGGCATTGAGGAGTGACGGAGCGAGGCGAACCCGCGCCCGTACCGCACTGCGGATACCGCTATGGGTACAATCAGAAAGATTTTTTTTGTTGTTTTACGCAATATTTTGAGTTGTAATCGTTAGTAGTTAAGTGTTAGGTTACCACTAGGGTAAATACCTTCTTAAGTTTATGTTTATGCGCCGCCCTATATAAGAGTTACTGGTTAACAACATTAGGAAGAACGTTTATGATATTTTTGAGCAAATTCTCTTTAGAATTTTCTTAGTTCTTTGGTGATTGAGAACCGCCTGTCGCGCCCGAAAAATCATGAAAGGAAAGAGTGTAAGTGAGATCGTTGACTGTCGCGTCTCGGAAAGAATAGTCTGGTCTAATGACCCTTTCGAAAATAAAGGTTTTTTGAAAAACCGTGCGTGTGTGAGAAAAATCAAATTTTAGTAGAAAAAATGTACTTTTGAGAAAAATGGTGTTTTAAAAGAAAAACAAGGCCGGGACTAAAAATACGACAGGTTTGGCCAAATAATTTTTGAAAAAAGGTTTTATTTTAGAAAAATGGAGTCGCCACTTGGTATTGAATTAGGGTGTACCAAGTCACCCGAAAAATCGTTTAATAAAATAAAAATAAAAATAAAAATAAAAATTTTAGAAAAATATTTTAAAACTCTTTTTCAACTCCGGTCTACAAAAAAATGAGAGAAAAAGGTCCGGGAGTCACATTTGAAGAAAGGGAAGGCAAAGGCTTGCGCCTAAGGCACCCTTTCAACCTAGTCGAGGCTAGTTGCGAGGTTTAATCGAATTTTTCTAAATTAACCCTAAATTCTATCGCGTTCGGATGGGTCTAAATGAATGCAAAATCTTAAGTCTAAATGTGAACATCGGGAGGGTCGGTATGTTCTGTCGAGGTTTGGTCGGAATTATCGCATTAATTGCTGAAACCCGAGTCGAGACCTCGAGGGAGTCACGAGTTGATGCAAAATGAAATGTAGAAAAGAAAAATAATAATAATATATAGTAAGTGATCGAAGAAAGTGGGTATGCATCATGTCGGGTACGGGGGACTAATATCTCGTGACTGAATATTCCTACTCACGGAGGGGGGAACGGCCTGTACGCCACCGCTTCCCACGTGAATAGATGACTGTTTATAGTTAAATCACACAAATGTCCTAATTTCTAAGTAAGATGCAGCCTAGATGTCATGCATTTTAAAAATGTGTCAAAATAATACTAATAATAATAAGAATAATAATAATAGTAATAAAATCACACTAAATGGAAAGAAAACTAAAAGTGTGTGAAATGTGAAATGCACACAAATACGCCTAACACTAAAATGTTCTAAGGGTCTAGCGTTTGACTAGCCCATTCTAAAAAATCCCACTAGCGTTGGACTAGCGGGAAAAGAAAGAAGCCACAACTAGCGTTGGACTAGTATGGTGACGGAATTACCATAAATCATGAATTTAAATAGTAAAGCATGAATTAAAAGCAATCTAAACATTATAAACTTAAGATCATAGGAGCACATAACACATAAGCATAATATTCTAGATGCAAAAATCCTACGGAAAAGCGGTAAAAGAAATAAACACGTAAGCACTGCAAAAGCAAATAAATCCCTAACTATTACACCAGGGGGCTTGATTTACAATTTAAGGGAGGAAACTTAAAAATACCTCTATCTATTACACTTTCTATCTAATTACACAATTTTTGCTTAAATATGAGGAAAATAATCTAACTATTACATTGACTAGCTAAATACAAAAATATTACATTTTTCGTCAAAATAATAAATTAAATAATAAACAAAATAAATAAATACGCAAAAAGTGCATAAAATAAAAAACGCATAAAAATTGTATAAAATATCACATTAGAGCACGTTAGAGCACATAAAGAAGCAATTAAAAGGTAACGAAAATACCTTTTTGAAGACCCGGTACAAAAGCTTAAAAACATAACGCACAAGTTAAAAGGATAACTATTTAATAAAATAAAGCATAAAACATAAAAATTAACAAATTGAGGGTAGAAACGTAAGTTCCATTAACTAAGGAGGCTTAATAAAACAAAATTGAAGATTCAAGCAAACTTAGGAACTAAAGGGTAAAATTGAAAATTCAACTAATCAAAGGACAAAATTAAGAATTTACACAAGTCTAAGGGGGTAGTGATGCAAAGTTAAAGTAAATTGGGGGGCAAAATGGTGAATTCCAATAATTGGACCAAATTATAAATTTCAACAAAATAGTGGGGTAAAACTAAAATTTCAGCAAATTAAGGGGGCTAAATTATAAGTTACAGCAATTATTGATAAAATTGTAAGTCAATTAGGACGTAATTGAAAGAAAATAAAATCTAAAGGGTTCAAATGCAAAGTTTCTATTTTTACAAAATAAAATACCAAAAAAATGAAATGGTAAATTAGACAAAACTACCAAATTAATTAGAATAACTCAATTAAAGAACTAACTAACTAAACTAAAATTAAATTGAATTTGCAGATTAACTAAAGATAAAAATCAAAACATAAAATCAAATAAGATAATAAAAAAAAGAAAAACCCCACCCCTTTTCTAATTTTTCCTCTTCTCTCTCGATTTAATTCTCTTTTCTCTCTCTCACTTTCTTCTCCCCTGCTCCATTTCTTTCTTTCTTTCTCCCCTGTTCTATTTCTTTTCTTTTTCCGATGGTTTCTCTTTCCTTTGTTCCTTCTCTGTTCTCTCTCCTCCCTTGTTTCTGATCTCTATTTCTCCCCTATTCTGCTTTCTCTAGCGCTGCTCTCCCTCTCCCAGCTCTCTCTTTCTTCTTTTCCCAAACACCCTCTCTCTCTCTATCTTTCTCCTTTCTTTCTCTTTTCGATTCTGCCCTCTAGTTTCTTCCCCTCTGTTTCGGTCTCTCCGTTTCACTCTCCGTTTCACTCTCAGTCTCTCTTTCCCTTTGTTCTTCTATTTCTTTTCCTTACTCTCTTTCAATTGCTCTTTCTTCCCTCTCCATCACTCTGATTTCTCCCTTAATTTCTCTCGGTCTTCTCTGATTTTGTTCTCTCCTCCAATCCCCTGTTTCTGATTCATCGAACCAATGCCCCAAATCAGTTTCTCTGTTGAACGGCGGAGATGGAAGTATAATGGTGACGCAGTGTAAAATCTGACTGTGAAGCACTGATGTTGGGGGTTATGTGGTTTGCAGGGGTTGTGATGGCATGTGGTGGTAGAATTGGAGGTGAATAGTGGCTGTAGTGGTTTTGAAGATCGACGGTGGTTGTGCCTGGTTTGAACTTAGCTGTTCTTGGGGCTTGGATATTGGCAGATTAGGCCGTGAGTGTAAGGCTGTTCGTGAGCATGGTGTGGAGATTTGGTGGTGTGTGTATTGCTGGTGGTCCAACGATGGGTGAAGAATTGTGAATCTGACCCATAAATCTCTGCAATGGTCTTGCCTATAGATTATGTGTATAAATCTGTGTGTGAATGGTATGTGAATTTGTGTGTGCTATGTTATTTGGTGTTAGTCTGCATATGAATGTGTGTGATGCTCTGTGATATCAAGGGAGGTGGAGAGGATGATGGGTACTTGGATTGTGGCTGTTTTTTTTTTATTTTTTGGTTGTGCCTTGTTTCTGCAGGTGGTGAGCAATCGATGGTGGGATTGGTTGTTTGAGCAGCGTTTTTGTTTGTTTGCGTTTGCAAGTTTTGGTGAGGCAGGGGGCTGTTGATGTTGGTGCGTGGTGATGGTAAGGGCTTCACTGGTGTTCAGGCTTTTTGAGTCTATAGGGATGGTTTTTTATGGTGATTTTGTGGCAGTTTGGTGGGGCTGGGGATTGTTTTTGGCAATTTATGGCTGGGCAATGGTGGATTAGGTGGTTTGGTGGTCATGGTGTGGAAATGAGTTGTTCAGAAAGGGTACTTGGCTATTGCAGATGGATTTAACAGGGTATTGCTCATTTGAATGATGGTGTGTTGGTTTGTGGGTTACTGATGACTAGAATGGGCTTGAATTGGGTGGTTTGAGGATCGAGCTATGTCAATTTAACTGTTTTTCTGCAGGGGGTGAAGCTGAGTGAGGCGTTGAATGGCCTAATGGTGGTGTCGGTGGTGAGTCTGAGGTGTTGCGGTGAGGGGCAAGTTGTGCGAAACTAATGGGGAATTGCTGGCTTGGTTCTGCTATTGTGTTTTGCAGGTGGTGGAGAAGGGAGGAGGGAGAACGTTGAAGGTGAGAGTGTGGGTTTGTGTGTGTTGTGTGCAAATCATCGGTGGAGAAGATGAAGCAAGAAGAGAAAATATGGACCTAGAAATATGAACATAAACCCAGAAATATGAGCATAAACCCAGAATTACAGAAGGCAAAATCCAAAGAAAAAATTCAACTAAAATCTTAGCAAATAAAGATATTTAATTAAATCCACATAGAAAAATAGAAAGAAAATCAATCAGAACAAAAGGAAAAGCAATTAAGAACTTACCTTTTGGAACTTGAAGATGGAATTTGAAGACTAGATGAACAGTAGATGGAATAGATGAACGGCAATAGTGTGTGTTTAAAGGTGTGAAGTGTGTGTGTTTTAATCTAAAAATTACAAAAGCAAAAGTGTTTTAGGGTTTTCTTTTTTTTTCCTTTCTTTAACATCCCCAAGTGGGGTATTTATATTGCACAAGTCTTAACCTCCAAGAAATGATTAAAAGACCAAAATGCCCTTGACTACAAAAATTACAACTTTATCCTTAAAAAAAATCTATTCTCTCTTACAATAATAAAAAAAATAAGAAAAATATAAATAATAAATTCATTAACACTAATTCACTCCGAAAAAACTTAGAAACATGCTTAAAACCTAAAAACGAATTTGGGACCCAAAAATTGGTAAAAAATGAGTTTAGAATGTAAAATGACAATTTTTCCCTTGGATGACGAAAATTCACAGAAAAATAGCTATTGACCTCAAAAAATTATCAAAAATTACAAATAAGCTTAAAACACTAAAAAAAATGCATTTTTGACTCAAAATTTGTGAAAAATTAATTTAATTTGTAAAATGACGATTTTGCCCTTGGGCCATGAAAATTCACAGAAAAATATTTATTGTTCTCAAAAAATTCTAAAAAATTACAAATAAGCTTAAAACACTAGAAAATGCATTTTTGACTCAAAATTTTGTGAAAAACGAATTTAATTTGTAACATGACGATTTGGCCCTTGGGCAATGAAAATTCACAGAAAAAATAGTAATCATCTCTGAAAAATCAAGAAAATTAAAAACATGCTTAAAGAATTAGAAAAAATGAATTTGAAACTAAAAATGAGCTAACATGGTATTCGCGGGGCGAAATTACCATTTTGCCCTCGTGACGGTAAAAATATAAAAAATACTAACTGAATCCAGAAAAATTATAAAAATTAACAAATTCACATAAAAGTAAAAATATGAATTTAAAACCCCCCAAAAACTGATAGAAAAAAAATATTTACAGATAAAATTACTATTTTACCCTCCAAATTATTGAAAAATTAAAATTTGGCACAAAAGTGCAAACATGCCCCTCCCATGTTTGAAAATAAATGGTGTGTCAAAATTTGGTGTCTACACTGCCATAGGTCTTATCAAGCTTTGCTTGTGGCGACCATCCAATCTCGCTTAGAGTTTCCTTTCGGTTTTGTTCAAGTTTTTTAGAGAATTAGGTTGAACGATTAAACACGCTCAATTTAGTTCATCTTGGTTTTCGTAGGATCGAGGGCATCTTCAAGGGGAAAAGTTTGAGCAACCTACTCCATGTCAAGGGTTCTTGGAAGATCCATCCAAGGGGTCTTGAGTTCAATGAGTAGTAAGTCTAAAATCCAAGGGTCTTGGTAATCTTCCATACGCGTGCGCGCATCAGCATAGCTCATTAATGCATAGAAATGATAAAGATTTGCTTGGGGATTCTAAATGGGCACAAAAGTCTTCATTTATACTTCTAATGTATTCTTTCACTTGCAAAACCCTATCCCCATATGAAAATGTCTACAAAAATCAGCTGGAAGAGGCTACAAGTTGATGCCTTAGAAAATCCAGCCGACTTACAATCTGTGGATGGTGATATGCGGATGCGCAGATCTCCATTCGCGGATCACACCTTTGTGGTCCCCACTTGATTTCTGATTTTTGTTGAGCTGGACCTCATGTATGCAAGCATTTTCCACATATTTCCAAGCATTGTAGTGAAGAATTGGATTTTTCCATTGTTTTTGCACAATTATTTCTTCAAGTTGTTCATTCAACTTTAACTCTTTGAATCACCATTAACTTTGATTTTCCTTTACTCCAATTGATCCAAAAGAAGTTTTAGTATGATGAACCTACAATTATATACAAAAATTGTGCATTAATTTCCTCAAATAAGGATTCTGCCTAAAAAACCCTAATTCTTATGAATTGTTAAAAAATGAGTCATTTGCACTAAAAAATACTATAATTATGCTTAAATAACATCTACAACATATAAATATATAGATACTAATATTGGTAAATTTATTACTTATCAAATTCACCCACACTTGAATCATTGCTTGTCCTTAAGCAATTGAAAAATTAAGAGGTCAAAAACATGATTCAAGATTTGAAATAACAAATGTCTCATTGTTGCATGCAATTCCACAAGATAAAGCACATAGGCATTATGCAATTACTTGTAAAGTTTCTAATACTCATCATACCAAGTAAAAGGGAAGTAATTATTTCAAGATTAAAACTATGTTTAGCAAAATTTCAATGCCTTACAAAATTTCACATTTTAAGTATTCAATATGGACAATCATATACAATTTTATTTACACACACTAGGGACGTCTTGCATTTTGTAATTTGTAAGTGTCTTTGATGCGAAAGTTGACATTTTTAGATGAGAACCCCCTGTTACTCAACACTTTTACCATTCAATCCACTTTTTAGCTTTAGTTTGAGAAGTGAAATTAGCCTTTTGATGAAAAGGTCGACATTTTGTGATGAAGACCCCTTATTACTCAACAATTCACTTTTCAATCAAACTTGCTATGCATACTCTTAATTCAATTGCCTTTTGATGTGAAAATTCGACATTTGTAATGAAGATTCCCGATTACTAAGCAATTTGAATCATTGGAGTAGAAATAAGTAAACATGTATCATTTTGCTCACAATATACTTGTCCCTTAATTCAAATAATGCATAAGTATACTTCTTGTCCATATCTACCACTTAATAATGTAAAATCAAGTAAAGAAAAGAAATTTAAAATCAAACATGCTAAATCAAGACATAATTACAACCATTTTACAAGGTATACTTTCTTAAAAACAAAACTCCTTAATCACATAATGACTATTTCTTCATATATTTGTAGAAATGCATTTCAATGATAGTTGCATAAATTATTTCAAAAAATAAGGAATTCAACAAGTTTATGGCATGAAAAGCATGTTAAAGAAGCAAATTTTCAAAAATTTTGATCACATTTTACCAAAATAATATTTTGACACTATTTACTCCAAATCTCAACCAAATATACTTTTATACCTTCCCCCCACACATAAAATGAAACATTGTCCTCAATGTGTACAAGAGAAGATAATAGAGAAGAATGAAACAAGAAAACTCCCTTTGTTTGGTTAATGAATCCTTAAGATGATATTGTTGTTGTGCCTTGAAATCCTTAGCCTTGTGAAGTTTCCTCTTTGCAATGCTTCATTATGTTCTTCAATTTGTCAATTGTTGCTCACTACTCTTGCTTCAAAACTTAAATAACTTCAAATGCTATGTTAAAACATGTTTAAATAGCCATTAAGCTCAAAAAGTAACACAACATGCCTTAAAATATTTGATTTTCTCCACACTTAGTTGTTGCAATGTGGCTCCAAAGGGGTGAAAATTTAAAAGACAAGTAAGATGAGCAAATGTATTATGTATTGATGAATTAAAAGATGAAAGAAACTTGCTCGAATTTGCCTTATGTCACAATTCAACATTTCATGCCATGTATTCAAAATTAAAAGTTAAACTTAAACTATGAAGATGCAAGATTAGAACATGTTAAAGTGTTAATTTGATTGTCCAAAACATAGTATACAAACCATGAAATATATGTTGCAAGTGATCCAATTGAAAACCAATGAAAAAGAACTTGAAAAACTAATTTGAACAATGATCCGCGGGTGTGTACCCACGGTTCACTAAGCCTGTTCGTATATCTTTGTGTAACATATCTCAAGGACCTCCCAGAAGTTGATACGCGGGTGTGATACGCGGATGACATCCTGCAGATTGTGACTCCTGTATCACTTCCTGCGACAGGCAGTGATTTTCTAATTTTGAAGGTTACTGTTCCATTGGTTCATTCTATTTTCTGCAGCACTTTCAACTTTAAATGTAACATGTTTTTGAACACTTTAACACTAGGAATAAGTTTGAATCATGAAAATACATATGTACAAACACAAATTTTTCAAATTTTGTATCAAAATCACAACATCTAATATGAATTGAGCATGATTTTCTAAAGTTGCATAAATTGCAAAACTTGAATGCACATTCCAAATCAATAATGCACAGATGTTTCTTTGAGCATATTAAGCCTAAAAACAAGACCAAATATCATATAATCACATTGAATAACCAAATGACCTTTTTGCTTAAAAAGTTAATCAACTAGGAATAGTAACTTCTATAACTTCCAACTTCTTAAACACGTCATATAACACATAATACTCATGTTAAACATTCTCATTAGCATGAAATGTTAAAAAAGAAGGATTTTAAGAATCAAACTCATGATTGTAACTTATTGAATCAAACTTGATCATCAAGTTCCAATTTGCATACCTACAAAACAAATAAATTAACACACTTTTAAACTATAGAATACTTAACAAAACAAACTAAAAAATGCACAAAAATATTAAAAATCCCAACAAGCGCTTCATTTATAGTCTAGAGCTAGACTTTGTAGGTGTGAGCTTCATTCTTTAGGATCATAACCCAAAGAATTCTCCACTCCTTTGGGTGTAGATATGTCAATGAAAGTGTAGTTGGTCCTTTCTTCTCTTTGTCCTTCTTCTTGTACTTCCAAGTCCTAGAAATGAAACATTTGGCACATTATCAGTCCAAATCATCAAGTAAATACATGTTAAAAGTAGAAGAGGGATATTTCAACATATCATTCAATTCAAAGGCTATTTCCTCATCCCCTACTTTTAACTTTAATGTGCCATTTTTCACTATCAATTATTGCACCGACAGGTAGTAAGAAAAGGTCTTCCAAGTATAATAGGCATATTAATATCATTCTCCATAGTCTAAAACAACAAAATCTACCGGGATGATGAATTTATTCACTTTCATTAGAACATTTTCAAGAACACCTAGTGGATGCCTAATGGATCCTATCGGCTAGTTGCAATAGTGATGTTTGTGCTTTGAACTTCCTTAAACCTAGCCTTCTAGCTATTGACATGGGAAGTAATGACACACTAGCACCCAAATCACATAAAGCATTGGAAAAATTAACATCATCAATAGTGCATGGGATAGAAAAACTCCCTGGATCCTTGAAGTTTTGGTGGCAATTTGTTTTGGATCCTTGCACTACATTCCTCCGTGAGTGCTATGGTTGCAAAGTCATCAAGACTTTTCCTCCTTGTCAAAAGATCCTTAAAAACTTGTTGTACTTGGGAACCTGCAAAAATGCATCTACAAAAGGATGTTAACATGTAATTGCTTAAGCATTTGTGCAATCTTTCCCAATTCTTTTTCTTGCTTTTCATTTTTAAGCCTTTGTGGAAATGGAATTTGTGTTGGAAGAGGAATAGTTTGTGATTGAGAATTCATATTTTCAACACCAACTTCATTATCACTTACTAATTCCTTCCCTTTTCTTCTTTTTCCTCTTTTTCACTTCCACATTCTTTCAACAATTGGTTCTTTTAGCATTCTACTGCTTCTTAATGCAATTGCTTGGACTTGTTCCTTAGGATTAATTTCTGTTTTACTTGGTAACTCCCCTTGTTTCCTAAGGTCCATTTGTTTCGCTATTTGAAGCAATTTGATTTTCTAACGATCTAGCCATTCCTAACATTCTACTTTCAAATTGCTCAACCCTTTCCATCACTTTCTCATTTGCCACCTCCCAAGCCGGTTTGTTTTGTGAAAATCTAGGTTGAAGTTATCATCTTTGGCTCCCTCCACCCAAGATTTGGATGGTGTCTCCACCCCGGATTATATGTGTTAGAAAAAGGATTATTAGAAGAAGAAGAAGGCTTGTAGTTATTAACATATTGGACTTGTGCACAAGTAGATGGATCATGAGAATCTCCACACAATTGACAATATGCAACACTACTTGATGAATTTTGACTACTAGATACATGTCTATTAAAAACATTCATCATGTTTTGCATTTGAGCATGTAACATATCTAAAGTATCAACTTCATGCATACCTTGTGTTCTTCTAGGATTACCTCTTTCATTTGCCCATTGGTAGTGAGTTTGCTGCCATCTCTTCAATCAATTCTTGGGCTTCTTCTGTTGACTATGCCATGAGAGCTCTCCCTGCAGCTACATCTATATTGATTTTGGTTTGATAATTTAGTCCATTATAAAAGATTTGAATTATTAACCAATCTAGAAATCCATGATATGGACATTTTCTTATTAAGTCCTTATGTCGATCCCAAGCCTCATAAAGAGACTTTTCTTCGCATTGGTTGAAATTGGTAATGTCCATCCTTGGTCTTGTGGTCTTTCCTGGTAGGAAATATTTGTTCAAAAATACTTTGGAAAGGTACGTCCAAATTGCAAAGGTATTAGGTGGATATGCTTGAAGCCATTGCTTGGTTTTGTCTCTTAAAAAGAATGGAAATAATCTAAATCTTATGATATCTTCGAAAATACCATTTAATTTAATTGTATCACATATTTTCATGAAATTAGCCAAGTGTAAATGTGGATCTTCATTAACATTACTACCAAATTGGTTTTGTTGAACCATTTGAATTAATCTCGGCTTAAGTTCAAAATTATTAGCATTTACCGGTGGTCTTATTATGCTCGTGTGAGAACTCGATTGGATCGGCATAGCAAAATCTCTTAAAGAATGAGTTTGAGGGTTAGGATTTTGATTTACCTCCTTCCATAGCTACCTCGGGTTGTTCTTGAGGTTGAGATGTACTTGAGGTATGCACCAATCTCCTCCACCTTAGCTTGTTCTTCTTGCCTTTGTCTCCTTGCCTTCCGTGCGGTTCTTTCTATTTCTGGATCAAATGGAAGAACAATTCTTAAGCTCCTATGCATACACCTACAAAACAAAAGAAAATAATTATTTACAAGCAAATATGTACAAAGTTTAGATTAATAAAGTTAGCTTTTGCCTTAATATTGCCTTGATTCCCTGGCAACGGCGCCAAAAACTTGACGTGGTGTAGATTAGGTATAACAATTATGAACAAAAACACTACAATCAAGTAATAAAAACCTAATCTCCCAACTTAATCCGCAAGTGCACGGGTCGGTTGCAGTATTTGGAGTATTAGGTGTCGAAGTCCCACAAGAAATCAATTATGTGCAATTACTAAAGCTTTTTCACTTAACTTTTATTATCTAAACATAATCAAAATAAGATAGAGATGGAGTCCCTTCAATAGAATATGTATATGATTGAGAACTTTTTGTAGAATCCAAGTCAAAGAAGCCTAGAACACAGAATCCACTAATGAATCTTGCATGAATGACTTACTAAGTTTTACCTTGCCTTGTTTAGAATCCAATTCCTATAAGTGTCATCGCTATATCTCTCTATGCAATGATAAGATTCCAACTATTCTCATGATGAAATCTGATGAAAACATGAATTGTAATGATTCACTTAAGTATCCATTATTCTCATATGAGCTACTTAAGCATTATTTGTTCATTTTCCATTATTACAAGCATTTATTAATGTCAAGTAACAACTAAATGACTTGTTTAAGTTGGCCAAGCAAAAACAAGTGTTAAAACTTCAACAAATAAACAAACAAATGCAAGTTTAGCAGGTTTTGATAATATAAGTCATGCTTTTGGATTCATTAGTTTCATCTATATTCTAGATGAACCTTTTAGTGAATCATGACTAATGAAACCACTAAAAGTATAACTTCAAAGCCAGAATTCATTCAATCAAGTGAAAGTAAATAGAGGGGAGTAAGAATTGCTTAACCAAAGTTAAGACAAAGCTTCTCTTCTTATTCACCTTCAAAATTGAACTTACAATAGTTCTTTTACAATGGTCCTCACTATTCTATTGAAGGATGAAGAGAATTCTATTAATTCTCTACCAAAACTAGTATAAACTAAGCTAATACCTATTTTCTACTACTAAAACTTATTTTTAAGAGCTTTGCAAATGACTTCTATTTATAGACAATTATTCCTCAAGTCATTTTCTAACTTGTATAGCTCATTAATACATAAAATGATGAAGATTTGCTTGGGGATTCCGAATGGGCACAAAAGTCTTCATTTATGCTTCCAATGTATTCTCCTACTTGCAAAATCCTATCCCCATCTGAAAAATGTTTGCAAAAACCAGCTGGAAGAGGATGCAAGTTGATGCCCTAGAAAATCCAGCCGACTTACGATCTGCGGATGGTGATACAGATGCAACCCGCGGATCTCCATCCGCAGGATCACACTTTTATGGTCCCCCACTTGATTTCTAATTTTTGCTGAGCTGGACCTCATGTGTGCAAGCATTTTCACGTATTTCCAAGCATTGTAGGTGAAGAATTAGGATTTTTCTTTATTTTTGCACAATTATTCCTTCAAGTTGTTCATCCAACTTTAACTCTTTGAATCACCATTGACTTTGATTTTTCTTTACTCCAATTGATCCAAAATAAGTTTTAGTATGATGAACCTGTAATTATACACAAAAATTGTGCATTAATTTGCTTCAAATAAGAATTCTGCCTAAAAAACCCTAATTTCGGTAAAAATCCTAATTCTTATGAATTGTTGAAAAATGAGTCATTTGCCACCAAAAATGCTATACTTATGCTTAAATAACATCTACAACATATAAATATATAGATACTAATATTGGTAAATTTATTACTCATCAGAGCCCTGTATAATACTACATGAACACTTCTAAACACACAACCAATATTATTAGCAAAATTTTGGTTTGTTATTATCAAAATTAGGATTACAAGCTTGAATTCAATCCCATTATGCATGTTGGCAGCTTCAAATCCAACAAAGGGAGTTTTTAGCATCGTTGAGAAGGCTATGGTTGATTTTTTATGGGGCAAATTCGATGGAACAAGTAAGTTCCATTGGATTAGATGAAATGAGCTTTGTTATCCACCAGAAGAAGGAGGCATAGGTGTTCGGTCATTGCATGATGTTTTTTCAACCTTTTCTATTAAATTATGGTAGAGGTTTAGAACTAAATTGTCTCTATGGTCGGGGTTTATAAAAGCTAAGTATTGTGGCGGTGAAAATACGGTTATTGTAAATGCTCCTCTATTGCACAATTTCTGCAAGCATATAGAATCGTAACAAGTAATATAATGATGAGTAGAGATCGTACTCATGAAGATTAGTTACTTAGTGACCTATTAATACGAATCCTGTGTCCATGATTCCTATCATTCAAACTTCACCAACAGATATTATCATTCTGTGCAAATTGGAGGTCTCAAAGTGTTCAAGGCATGGCAACGGAGCATGAGAGATGGCTCATTCAGCATCCATTCAAGGGGCCAAAGGTTGGTGGTCACATCTAAGGTCGAAGGTACGAGGTAGGATTTTCAAAGGACAAGACCAGAAGCCAATTGCAAACAGTTCTAATGGAGGCCGCACCTCAGGTCGTCCCGCAGCTTGGATAAAAAAGTATGCCAAGGCCAGACTAGCTTTTGACCAAGGCCGTGCCTAAGGGCGACCTTGCCCACGGCCTTCGTCTGCACCTTTGAAATTTTATTGTTTTAATTAGTTTTAGTTTAATTTATTTAAGTTATATTTAATTTAGACTTTCCATATTTAGTTTTAGGGTTTGTACGCCTATATAAGGCTAACTATTACCGTTTATTATTAAGTTTATGTTGAATGATGAATTAATCAATGCAATTGATTTTCTCCCTTTGAGGGATTTTCTTGAGTTCTCGGGATGAGAATTTTTTCCAACTTTTCTGGTGATTCTTGTGAGGTTACACCTTGGGTTTTTTATCAACATGTTTGGTAAGGGTCCAGGGTTTTCTATTGATTTGGTTTCAATCAACGGGTTTGGTTGAGGTAGAATTATTTATAGGTAAATTGATCCAATTCTGCAGGAGGGTTTGGATTGATTTACACCCTGATCATCAAGATGATCCTTTAAGAAAGATTCTTGTGCGAAGATTCGAGGGTTTTAGGAGCATCGTTTTCCTAAGGTCCCCCATTCCTGCATCACCTATCAATTAGCTTTTATTTGTCTAAGGCTTCCAATTGAATTTAAGAAAACTAATAGTAACTTCTCTACTAAAATTACTTTGACATTAAATTAGTACTAAATTAACTAAACTAGAATCGCACAGGCAATTAAATCTAAAGAAGAATCAACAACCCACAAATGTTAGGAATTAATACTCACCTACAATCAGTTCAATTAATTAATCTATGAATTACCCATGCTTTATTATGACTCGAGTTTTTCCAAAAGGCATAAATTAAACTCTCTGATGTTTAATGACTAAACCTTAGTTCAATTAATTGAAAAAACACATTAACCCACTCTTGTGGCGCTAACCTGTTAGACAATCAACCTAATAAGGCTAATATGAGCAACTCCTATGTGTATCTAATTACTTATTACAATTTCTTGCCAATAAGTGACTAGAGTGATGATTGTAGATCTATTATGCTACCATCTCTCAATGCGCAGTACAACATAAATCATAACCATGGTGGCCAAGCATGATTAAGCATTAAGAATAACAATTATCACATAATAAAGGCATGATTCATAAATGGATTAATCAAAAGATCATCATGTTTGGAGCATTAATCCCTAATAACAAATTTGGCCACTCATAGTCTTACAATCCAAAACAATAAAATCCATAAACACTAAAGAATACATAAAGAAAAGAGAGAGAGAAGAATAAAAATCTAGAATCTTGTAGTTCTTGATCTTCCTCTTGATCTCCTTCTTGATGATTCTTGTGTTGTAGGGTGTTTTTCTAGGGTTGCCGTCACTTCCTTTTTTTTATTTTCGTGTTTCCCAATATTTATCGGTGTTTTCTCTTCTAGAAAATCAAGTCTTTTAGCTAGAAAAGGAAAGAAATCGCTAAAATCGTGATTCTACAACAATACCTACTGTTTCGATCGAACCAACTGGTTCCCCCGAAATAGAATGTTGGAACTTTGATTGTATTTGTTCTTTCTTGGCATTTTCAATTACATCCACTTTCGTTCACTTCTTCTTGCCAAAAACAATACAAATAAAGTTCCATTCTCCTAAAATAACTTTTCTCAAATAAAATTACTCAAAAAAGACCAAATTTTCCTAATTAAAACCACACAATTTACTCTCTAAACACCTATAAATTAGTCACATATCAAATACCCCCACACTTAGACTTTTGCTTGTTCTCAAGCAAACTAGCATGATCATTCAAATTTCAATAATCCAACCAAATTTCATCAATTAAGTCAAAGCATCTATCACTTATCCTTTTTTCAAAAATCAATGTCAAGTAACTTAATGAATTAGGAATGGTCATCAACAAGGATAATCACACAAAAATTGACACAAAACTAAAATAATAATAAGTACTACTTCAAACATCCTTAGTCCAATTGTTACCAAGTATTGTCAAAAAAAATTAGATTGTAAAAGAACCATCAAAGTCCTACAAGTAACGAATCACACATGAAGCTCTAGAGTGTCAATTTTCGGCTTGTGGGTGCGTTTTACGCTTCATTCCACTTTATGCACAATTAACATTACTTAAGATGTCATTTAACCTTTTTACGTGAATCACTGATATAGGGCTCATGAAAGGACCCTAGTTACTCAGTCAAATCACACTCTTAAGTGGCTACTTAGCACTATTCATAATTTCAACCCATATTTCTAAAGGTCAAAATCAGCGGAATAATTTAACTTTTAAGATCTTTGCGTATTAACACTTTTTTTAATTTTTTTTCATTGAACACCCTCATTCTTATAACTCAAATACATGCTCACAAGCTAGATTTTGACATGTTCTTCCACAACTAAATTCTTTTGCAATACAAGATGGTTAGAAAACCAAGAAAGCTAATGAAGATTTCAACATTAAAGAACAATTATGCCAATTATGTCTGATCATCATGTTACTAACTATTCATAGTTCTCAAAGCCATAAAAGAACTTCATCCAATGAAACATGCTAGTGATAGAATACTTCAACCTAATGACTGAAATTCAATCTTCATGTTTCCATACAAATAATCATGTTCATCTACTCAATAACAAGTCAAACAAACACATTCACACCACCCCACTTCAAAGCCATAAACTAGCACAAAAACATAAAAAACAATAACACTAACACATTAATGGCACAAAAAACATGACACAAAACTAAATACTTCAACAATTCATTCCACAAGGTCCTCCCCCCACACTTAAATTCTCACATTGTCTACAATGTGAGAAACCAAGACATAAGTAACACAAATAGACATCAGTAACACACAATAGCTAAACACACTATAAAAGAAAGCATGAAAAGTGAAAGTTGGAAAACAACACTCCCCTAACTCATGGAGACGGAGGTGGTGGAGACGGCACACAGAGACCCAAAAATTCAATATACTTCAACAATTTGAAGTTGTGGTATTTTTTATCACATTCTACATCCGACAAATGACCATCAATAGAAGCAAGTTGGGTCGCCATCCTTGAGTTAACATCCGCCATGGACGTCAATTGATCATTCATAACCCGATTGATGGCTTCCATGTCATCAAGGCAGTGTAGAACTTGCCTCCACCCGGTCTCTTCCTTGTCATTAGATTGATTCATCTTCGCCTTCCTTTCCCACCTTAAGCACTCCCCCTTTGTTGAGATTCAACTATCATGGTCCTTGAGTGGCTCCACCATCGCAACATCTTGTTCACCCTCCTCATTGTCTGAAACAACATTCTGTCTCAAAGAACCACTGCTTTGGTAGCCAAATGGGTCTTATAACATTGTCCTATATAGAGCAAGTTTAAGATGCATACCAGGCTAAATAATTTTTGCGCATCTCAATGCTTCCACGTCCAAATAAAGGCTCTCATACCCCTTCAAAGTTGACACCTCAGTGTCCAAAATGCCCAAATGAATGGCCAATCTAGTGACTTGCCTCAATACAATTGTGCATTTGTGATGTTGACGCACATAGATGAAATTTTGAAAAATAATTGGCATGATCGAGACTCGTTGCTTCAGACCTTGCAAGCAATTCACTAAGAACAAATATTAGGCAGCAACTTTGTTTCCCTCTTACTTCCCCAGAATAGAATGACATAGAAATTTATGAAAAATAAGAGTAGCATGATCATGAATAATGCCAATCGGGGAATTATGGGGGTCAAAAATCGATTCACCAGTCAAGTTCTTCCAACATAAAGCATAAGAAAAATCATCACTTGGCTTAGAAATACCACTCTTAGGAAACCCAAAAGCTTGAAACATCAAATCATAATCAATGACAACATTTTGCCCAAGCATTCTACATTCTAGCACTTTGGTATTACCTTGGTCAAATTTAACAGTGGTATAAAATTCAAGAATCAAATCCCTACAAGTATGATGAGGATTTTTCACAAATTTCTTTAGTCTCAATCTACCACAAAACTCCTCTATTGTCTTTTTAAGTTCAAGTTTTTTCTAAAATATCAAAATCAAAATATTTAGGAAGAGCAAAATGCCTTTTTGTCAAAGAAAGATACATTTTACCCTCCTCTTGGGTGTAAATGGGGAATGAGGTACCATATTGAGAAGAAAAATATTTGACCTCCATGGAAGACATGGCTTCCTTCTCCTTCCTAGAAGAGTCCTTAGATACTCTTACTTTTTATCTTAGAGGCATGGTGTTTCAAGAAGTAAGCATAGGTAGAAAGATTTGGGTGAAATTTATGGGAGGAATTGGGAAGGAATATGGAGAAGGAAGAAAATTAGAGAGAGGGTTAACAATGGAGAGGGGGACAGCGACTAGGAGGAGGGAAAGAGGGAGAAAAAATGAAAAGAAAAATAAGGAAAACAAGGTTAGGTTGAGTGGGCAGTTTGTGGGGGCCATTGGTGGAAATTTGGATTCCTCTGCAGCAGATTTTCTGGACTTGCTGTTTTGGTCGAACTGATCAATTCAACCGAAACAAAAACTGTTTCACTAACGCCTTTTTTTTTTTTTTTTTTGCTAACACATGCTAACTTCTTCACTTCCGAAGAAAGGACTTGGAACCTACAAAAATAAGGTAAAGACAAATTAAAATTAATTTTGAAAAGAGTAAGAAATAATTAAATAACATCAAAGAAAAATTTGCAAATAACAAAGATAGCTTGGGCTGCTTCTCAATAAGCACTTGTATAAAGTCATTAGCTTGACTTTGAATAAACCATTGGTTAAGTGAGAGAAATGAGGGAAACAATTTCCTTATGGTAATCTACGAGCTTTCCTAAGTATGGTTTGCAATGATACCCATTTGCCTTGAATAGCTCTCCTTTGGAATTCTGTAACTCTAAAGCACCATGCTTAAATACTTTTGTCATTTTGAATGATTCACTCCATCTAGATTTAAGCTACTCAGGAAATAATCTCAAACGTGAATTGAACAATAAAACAAAATCTCCTTCTTTAAATTCCTTGGGAACAATGTGAGCATCATGCCATCTCTTGGTTCTCTCCTTACAAAGCTTAGCATTCTCATATGCCAAATGTCAAATTTCATCCAACTCGTTGAGTTGCAATAACCTCTTCTCATCGGCTATCTTCATATCAAAATTCAGAGCCTTGATTGCCCAATATGCACAATGTTCCAATTTAACGTATAGATGTCATGCTTTTTCAAAAATTAACCTAAATGGAGACATTCCAATAGGTGTTTTAAAAGATGTCATATACGCCCACAAAGCATCATCTAACTTGTTAGCCCAATCTGTTCTTGCTCCATTCACCATCTTCTCCAAGATTCTTTTTAATTCCCTATTTGAGACCTCTACTTGACCGTTAGTTTGGGAATGGTATGGTGTAGCTACCTTGTTATGCACTCCATATTTTTTGAGGAGAGATTCAAATTGTCGGTTGCAAAAATGTGTGTCACCATCACTAATAATTACACGGAGAAATCCAAATCTTGCAAAGAGTTTCTGGAAAAATCGAATCACCACCTTTGCATCATTTATTGTAGAAGCTATTGCTGTAACACCCTATAAATTCATGCCAAGACCATTCATTTTGTATTATGTTCATTAGAAAAAAAAAAAAGAATGAGCATGTTGTACTTAGTTCTTTAGGAGTTGTACCTAGGAAATCTTGCAAGAATTATGTGAAGATAAATAACAAGATTTCTTTCTAATTAGCTCATGCCAAGTGTGGTCTTTCATGGAGAGAAAACTCAAGACTTCTTTATCTTTGTCTTGTTTTAATTGGTCCATTTTTTTCCAATTCTTTTCTATTTCTTTTCTTCCTACTTAACCAATTTTTCTCTTCTTTTTCCTTCTTGCTGGCCGGCTGCTTGTTTCCCTCTTTTCTCTCCATTTTCTTTCAATTTTCTTGGATCTTTTACTTCCATTTAATCATTTTTCAACCATAGAAATTGAGTGGAACTTCCTCCTAAGCAACAATCTTGTCTACCTAGAGGTATTTCCCATGAATTTCTCTTTTAATTTCAAGTGTAAGATTATAGTTTTTAGCTCTTAAGTTATGTTTTTTTTGGTTAAGTAAAATTGATTTTTGGCCATGAAAAGTGAAGTTTTATTCCATGAATGTGAAGCTTATAGGCTTGTATGCTTGTAGATAGTGATTTAAACTTGAAATATCATGATTTGAGTGTGATTTGGTTGAAGAATCTTGGAGTAGTTTAGGTGTTTTTGTGATGAATTTGAATGGAATTGAATTGAGTTTGATGTGAGATTAGTAGAACTACTTGAAATTGGGTTGTTGGACATTTTCTTGCAGGTTTAAAATTTTTGGGTTAGTCCGATTATAGGGGAAGTGCTGCCGAAATTTCGGTAAAACCTAGGAAATAAAAGTAATTAGGCTATGATTTAAGACTTTATAAGCTGTAATTTAGTGATTTAAGCGTGCAGAAATTTTTGTAGATTGGCTATTAGTGAATTAAACCTTTCCGAGCAAAACCCTAGAAAGTTAGAAAACCCTAATTTCGAAAACCCTAAACCCTAGGGTAAAACCCTAAGCTCCAAAACCCTAGAAAGACTTGGGGTATTTCTTGAATTTCCTTATGAAATTTCTTAGATTTTAGTCAGGGTTTTTATACGATTATTTTCTCGTGAATTTCAGGATCCGGAAGTGAGACCCAACCGTATTACGAGATATTTTCTTAGACATCAGGTGAGTGTTCTTCTGTGTGCATGATGCATGAAACGCCATGTAATACTAGACATTATTATTTCCATGCATGAAATGGTATGATTATATTTGACATGATTAACTAATGAAATGTGTTACTTGAGGAAAGATGTGTACTTTATCGCATCTATTCCGTAATGTGTTACATGCTTTCACTATCAAATGTGTTATTTGTGCTTGTGACTTCCATGACTAATTTTACTATTTTCCACGGTTAATCAGATTGGGAGCGTAGGGGAGAGATATAAGGTGTTGGGCGTTATTTGGTGCATGTTAATTTTATATCTGAGTAAAGTCCTGAAAAGGCTAACTCATGATTGAATTTTATTCTTGATCTTGGACTTCCGGGGCTAACTTCACCGTTACTCCTCGGTTAGTCAACCGGGAGCGTTTGGAGTGATATAAGGTGTTGTAGGTTATAGGTGCGTGATATTCTTTCCTATTTGAGTTTCATTCCTCTAAGAGGGTGACTCGGGATTGAATTTTTACAAGTATTTCGGACCTGAGCTTTTACCTCTGTCCCTATACTCATGTTATCGTGTTCATGATTGATACTCCTGCGGTTGAGCATTTTCCCGTAGTGAGCCTGTATCCTCCATTGACTACTTGTTAATTAAATTGTTCACAAATTGTTTATTTACTCGTTAAGTATTTTATCGAACAAAAATCACATATTACTGGTATGGTTGCATGATTTGAGCACTCACTGGGCTATTATAGCTCATCCCATGTATTTGTTTTCTTTAACCAGGTTTCCAAAACTATCAAAGCTGGAGGAGCTGATTTTGAACCTTGTACATGTTTTGTTTCGGTATTTTGATAGCTTAAATGTGTTGACTTTTATTATAAATATTATTTACATTTTGGGATGTAAAACTCTTGTAATATTTATATTTTCAAGTAAATACTATGAATGTATTTATTTATGAATGCATTTTATTTTAAGTTAAGTACGGATGGATGTTTAAGCGAGTGCGTGTTTGAGTCCTGGCGAGAGCTAGGCAGGCAGTCCGCTAAGACCTTTGGTGCGCCTCTGGGTAAGGTGGGGCTGTCACAGGTGGTATTAGAGCTTAGGATGAATCCTGTCTTTAGTGCTAGTCTTGTTTGGGTGTCGGGTAGGAAATTTGGGTTGAGTCAATTACTCTTGGGCCTTATCAACCTGAGTGTGAGAGATAAGATCCGAATTTCCGCACCTGGGCACTATTGTGTATATGCTTGAGAATGTGTTTAGGTTACTTTTAAGCTTGATATTTGAGTGTAATATTTAAGTATTATTTATTATTAAGTATTTGTGGGATAGACCTAATTAATTTATTATTTAAACATATAGGTATGTCAGAGAGCGAGCAAGGTGAGGGATCACGGGCATTGCAGCCGGCTGATGTGGCCCCAACCCAGTACGAGCAGCGTAGACGACCGGTAGTTCGGTTCCGTGAGGGACCGGGTCACCCTTATCGCACATTTTCACCTGCCCATCGAGTCCGCCCTGCTTGTGGATGCTGGAGGATCTATTCTTATCCCGACCATGTCGTGCTTTCACTGATAGAGGATAGTAGACGAGTGGGGCGCGAGAGTGATACTTCCCGGGCCCGTGTTCACGAGCTGAGAGAGACAGTTAGGGCTCAGGCTCAGAGGATTCGTGACTTAGAGACTGCTGTTCAGGAAGAACAGTAGAGGACGGATGCTTATCGAGAGCAGTACCAGGTGGTGCACGGCCGACTCACTCGCGTAGTACAGCATGTCCGGGACCACACCGGACGACTGGTAGATGAGAGTGGTCTGTTAGTAGGTCATGTGTTAGATGAGGTGCGAGATATGGCTCCGCACCTAGGGCCAGGACAGGCAGCGCCTCCACCTCTTGGGGCCGAGGAGGCTCCTTGGGAGTGAGCAAGACATGGATGTGAGCTCGACCGGGTCAGTCCAGTTGGACTAGATCTCAGACTAGATCTTTAGATGGGTTTATGTACCAAAACCTTATGCTATTTTTGTTATGTTTTATATGTACGACATGTTTTGTACGTGACTCTTGGAAAATGTGTAAATTGAACTACTTGTATAAAAATGTGTGATCTTGTTGGCATGAAACTTGATTTCCTTGTTAATCTTGAATTTGTGCATTCTACATTTTATTTTGACATCTCATATGTAGATATTAAAATAAATTTATTCATGTTATTATAGCATATTAAGTCATGAGTGGACGTGGTCGCAGTAGAGGACGTCCCCATCGTCAAGACTGGGATGAAGACGCCACCTCTAGCATAAATCCACCTTCCGGAGCTGACCCAATGATTGCGGTCTTGAACCGAATGACCGACGTTCTAACTCAATTGGGAACTCGGCAGAACCCAGTAGCGAAAGTTGGTGGTCCTCATAGAAACCCGGTAGTAGGGGAAGATGTAGCCTTGGAACGGTTCCAGAAATTTAACCCCCCTAAGTTTAATGGTAGCCCAAAACCTAGAAATTGCTGAAAAATGGTTAGAGGACATTGAGAAAATTTTTACTGCCCTGAAGTATACGGATGAACGGCAAGTGACATTCGCCGTGTTCCAATTGGAAGGTGCTGCCACTCCTTGGTGGAATTTAATCAACACCAAGTGGGAAAGACATCAGACTCCAAGGACATGGGTCAACTTCACTAGAGAAGTTCAAGGAGAAGTATATCCCTGTGCGAGTACAAGAAAAGCGGGAAGATGAATTTTTGAAATTAAGACAGGGGTTGCTGAGTGTAGCTGAGTATGAGGCTCAGTTTACTAAACTGTCTCGTTATGCCCTGGAACTTGTAGCCACTGAATGGCGAAGAAAGAGGAGATTTATCCAAGGCTTGAATTTGGAGATCCAAGACGCCCTCGCAGCTGCCACCATTGAGACATACGAAGCCGCGGTGGAAAAAGCACAGCAAGTGGAGGAGACTAAATCTATGGTTCGGACCTTTCAAGCACGGAAACAGTGGAAATGCTAGTGATTTTTGCCCGTCACCCGAAAGTACTCCAGCCCCTAAGATAGGAAGGGGAGTTGGAGGAGTGAGAATTGAGGCAAGGTGCCCAATCTGAAAGGAAGAGAGGCTCCGAGAGACAGAGTTCCACGCCAGGAAACACTTTGAAAGAAACTCAATCTCCGGCAGTTCAAGTTACTTGCGGATATTGTGGTAAAAGTAATCATACTGAAGAAAATTGTTGGAGGAAAAACCATAAATGTCTAATTTGCGGTAGTGCCGATCATCAAATGAGATATTGCTCAAGACAGGTGGCTAGTGGACAGGGTATAGCTCAGCCGGGAAACAAGGATGTTGAAAAGGCCAAAGAAAGTGGAAACAAGCGAAGGGGACCGGCTCGAGTTTATGCTCTAGATAAACGTGATGTCCAGGAATCATCAGAAGGCCTTGAAGGTACGATTCTTGCTTTCTACGGTCTAGCCAAGCTATTCGAGAATTAAGGTAGAATTTCGAGGACAAAATTCTTTTAAGGGGGGGGAGGATGTAACACCCTAGAAATTCATGCCAAGACCATTCATTTTGTATTATGTTCATTAGAAAAAAAAAAAAAGAATGAGCATGTTGTACTTAGTTCTTTAAGAGTTGTACCTAGGAAATCTTGCAAGAATTATGTGAAGATAAATAACAAAATTTCTTTCTAATTAGTTCATGCCAAGTGTGGTCTTTCATGGAGAGAAAAGTCAAGACTTCTTTATCTTTGTCTTGTTTTAATTGGTCCATTTTTTTCCAATTCTTTTCTATTTCTTTTCTTCCTACTTAACCAATTTTTCTCTTCTTTTTCCTTCTTGCTGGCCGGCTGCTTGCTTCCCTCTTTTCTCTCCATTTTCTTTCAATTTTCTTGGATCTTTTACTTCCATTTAATCAATTTTTCAACCTATAGAAATTGAGTGGAACTTCCTCCTAAGCAACAATCTTGTCTACCTAGAGGTATTTCCCATGAATTTCTCTTTTAATTTCAAGTGTAAGATTATAGTTTTTAGCTCTTAAGTTGTGTTTTTTTTGGTTAAGTAAGATTGATTTTTGGCCATGAAAAGTGAAGTTTTATTCCATGAATGTGAAGCTTATAGGCTTGTATGCTTGTAGATAGTGATTTAAACTTGAAATCTCACGATTTGAGTGTGATTTGGTTGAAGAATCTTGGAGTAGTTTAGGTGTTTTTGTGATGAATTTGAATGAAATTGAATTGAGTTTGATGTGAGATTAATAGAACTACTTGAAATTGGGTTGTTGGACATTTTCTTGCAGGTTTAAAATTTTTGGGTTAGTCCGATTATAGGGGAAGTGCTGCCGAAATTTCGGTAAAACCTAGGAAATAAAAGTAATTAGGCTATGATTTAAGACTTTATAAGCTGTAATTTAGTGATTTAAGCGTGCAGAAATTTTTGTAGATTGGCTATTAGTGAATTAAACCTTTCCGAGCAAAACCCTAGAAAGTTAGAAAACCCTAATTTCGAAAACCCTAAACCCTAGGGTAAAACCCTAAGCTCCAAAACCCTAGAAAGACTTGGGGTATTTCTTGAATTTCCTTATGAAATTTCTTAGATTTTAGTCAGGGTTTTTATACGATTATTTTCTCGTGAATTTCAGGATCCGGAAGTGAGACCCAACCGTATTACGAGATATTTTCTTAGACATCAGGTGAGTGTTCTTCTGTGTGCATGATGCATGAAACGCCATGTAATACTAGACATTATTATTTCCATGCATGAAATGGTATGATTATATTTGACATGATTAACTAATGAAATGTGTTACTTGAGGAAAGATGTGTACTTTATCGCATCTATTCCGTAATGTGTTACATGCTTTCACTATCAAATGTGTTATTTGTGCTTGTGACTTCCATGATTAATTTTACTATTTTCCACGGTTAATCAGATTGGGAGCGTATGGGAGAGATATAAGGTGTTGGGCGTTATTTGGTGCATGTTAATTTTATATCTGAGTAAAGTCCTGAAAAGGCTAACTCATGATTGAATTTTATTCTTGATCTTGGACTTCCGGGGCTAACTTCACCGTTACTCCTCGGATTAGTCAACCGGGAGCTGTTTGGAGTGATATAAGGTGTTGTGGGTTATAGGTGCGTGATATTCTTTCCTATTTGAGTTTCATTCCTCTAAGAGGGTGACTCGGGATTGAATTTTTACAAGTATCTCAGACCTGAGCTTTTACCTCGGTCCCGATACTCATGTTATCGTGTTCATGATTGATACTCCTGCGGTTGAGCATTTTCCCGTAGTGAGCCTGTATCCTCCATTGACTACTTGTTAATTAAATTGTTCACAAATTGTTTATTTACTCGTTAAGTATTTTATCGAACAAAAATCACATATTACTGGTATGGTTGCATGACTTGAGCACTCACTGGGCTATTATAGCTCATCCCATGTATTTGTTTTCTTTAACCAGGTTTCCAAAACTATCAAAGCTGGAGGAGCTGATTTTGAACCTTGTACATGTTTTGTTTCGGTATTTTGATAGCTTAAATGTGGTGACTTTTATTATAAATATTATTTACATTTTTGGATGTAAAACTCTTGTAATATTTATATTTTCAAGTAAATACTATGAATGTATTTATTTATGAATGCATTTTATTTTAAGTTAAGTACCGATGGATGTTTAAGCGAGTGCGTGTTTGAGTCCTGGCGAGAGCTAGGCAGGCAGTCCGCTAAGACCTTTGGTGTGCCTCTGGGTAAGGTGGGGCTGTCACAATTGCCTCCACCTATTTGGATACATAGTCAATGCCCACTAAGATGTATTTGTTCGCATAAGATGATGGAAATGTTCCCATGAAGTCAACTCCCCATACATAAAAAATTTTCACCTCTTGTATATTAGTGAGCGGCATCTCATTCCTCTTTGAAATATTTTCCACTCTTTGACAACAATCACAGTATCTAACAAATTCTCTAACATCTTGAAATAACGTAGGCCAATAAAATTCACTTTCCAAAACATGCTCAGCTGTCCTATTTGCCCCAAAATGACCAACATGCGGTGAGCTATGACATTGAGTAAGAATCTCAAATATTTCCTTTGTAGGTACACATCTTCGAATCAATCAATCTCCACAAATTTTGTACAGAAGAAGATCCTCCCAGAGATAGTGTTTGGCTTCAAATAAAAATATTTTTCTCTGTTGGTAAGATAATTCAACAGGAATTATCCTACAACCAAGAAAATTCACCACATCAGCATACCACGGTGCACAAATCTCACGAACTATCATAAGAGACTCATTAGAAAATTTTTTATTAATCTCCATTTCTTTTGTACTACCTTTAACTGCCTCTTCCAACCTCAAAAGATGGTCTATCACTACATTCTCTAAACCCTTTTTATCTCAAATTTTGATATCAAATTCTTGAAAAAGCAATATCCACCGAATTAGCCTCGGTTTCGCATCTTTCTTGGCAAAAAGGTGTCGCAGAGCTACATGATCAGTATAAATAATCACCTTCGAACCAAGTCAATAACAACAGAACTTGTCTATTGCAAAGACTACCGCCAACATCTCCTTTTCAATTGTGGTGTAGTTTATCTAGGCTTGTGAGAGTGTACAACTGGCACAGTAAATGACGTGCACCATCTTGTCCTTTTTCTTTCATAATACATATCCTATAACTTGATCACTTACGTCGCACATGATCTCATATGGTTGGGACCAATCCGGAGAAGAAATTATTGGTGCTAACACCAGTGCCTTCTTCAACCTGTTAAACGCACATAAACAAGCATCATCAAAATTGAAAGAAATATCTTTACTCAATAAATTAGTAAGAGGCCTAGCAATAAGAGAAAAATCGTTTATGAATCATCGATAAAGTCCTGCATGACCCAAGAAAGCGCGAACTTCCTTAAGAGAAGTCGGAGGGGGAAGTTTCTCTATGACTTCGATCTTTGCTCGATCTACTTCTATTCCTTCCTTGGATATTTTGTACCCCAAAACGATTTCTTCTTCTACCATAAAGTGGCACTTTTTCCAATTGAGTACCAAACACGTTTCTTCACATCTTCTCAACACTTTCTCAAGGTTGGCTACGCAAAGTTTGAAAGAATCCCTAAAAACTGAAAAGTCATTTATGAAAACTTCCATTATATCCTCAATCAAGTCAGAGAATATAGACATCATGCACCTTTAGAAGGTAGCAGATGCATTGCACAATCCAAAGGGAATGCGCCTATAAGCAAAAGTACCGTACGAACATTTGTATGTAGTCTTCTCTTGATCATTGGGAAAAATAAAAATTTGACTGTATCCGGAGTATCCATCAATGAAGTAATAGTATGCATGACCTGCTATCCTCTCTAGCATTTGATCGATAAAAGGAAAGAAAAAGTGATCCTTCCTTGTTAACGAGTTGAGCTTACAGTAGTTAATACATATTCTCCACCTTGTTACCGTTTTTGTTGAGATTATCTCCCCTTCTTCATTCTCTACCACGGTCATCCCTCCTTTCTTGGGTACACATTGAATTGGACTTTCCCAAGAACTGTCAGATATCGGGTATATGATACCAGCATCGAGTAGCTTGACGATTTCCTTCTTGACCACCTCTTTCATATTGGGGTTTAACCCCCTTTGCCTTTGAGCCGTGACTTGACTTCCATCTTCAAGATTGAGTCTATGTATAATGAAAGAATGACTAATTCCCCTAATATCTAATATTTGCTAGCCCAAAGCTTTGATTCTCCTCTTTATTACCTCTACCACCTTCTTCTCTTACTCCATAGAGAGTTTGTTTGAGATAATGATAGGTAAGTTATCTCCATCTCCCAAAAAGGCATACTTTAGAAAATTAGATAGATGTTTTAACTATAAAGAAGGTGGTTTCTCTGCAGATATATGACGGAGGAATCGGGGACCCTAGGATGGCGACGCTCTTAAAACCCTCGAATCTTCGCACAGGAATATTCCCAAAGGATCGTCTTGAAGATCAGGGTGATAATCTAACTCAAACCCTCCCGTACATCTGAATCAAATTATCAAAGAATACAAACTCTCATCGAATCACTCGACCAAAGAATGAAACTGTTTGAATCTAACAAGAGGAAAACCTAAACCCTAATCACACCTGTTGATTAGAACTTAAGGTATAGAAAACCTAACAAGAATCACTTTTGAAAAAGCAAAACAAGTTCTCATCTCAAGAACTCATGAAACTCTCAAAGAGAGAAAACCAATTTTCATTGATCAAATCATAATTCAACATTAAAATTTTTTTAATAAACGATAATAGTTAGCCTTGTATAGGCATACAAACCCTAAAACTAAATATGAAAATTTTAAATCAAATAAAACTTAAAAATTAAACTAAAACTAATTAAAATAATAAAATTTCATAGCTGCGGACGAAGGCCGTGGGCAAGGCCGCGGGCGCGGCCTTGGTCAGAAGCAATTCTAGCCTTGGCATGCTTTCTGATCCAAGCTGTAGGGAAGGCCGCGGGACGGCTTGGGGTGTGTAGACACCAAATTTTGACGCACCTCTTTGTGAATATATGTATATGTTACTTCATTTAGGGGGTATTTTTAATTTTCAGGGGTCGATTACAATTTTCGTGCATATTATGTCTAATTAGTTGTATCAGGGGCAAAATAGTAATTTTACCGCGTAAATATTATTTTATTTTAATTTATTTTTTTAATACATAATTTTACTAGTTTTTTATGATTATTTCTAATTTTAATGATTTTTGGAGTCATCTAGTATTTATTTTAAATTTTAGTATTTTTTTTACTTAATGGCACGTTTCCCAATGCATTTTTTTATGAGAATTTTTCAAGTAAAAAAAATTTTTGTTATGCATGTTTCATATGTTCATGAATTTTCTGTATAAATTTCATAATTTTTAGAAATCGTTTAGTATTTATTTTAATACTTTATTATTATTATTATTATTATTATTATTATTATTATTATTATTATTATTAGTTGTTATTATTATTATATTTTTTATTAATCACATATTTTTAATGTTATGTTAATTTTTAAATTTTTGCAGTAAATTTTTATTTACTCATTTTTATAACTCTAAAATTTTAGTATTTTTTCTTATTGATTTTAGGAAATACAAATATCTTTTATTTTATTTTTTATTTCATTTTTTCTTCTTTTCTTTTCTCCTTTATTTCCATTACTAATTTCTTCTTAAAAAAAAAAAAAGAGAGAGAGAGAAAGAGCAGGCTGCGTTTGCAGCCTGCTGCTACTGTAGCAGCATGGGAGCTGCCATCAGAGCAGCCCCATGCCATCATCACAACTCTCCCCAACTCCCCTGCAATTCAGCAGATTTGAGGGGATTTTGGGGAGATTGATTTTCTTCCCCATCTACACACTCAACCTCACTCTCTTCTCTCAGCCATAAACACACACACCTGCACATTTTTTCACCCCCTTGAAGCACAGACACACTCACCTCACCATTTCTGCCTTCAATACACTTGCATACACCATCACCATCAACACACACCACAAAACACACACCTGCAATCACACACAAGCCTCACTACACAGAACACACCACACAGACACACAATTCGCACACACAAGCAACACACAAAACTCACAGATTGAACACACCTGCATCTTCACCACACAGACACACAAACACCCACAAAACACACACCTGCAATCACACACAAGCCTCACTACACAGAACACACCACACAGACACACACAGACACACAATTCGCACATACAGACACACACAGACACACAATTCGCACACACAGACACACAATTCACTCACAACTCACATACGCACACAACACAGCATACACACCAGTCACGCACAAAAATTTACTGCCTTCCCCTGCAATTCACAACACACCACACTCACACACACACATTATACACCAGCTTCATTGATTCCACAAACACACAATACACACGACCTGCACAAAACACACACAAACGCACCCACACACCTGCAAGAAGAGAAAACCGAAAAAAAAAAAATCAACAAACAACAACAACAGCAACAGCAATAACACCACAGATTCTATTCCAGGTAAATTTCTTCCTATTGCTTTCAATTTTTTTCATTTATCATTGAAATAGAAATTTAAAAAAAAAAAGAAAAGAAAACCGAAAAAAGGAATCCGGCCGAGAGAGAGAAGAGAGAGAGAGAGAGAGAGAGAGAGAGAGAGAGACCTGTGAGAGAGAGAAACGACGGCGAGAAAAAAAAAAAAAAAGAAAAAAAAAGGGGGAGAGCAGATCGGGGGAGAGGGGAAAAGAAAAGGGAAGAAGGAAGAAGAAGAAAGGAAGAAGAAGAAAAGGGAAGAAGAGAAGAAAGAAGGAAGGAGAAGAAGAAAAAAAGAAAAGAAAAAAAAAAGGGGGGGAGAGCAGATCGGGGAGGGGGCAACCAGGAGGAGAAGAAGAAGAAAAAGAAAGAGAGAAAGAAGGAAAAAGAAGAAAGAAAAAGAAAGAAGAAAAAAGAAAGAAAGAAAGAAAGAAAGAAAAGAAAGAAAAAAGAAAAAAAAATTGTTTTAAAAAACCGGTTTAAAAAAAAATTAGTGAAACTACGTCGTTTTGACGTAGTTTCACTCAAAACTACGTCGTTTTGATTAGTTTAGTTTTTAATTTCTTTTTAATTAATAATAGCTATTTATTTTCTAATCCTTATACTTTCATTAATGCTACTGTGCCCCTGGAAATTTTTGATTTGTGCATTTTAATTTCTGTTTATTGTAGATTGACCCCTATAATTTTATTTTCCTTTCAATTAGGTCCTAATTAATTGCATTTAGGTCCCCTGACTTTTATATAATTATAATTTTGACCCCTGTATTTTTAAATTTCTATTTTTGACCCCTACATTTCTCGGTAATTACATTTTGACCCCTCAATTTTGCTGGAATTTTATTTTGTACCCCAACATTGCTGGAAATTTTATTTTTGCCCTAGAATATTGCTGGAATTTTGCATTTTTTCCCCCAAACCTTGCTGGAATTTTATTTTGTACCCCAACATTGCTGGAAATTTTATTTTGTCTTAGAATATTGCTGGAATTTTGCATTTTTGCCCCCAAACCTTGCTGGAATTTTATTTTGTACCCCAAACCGTGCTGGAATTTTATTTTGTACCCCTACATTGCTGGAAATTCTATTTTGTCTTAGAATATTGCTGGGATTTTGCATTTTTGCCCCCAATACTTGCTGGAATTTCATTTTTATCCCTCCCAACATTGCTGGAATTTTATTTTGCCTTAGAATACTTGCTGAAATTTTATTTTTTGTCCCCCAAATTTGCTGAAATTTTTTATTTAAGTCATTATACTTGCTGGAATTTTAGTTTAAGTCCCTATACTTGTTGAAATCTTAGTTTTAAGCCCTAGATACTTGTTGGAAGTTTATTCTAAGTCCCTAATTTGTTCGAAATCGACATTTTATGCTCAATTTTTAAGTATTTCATATTTTATACTTTAAATAGTGGTACCTTGACATGTTTGTTGATTTTCTTAGCAATTCATACCGGGTTTACGAATGGGAGGTACCTCGATTACCCTTTTATTTCTCTTTATGTGCTCCTACGTGTTGCTACGTGTTTTTCTATATGTTTTTTTATATCTCCTTTTGCTTATAATTTTTATACATATGTGAGTGTTTATTTAGTTATGCCATGTTATTTATTAGAAATTAATTTTTGATTATTCAAAGAAATGTAATAGATAGGTAATATTCTATTGAGCAAAAATTCTGTATTTAGATAGTTAATGTAGTAGATAGTGTATATCTAGTTAACAAAAAAAATTTTTGTATTTTAGATAGAAAGTGTAATAGATAGGTTAGATAGGATATCTTTTATTCTTTTTCTATTTTTAGATTGTAATTAGGTTATTCTCCGGTGTAATAGTTAGGGCTTTGTGTGCTATGTGCTTATGTGTTTTATTTGCTTTCTTTAGGACTTTGCATCTAGAATATCATGCCTATGTGTTATGTGCTCCTATGTGCTATTATTTGCTTTTATGTGATTATTGCTTTAATACATGCTTTATTTATTTACTTGCTTTAATTATATATGTGTATCGTCGCCACACTAGTCCAAAGCTAGTTGTGGTTAATTCCGGTTTCTTCGCTAGTCCAACGCTAGCGGAGAACTTATAGAAAATGGGCTAGTCCAATGCTAAGCCTTTAGGTCATTTTAGCCTTAGGATCATTTTCGTGTGCATTTCATGACATTTCACACACATTTTATCTTTTTAGGCTTTTTCCCATTTTCTATGAATTTTTATATATACTTTATAACTTATTACTTATTTTAACATCTATTTGGTGCATAACATTTAGATTCCACTACACATGGAATTTTAGGTCATTTGCGTGATTTCGACTAAGAAATAGTCATCTACTCACGTGGGAAGCGATGGCGTACATGTCGTTCCCCCCTCCGTGAGTAGAAACAGATAGTCACGAGGCTATTAGTCCCCCGCACCCGTTATGTTGCATCCCCATTTTCTTTGTTCACTTACTATCTATACTATTATTTTTCTTTTCTTTTGCACTCCATTCAGCATCTATACTCGTGACTCCATCGAGGTCTATATCCGGGTTTCGCAATTAATGCGATAATTCCGACCAAACCTCAGTGGAACATTTCGTCCCTTATCGATATCCATTTTAGGATTAGATTTGCATTCATATAATTGCATCCAAATGTGATGAAGTCTTAGGGTTATATTAGGAAAATTTAGACTAAACCTCGCAACTAGTTTCGGCTAGGTTGAAAGGGTGCCTTGGGCGCGAGCCTTTGCCTTCCCTTTCTTCAACTGTGACTCCCGAACCTTTTTCTCTTGTTTTCAAAGACCTGGAGTCGTCTAAAAGGGTTTTCTTGTTTTTTCCTATATTTTTTCCAAAAATCATTTCCTTAAAAAATCATTCTTAATTTTCTTACCTTTTATAAAATATTTTCGGGTGACTTGGTACACCAAAACTCAATACCAAGTGGCGACTCCTTTTTCACTAAAAAACCCTTTTTAGACTCTATTTTTGGGCCCAAAAACCGTCGCATTTTCAAAGTCCCATTTTAGGCCCTTTTTCTTTTGTTTTTCAAAATAAAGTATTTGTTTGTCACATTTTATCGAATTATCTTTTACAAAGCATTTTTCTAAAAATCATTTTTTTACAAAAATTTATACACTTCTTTTTTTCCAAATAAACCATAAAATCACATTTAATACTTCCTTTTTCTTTTCCTTTTCCTTTTTCCGACTCACTATATCTACCATTAATTATTATTTCCTTTTTTGAAAAATGGGGTGCGACAGGGTGCGGCCTCCAACAGAATGTCTGTGATTGGCTTTTCGTCTTGTCCTTTGAAAATCCGTTCTTGCACTTTAGACCTAAAACGTGACCACCAGCCTTTGGCCCCTTGAGTGGATGCTAACTCAGCCCTCTCCCATGCTCCGTTGGGATGCCTTAAACACTTTGAAACCTCCAATTTGCACAGAATGATGATATCCGTTGGTGAAGCTTGAATGATAGGAATTATAGCTACAGGATTCGTATCAAACTCCCCTTTTTCAAAACGATTCGTTCTCGAATCGTTGCCCATAGTAAATAAGCAACAAGGTACGATCACAAGGGATTGTTCAACACTTGGTGGCTCTTCTAATAGCAATGGTGCTTCATCTTCAACCTCAACATGCTCCTCCAAAGATGGTGTTGCAGCTTTGCACGATTCTTCTAATGGATGAATCATCTCTAATGGTTCCTTGGCATCTTGTTCCTCCTTGGACTCGCAAGATGGTTCCTCAATTGCAACGGTCTCCGTTGGTGGTGACATCTTCACTCCCTTAAGCTCCTTCTCTTTGAGACGATTCTTTTCCTTTTCAACAATAATGGAATCAAAAGTGTTACTAATCGTCCTTATGCAATCAGATACAATGGCATCAACATCCATCTTCCTTGAACGAGTGCATGTAGGATCTTGATTTGGCTTGACTATTCTGCTCACGATCCATTTTTGCACAAGATCTCTTCAAACTTGTAGAGAACTCTCGCACCAATTCCTTACAATCAAATGCCATATTCTACAAAGAAATGTCAACTTGTGGTTTTTTTCTAAAAATCTCACCTTTTGCCTTTTTCCACTCAAGTTTTTTTTTTTTTTTTTAAATCTCACAACCCTCTTTTTTTTTTCCAAACAAAACCAAACAACTCACAAAGCACAAAAAAAAAATCAACTTCAAAAACAAACAAAACAAAAAAACTGCAAAAAAAAAAATTTTGGAAAAATCGGATGAACAGTACCCGGACGTGAACAGTACTTTCGGCGTAGCGTGAACAGTGTTCCTGACGTGAACAATAGAGATGAACAGTGACACTACAGTACATGAACAGTGACGTAAATTTTTTTTTTTTTTCAAAAACAACAACTAGAAGATCACAATTTTGATTCAAGAAAATTTCAGATCTTGAACCAAGAACAACACTAAATAACTCGTACACAAAAATTAAAAGATATATCCAAATGGATTGATAACAAAAGAGATATACCCAAGTGGGTTAAACACAATGAAAAAAACCTAATTTTCTTTCAAGATCCAATACCTCTGATACCACTTGACGGAGGAATCGGGCACCCTAGGATGGCGACGCTCTTAAAACCCTCGAATCTTTGCACAGGAACATTCCCAAAGGACCGTCTTGAAGATCAGGGTGATAATCTAACTCAAACCCTCCCGTAGATCTGAATCAAATTATCAAAGAATACAAACTTTCATCGAATCACTCACCCCAATCCAACCTCGTGGAATGAAACCGTTTGAATCTAACAAGAGGAAAACCTAAACCCTAATCACACATGTTGATTAGAACTTAAGGTATAGAAAACCTAACAAGAATCACTCTTGAAAAGGCAAAACAAGTTCTCATCTCAAGAACTCATGAAACTCTCAAAGAGAGAAACTAATTTTCATTGATCAAATCATAATTCAACATTAGAATTTTTTTAATAAACGATAATAGTTAGCCTTATATAGGCATACAAACCCTAAAACTAAATATGGAAAGTTTAAATCAAATAAAACTTAAAAATTAAACTAAAACTAATTAAAACAATAAAATTTCATAGCTGCGGACGAAGGCCGCAGGGGCAGCCTTAGGCGCGGCCTTGGTCAGAAGCAATTCTAGCCTTGGCATGCTTTCTGATCCAAGCCATGGGGAAGGCTGCGGGATGGCTTGGGGTGCGGCCTCCAACAAAATGTCTGCGATTGGCTTTTGGTCTTGTCCTTTGAAAATCCGTCCTTGCACTTTAGACATAAAACGTGACTACCAGCCTTTGGCCCCTTGAGTGAATGCTAACTCAGCCCTCTCCCATGCTTCGTTGCCATGCCTTAAACACTTTGAAACCTCCAATTTGCACAGAATGATGATGTCTGTTGGTGAAGCTTGAATGATAGGAATCATGGCCACAGGATTCGTATCAATATAGGAGTAGGTACTTCCGTTCTCACCAAAAGTTTTGAATTTTCCCTACAGGTTTGGTCATTCGTCAACTTCTGTTTCGGGCAAACCAGTTGGGTCGATCGAAACAAAAGGTTATGTGAAATTTTTATTTTTTCCCTCTTATTCAACTTGATGCTCTTCTTTCACATACTCATCCACAACATCTATCCTCATGCAGGGTTCATCTTCCAAAGGGTTTTTCATGAACTTAGACGTGTTGAATTCTATCTTCTCGTCACCAATCCTCAAGGTAAGCTTCCCTTCATGCACATCCACCAATATTCTTCCAGTGTTCATAAATGGTTTTTCAAAAATCAGAGGGCACTCTTTATCTACTTCAAAATCTAAAACCATGAAGTCCACTAGAATTATGAATCGGTCCACCTTGACAAGAACGTCTTCCATCACTCCATATGGCTTCTTAACTGAATGATCCGTTAATTGTAACAACATGAAAGTATTCTTGATATTTCCTTCTCCAAACTTCCTAAAAATAGACAATGGCATTAGGTTAATACTGGCACCTAAATCACACAAACATTTAAGAAATTCTAAATTACTAATTACACATGGAATTGTAAAACTCCCTGGGTCTTTAAACTTAGTTGGCAATTTGCTCGTTATAATTGAGCTATAATGTTCGGTCAAAGAAATCGTTTGATTGTCATCCCAACTTCTTTTGTTTGTGATAAGATCCTTGAGAAACTTGGCATAGTGAGGCATCTCCTTTAAAGCTTCAGCAAGTGGCATATAAATTTGAAGTTTCTTGATTTTCTCTAGGAACTTTGCAAATCGTTGATCAATTTGGTGCTTAACCAATCTTTGAGGGAATGGCATCTTGGTTACATATAGAGGAGGTAACTTCTTTACTCGATCCCTTTCTTCTTCTTCTTGCATTTTATCATCCTTTTGCCCCTGCACTTCTTCCTTGACTAGTTCTTGCTTTTCTTGAGGTGGTGGCAACTCCTTTCCACTCCTTAATGTGATTGCCTTGAGTTGCTCCTTTGGGTTCACTTCAGTGTTACTAGGGAGACTTCCAAGATTCCTTGAAGACATGGCATTAGCTAGTTGCCCAATCTGAACCTCCAAATTGTGAATGGAAGAGGCATGATTTTTCATCACTTGATCGAACTTCACTTCCATCCTCCTTTGATTTTCATTTTGGTTGGCTATCTTCTCACCCAATCCTTTCATTAACTTCTCCATCTTGGCTTCAAAAGATGACAACCTATCTTGATGAGGAGGCGGTTGAAATCCCGGTGGCCCTTGTTGCCTTGCCATGTTGAAATTTGCATTTTCACTATTATTACTCCATGAAAAAATAGCGTGATTCCTCCATTCCGGATTATAAGTATTGGAGTACAAGTTATTGAATGACCTTCCTTGTACTTGAGCCCCTAAAAAGTTGACTTGCTCGAGAGATGAAAATTTTCAATAGCACATTCGTTGCTACTATGACTCATATCACCACACAACTCACAACTCACATCCCATTTGAATGGTTGTAATAGAATTTGATGAAACTCTCAAGTTGTTAAGTTGCCTAGTAAGATTAGCAACTTGAGCTTGTAATGAGGTCACTAGATCCACAGCAAGAACTCCCTTTTGCTCCCTTATATTAATCTGTCTTGCTCTTTTTGTTGGCCATGAACAATTGTTATTGGCCATCTCCTCGAGAAGCTCATGTGCATCATCTATGGTCTTTCTCATTAAGGAACCTCCAGCAACAACATCTATTGTGCCCCTTGTGGTTGTATTCACTCCATTGTAAAAGGTTTGAATCAACAACTCTCTAAGAAGATTATGATGTGGACAGCTTCTTTGCAACTCCTTGAAACGTTCCCATGTTTCGTAGAATGACTTTCCCTTCGGTTGCTGAAAATTGGTGATCTCTTTTATAATTCTTGCTATCTTGGCAAGAGAGAAATACTTTGCTAGGAATGCTTGAGCTAACTATGCCTATGTTGTGATAGATTGTGACGGTAAATATTGGAGTCAAACCTTAGCCTTATCCCTCAATATGAATGAAAAGAGCCTTAGCTTGATTGCATCATTCGAGGCTCCGTTGATTTTAAACGTATCACAAATCTCCAAGAAGTTAGCTATATGAGCATTGGGGTCCTCATTAGCTAAGCCATAAAACTATACGGTTGCTTGAAGCATTTGAATAAGAGACAGTTTAATCTCGAAGTTGTTTGCACTGATTGCCGGTCTTGTGATTCCTTGTTGAGACCCATTCATACTTGGCATTGAGAACTCCAAAAGAGTTCTTGGACGCTCTTCACCTTCCTTTTCCATAAATGTTTTCTCTTCTTACTTTGCCTTCTTAATTTTTCTCAAATATTTGGTGATTACGGGTTTGTACACCTCAAATTGCTAGTTTACTCATCGAGTTTTGTGCATACACCACAACCACACTTATTCAAGAGACAAAAATAAAAATAAATAAAACAAAAAATAAAGAATTATGCCTTAAATCAAGAAAAATTAAACTGATTATGATGTTAAATAAACTTACTCCCCGACAAAGGCGCCAAAAACTTGTTGCACAATTTCTGCAAGTATACAGAATCGTAACAAGTAATACAATGATGAGTAGAAATCGTTCCCACGAGAATTAGTTACTTAGCCACCTATGAATTAGTTTTTATTTGTCTAAGGCTTCCAATTGAATTTAAAAAACTAATAGTAACTTCTCAACTAAAATTACATTGAAACTAAATTAGTACTAAATTAACTAAATTAGAATCACACAAGCAATTAAATCTAAAGAAGAATCCACAACCCACAAATATTAGGAATTAATACTCACTCACAATCAGTTAAATTAATTAATCAATGAATTACCCATGATTTATTATGACTCGAGTTTTTCAAAAGGCATCAATTAAACTCTCTCGACGTTTAATGACTAAACCTTAGTTTAATTAATTGAAAAAACACATTAACCCACTCTCGTGGCGCTAACCTGTTAGACAATAAACCTAATAAGACTAATATGAGCAACTCCTATGAGTATCTAATTACTTATCACAATCTCTTGCCAATAAGTGACTAGATTGATGATTGTAGATCTATTATGTTACCATCTCTCAATGTGCAGCACAACGTAAATCATAACCATAGTGGTCAAGCATGATTAAGCATTAAGAATAACAATCATCACATAATAAAGACATGATTCATAAATAGATTAATCAAAAAAACATCATGTTTGGAGCATTAATCCCTAATAACAAATTTAGTCACTCATAGTCTTACAATCCAAAACAATAAAATCCATAAATACTAAAGAATACATAAAGAAAAGAGAGAGAGAAGAATAAAAATATGGAATCTTGAGTTCTTGATCTTCTTCTTGATTTCCTTCTTGATGATTCTTGTGTTGTAGGGTGTTTTTCTAGGGTTGCCGTCGCTTCTTTTTTTTTTTTTGTATTTTCCAATATTTATCAGTGTTTTGTCTTCCGGAAAATCAAGTCTTTTAGTTGGAAAAGGAAAGAAATCGCTAAAATCACGATTCTGTAGTGATATCTTCTGTTTCGATCGAACCAACTGGTTTCCCCGAAATAGAATGTTGGAACTTTGACTGTTTTTGTTCTTTCTTGGCACTTGGAATTCCATCCACCTTCCTTTACTTCTTCTTGCCAAAAACAATACAAATAAGTTCCATTCTCCTAAAATAACTTTCCTCAAATGAAATTACTCCAAAAAGACCAAATTTTCCTAATTAAAATAACACAATTTACTCTCTAAACACCTATAAATTAGGCACACATCTCCATCCTCATCTTTAACTTGGAAGTGAATGGTTCGTGTTCGTGATACAATAGAAAATCACATGTTGTGGAAATCTAGAAATGAAGAGGGTCAGCGAGAATGATTGTATTTGGATATTAATGTCTTCTGGTGATTTTAAGTTGTCTACAGCCTTTTAGATTGTACGTCGCACGGGTATGTCTTCATTCATGCATAGGAAAATTTGGCATCATAGTCTTCCTTTTAAGATGTCTTTCTTTATGTTGAGCCTTCTTAGAGGTAAATTGCCATTGGATGATAGTATGAAAAGGTTTGGGCTCCATCAACCATTTAAATTTCATTGTTGTATGCATTCTCATGAGGAATCCTTGGGCTTTCTTCTCTAGTGAATGTCAAATTTGGGCTATCTCTCCAAGGATTCAGTCTCTTCTTGCTGCATGGTGGCTTAAAGAATCAAGGAATCCATTTTTTTCCTTAATTTTGCAAATTTTACCTATGATTATTTGTTGGCACTTACAGAAATGACAAAATGTGGCACGTTTTGAGAACAGGCGAATTGCTTTTAATCTTCTTGTGGAGATAATCTTTATGGACATCCAGGATTTGTTCTACTTCCAATTTAAGGATGTAAAGGTAGATGAAGGGAATTGGTTGTCTTTTATTGAGTCAATTCAGGCTATTAAGAAGACCTTTCTTCTTTAGAATGGTTAAATGGGAAGCCCCTCCTTTAATGTCTTTGAAGTTAAATATGAATGGATGTTCTAGAGGTAATCCTAGGCCTAGTGGTGGTGGAGGGATTATTTGGGACGCAGCAGGTAAAATGATATTTGGTTTTTCATCTTTTTTTGGAGAAGCCACTAGTATTTAGGCTGAGGTTAAAGCTCTTCTTTGGGGGGCTCGTTATTGTGTTCAGCAGGGTATTTCTAGTATAATGGTAGAATGTGATTCTCAGCTACTAGTTTTCATTTTGCAGCGGAGAATTTCATGTCCATAGGCTATATCCCAGGAAATTGAGGTGTTGTTCAGTATCTTATCAATGTTCGTGTCTTTTAATCATTGTTTTCAAGAGGTGAATAAAGTGGCGAATTTGTTAGTTTATGAAGGTTGTACCAATCAAGCTAATGCTATATGTCAGGATGAATCATGTCTTCCACAAATACCTAGAGGAGAGATTAGAATTGACAGGCTTGGTTTTCCTTCACTTAGAAAATGTAATAAATGTATTTTTGTTTTTTTACTTTCATTTCGATTTAATGTTTTAATGATCTAGGTTTCGTTGGGCTAGCATCCCACCCCCATGTATGGGGTTTGCCAAAAAAAAAAATAAAGGATTACAAGTTAGAAACAACACCCAAGTAAATCTAGAATAGTCATCAATAATAACAAATGCATATTTTTTAGCACCTAGACTAGCAACTTGAGTGTGACCAAATAAATCTAAATGCAACAATTCTAGTGGTTTAGATGCAGAAATGCAGTTTTTGAGTTTGAAAGAAACTTTTATTTGTTTGCCAAATTTACAAGCATCACAAATCTGGTCCTTTTCAAATTTTATTTTGGGCAATCCTTCAAAAAGTTCTTTCCTAGCAACTTCATTCAACAATTCATATTAAAATGACAAAGCTTTTTATGCCATATCCAAGGGTCACCTTTAGTAATGGTAAGACATTTAACCTTGTCTTAATCTAACCTTTCTAAATGCACAACATAAATATCATTATGCCTCCTACCATTGAACACAACATCAAAGATTGTGTCAATCACATTCATCCTTTTTAAACAACACATACAAATTCCTATCACATAATTGACAAACACTTAACAATTTATAGCTCAAATTGTCAACTAAAAGCACATTATGAATGTAACTATCACCATCTTTGCCAATGTCACCAATGCCAATTGATTTGGCCTTCTTGTCATCTCCAAATGTCACTTTACCACTACTCTTGGCTTTGAGGTTTATAAATAGTGATGCATCTCCCATCGTATGTCTTGAACACCCACAATCAATGTACCACTTTGATCCCATTGTGGTGTTCTTTAAACATATCTATACACAAAGTCAAGAAACAACTTTGGTTACCCATACCTTCTTGGGTCCACATGTGTTAATGTTTTCTCTAATCACCTACATGACTTTAATTCCTATTTCAATATTTTTCTTAACATAACATTCTTTTTGCATGTGACCATGTTGGCAACACAAAGGGCATGTGACATTAGGATCTTTAATCATATTTGACTTAATAAGATAAATACCATTTTTCGTAAAAGTAGTAAACTTATTGTTTGAAAAGGTTTTTCTAGCAACTTTATTCTGAAAAACTTTTTGCTTTTCACTTTGAAGAACATTTGAGAGCTCATCCAATCTCTCTTTCAACAAATCTTGCACATTTCTCATTTTCTTATAAAATTTAATTTTCTCATCAAACTTCTTTTTCAAAGCAGCATTTGGCAATCAAGAGCAAGTTTATTTGTTCCAAAATCATCATTTTCTTTTCTTAATCTTTGATTTTCTTGAAATAATTTTGAGTTTTCACTCAATAAAGTATTGATATAAATTTTCAATTCCTAGTTTTTTGCATATGAATCCTTTAACTTATCATGCAATTTCAACGCAAATGCTTCCACGTCATCATCACATTCATCACTAGAGAAATAGTTAGAAGTTACCTCATCATCACCAATGGCCATGAAGGCCATTTGTATGGTTTAAACTTCCTCTTCAACTTCTCCTTTGGAGTTGCAATCTTCCTATGTGATCTGAAAATTGTTGAGAGGTCTTCTTCTTCCTCCTTTTGCTTCTTTATTTTTCTTCAATGTGTATTCATTCATGTAGTACCCCGATTGTTCACACTCAAAGTATTTGTCGTTTTGCTTTTTGTTTCCATCTTGCTTTTCTTTGTTCTTGTTGTTGTTGAAATTGTCTAGGTCAACTCTTCTATTTCTCTTCTTGTTAATGAAATATTTCTTTATTCCTCTATGATGAGAGCCAAATCATTTTCATCCATGTCCTCATCTTCATCATCAATGGAGAAAAGATCTTCTTCCTCTTGTAGTGCAACTTTGGGAGCTAAGCTTCTTTTTGCTCTTGCTTCCTCTTCATCTTGCACCTTCGATTTGAGCTTCAATTCAAAAGAGATTAGAGAGTTTATAAGTGATTTGATAGACATAGTATTTAAATCCTTAGCCTTCTCTATTGTTGTCTCTTTACTCTCCCACTCCTTTGGTAAGGCATTCAAAATCTTTCTATATTTCTATCTAAAGGTGTGTTTTTTATCAAGTATTTCAAAATCATTAATGATATCATTGAACTGAAAATACATCTTATCAATATGTTCACGCGATTCCATCTTGAAAGATTCATACTTAGCTACTAATAGAGCCTTTGTTAGCTCTCTTACACTGTGACTTCCCTCATGTGTCTCCTTCAAGGCATTTTGCACCCTTTTACTCTTGTAGACTCATTGGCATTTAAGGTATATACAAAACACTCGTTGCCTTTACATTAAGGGTGAGGTTGGTTCTATCTACGGTATTGAGCTCTTGACTTGTTTTTGGCCTACACCTTCAGATAACCTCATCAATAATGATAACATGATATGGACCTTCATTTACTATGTACTTTAGCCCAACGTCAATAGATTGTAAGAAAATCTCTATTGATTCTTTCTAAGTCACATAATTTACTCCATTAAACATAAGTGTCCTAGTAATGGACTGTCCCTCTAAAAACAACGCATAATTGGTTGCTAAAGATCTTATGGGTCTCACATCATCTTAGTTTTGATGATTAACAAACTAATGATAATGTTTACTAATGTTTATCAAGTTATTTTTGTAGCAAAATCATTAGGAATCAAAAGAAGATGAAAAATGCAAAGAAGTACTCATCCGAACGACCATGCGAACGTATCAGAAGAGTTGCGGACGTCCAGACAGCTACAAAGGCTCAAAATGAGTTGGACAGAGAGATGTCCGCATGTCTCCTGATGACCATCCGGGCTCGGTAATGGCTAGTTTTTCTGCATTGTTTTTTTAACCGTTAGAGCTCATTTTAACCCCTTTTCTCACCCCTATAAATATCAAATGTATAGAATTGATTAAAAACCTTTGTCTACTTAGTTTACAAGTGTTTTAAGAGTGATTTTGAGAGAAAATACTCTTGTGTGAGTGTGTGCTAGTAGTTTTAGGTGAGCAAAGTGGTGATTTTGGCTCCACTGGAGATAGGAAGAGAGAGCAAAAGTGATCCTTCCATATGTACAAATTGATTTGGTTCGCCAACAATTGAAGAAGCTACTAGTGGATTCAAATTTCAAGTTGATAACTTGGGAGTGGATGTAGGTGTCGAGTTTGGTGCCGAACCACTATAACAATCTTGGTGTTCTCTATTTATTCCTTTTACTTTACTTATTGTTTATTTGTGAGCTTGTCTTGTTATAAGTTTTTTTATTTTTATTGCAAGTTCATTTATCTCTATATTGGTTACATTGTTTTGGGGCCAACAATTGATATCAGAGTTTGGACTCCATTAGTAATAGCCTAACAAGCTAGGAGAGATCCATGGCAACCAATAATGCTTTATATCTAGAAAGGCAATCCATTACTAGACCTCCCATGTTTACCGGTGTTAATTATAATAGTTGGAGGAATAGAATGAAAATATTTTTTCAATCTACAGATATAGAATTGTGGTACATTGTTATTGAAGGACCTTATAAAGCCACAATCTTTGATGAGAGAATAGACAATTATAGGCAAAAAACAAGAAGTGAACTTAGTCCCTCAGATAGAATCAACTTTATTTTAAATGCTAAGGCTATGAATGTGTTGTACAATGCCTTAGATGCAAATGAGTCTATTTGAATAAAAGGTTGTAAATCAGCCAAAGAAATATGGGACAAGTTGAGGGAGATTTATGTAGGAAATGATGATATTCAAGAGCAAAAGAAGGCCTTACTTGTCACCAAATATGAATAATTTAGAATTGAACCTCATGAAAATATTGACAAGACATATTGTAGGTTCAATGATATTATCAAGGATTTGGAGGCCCTTGGCATGATATATTCTCCTGGTGAGAAGAATAGAAAATTTTTGAATGCATTGCCCAAAGAATGGGAATCAAAGGTCAATGCTATAGAGGAATCTAAAGATTTAAATTCTTTACCTATTGATTCTCTTATTTGTTCACTAACTTCTTATGAATTGAAGCTTAAATGAAAAATTCAAAGTGATGAGGAGGCAAGAATCACAAGAAGTATTACACTCAAGGCCTCTTAAAAGGAAGAAGATCTCTCTTCACTTGTACCTTCGATATATAAGATTTCTCTAGCTATCAATTAGTCTTAGAAATTACTCAATCATGGCTGCAAATTCTCCAGTTTTTTGTTTTTCTTCCAAGTTATCCCTATTAGTTTTCATTCATCTCTTGGTATTTTCATTCACTGAAGGGAAGAAATGGTGGATTCTCTAGTAATCTCATTCATCGTGACACTCCAAAATCCCCCCTCCATAGTCCTTCTTATTCCTACTTTGAAAGGCTTAACGAAGCTTTTCATCGTTCGTTTTCTCGAGCTGAATTATTTCAAGAAAAGGATCTTGGACTCTCGTCCTGACTAGCGCCGTAGTTACAACTCAATCGATCCAATCCCACATAACACCCATCAGTGGAGAATACCTCATGAAAGTATCCATTCGGAACCCCACCAGTTCATATCCTCGCTATTACTGACACTAGGCAGCGATCTCACGTGGACTACAAGTGCAAGCCTTGCAGCCAGTGCTACAAACAAGATGCCCCTCTTTTTGATCCTAGTAAAACTTCAACTTATCAAAAGTATCATGCGAGTCTCAATTGTGTGTGGACGTTGGAAGTTCAAACTGTGATTCTGAAAATAATTGTGGGTATAGGGTGTCCTATGGAGACAGGTCCTATAGTATTGGAGATCTTTCTGCGGAAACTTTTACGTTTGAATCAAGTTCTGGGAGACATGTATCGATCCCAAAAGTAGTTTTTGGTTGTGGGCATCAAAATGATGGCACTTTTAATGGATCTGGCTCTGGAATAGTAGGACTAGGGGGTGGAGCAGTTTCTATTGTCAAGCAATTGAGTGCAACAATTGGTGGCAAATTTTCTTATTGCTTAGTGCCTATAGATTCTGGATCAAATGTTTCAAGCAAAATCAATTTCGGTCAAAATGCTGTTGTTTCAGGGCCTAAAGCAGTTTCAACTCCATTAGTCAAGAAAAGTCCGGACACCTTCTACTATCTCACTTTAGAAGGAATTAGTGTAGGAAACAATAGGATTTTAAACAAGGGTTTGTCCAACACTTCTAATTCCATCACTACTGAGGATGAGGGCAACATAATAATCGATTCTGGAACAACGTTAACGTTGCTACCTCGGGACTTTTACCAAGATCTGGAAGATACACTGAGTAATACTATAAATGGTACAAGGATTTCTGATCCAGAAGGTCTCTTTGGCCTTTGCTACAAGTTGGAGGACGATATCAACTTGCCTAATCTCGTGGTTCACTTTACTGATGCTGATCTCGTATTGCCTCCAACTAGTACATTTCTCCAAGTCTTTGAAGGGGGGATTTGTTTGACATTTGTTCCAGCTGATGATATTTCAATTTTTGGGAACCTAGTCGCAGATGAATTTTAAAATTGGATATGATCTTGAAAACGAGAAGATCACCTTCTTGCCAGCTGATTGCACCAAAGATGATTAGGGATTGTAATGGTTTTTAATGCAATAATATGTAGTTTGCTTAAAAAAAAGGGGGGGGGGGCATAAAGAAATACCTCATCAACAAAAGGAAGGATGGAAGAAGTGGTCAAGCAACAAAGAGATAAAGAAAGCTAGAGGAAATGGGAAAATATTCAACGACTTCAAAATTTTGTGGGATGATTGCAACTCTGATGGAGAATTTGAAGAAGAAAATGAGACACCCCATGTGGCCTTTATGGCCATTAGTGGCAAAGGGGTAACCTCTAACTCTTCCTCTCCTGATGAATGCGATAGTGATTATGATAATGATGATATGGAAGCATTCGTTATAAAATTGCATGATAGCTTAAAGGTTTCATATGCCAAGAATAAGGAGTTGAAAATCAAAATAAATACTTTGTTGAAAGAAAATTCCAATCTTTGCAAAGAAAATCAAAAGTTGAATAAGGAAAATGAGGAATTTAAAAAAAAAACAAGGTTGATTTTGATCCCAAAAATGAAATTTTGAGAAGGAAGTTTGATGAGAAAACAAAGTTTTTTGAAAAAAAAAATTAGATTTGGACATGATTTGTTGAGGAAAATGTTGGATGAGCTCTCAAAATTTCTTGAAAATGAAAAACAAAAGGATTTTACAAAGAAAAAAGTTGGCAAAGTTGTTTTGAGCAAGCATCATATTACCTTCTTTAAGGATGATATTTGTTTTATAAAATCTATATTTATTAGGAATTCAAATGCAATTTGTCATTTTTGTTGTCAACATGGTCACATACAAAATGAGTGTTATGTTAAAAGAAATATTAAACTAGGCATGAAACCCATGTGGGTAGAGAAAGGTGTTACTAACAATTGGACCCAAGAAGACATGGGTACCAAAATCTATTGATTAATTTTTGTAGGTTTGGAGATCACCACAAGACAAGTAGTGCATGGATAATAATGATTAAAGGGTAAATGTATTGGTTATTTTCATAATAGTATGTAGTTTATGTGATTGAATATGTGGTAATTGTAGATTGTATATGTTTTATCAAAATCATTTTCATAACAAAAACCAAAATATGTTCTTATGATATGCTCATACTTAGGGGCAGCAAATGATTCCATAATAAAAAGGTATTTTTACACCCAAAATAATGTATGCATTTGTTGAGGGGAAGCATTGTTCATATATTTTTAAATTCACCTCTCAATTTTAGTTTTGATGATGCCAAAAGGGGGAGAAATGTTGATATGATATCTAGTTTGTATAATTACTTAGAGAATTTTGAAAATGAGCATTTTTTTAATATGCATATACTAAGGGGGAGTCATTTCTATATCCTTTTGCTCATTTTCTCATTAGTTTGTTATCATCAAAAGGGGAAGATTGAAAACCTTATGATCTCACATCATCTTAGTTTTGATGATTAACAAACTAATGATAATATATACTAATGTTTTATCAAGTGATCTTTGCAACAAAATCATTAGGAATCAAAAGAAGATAAAAAAAAATGCAAAGAAGTACTCATCCAGACAACCATGCGGACGCACTAGAAGAGTTGCAGACGTCCGGATAGCTAGAAGACTTCAAAATGAGTTGGACAGAGACCATCCGGATGTCCACATGTCTCCTGATGACCATCTGGATGACCATTCGGACTCGGTAACAGCTAGTGTAGACACCAAATTTTGACACACCATTTATTTTCAAACATTAGGGGGCATATTTGCATTTTTTGGGCCAAATTTTAATTTTTTAATAATCCGGGAGGCAAAATAGTAATTTTATCTATAAATATTTTTTATCAGCTTTTGGGGGTTTTAAATTTCATATTTTTACTTTCATGTGAATTTGTTAATTTTTTATGATTTTTCTGGATTTAATTGGTATTCTTTTATATATTATTACCAACACAATGGCAAAATGGCAATTTCGCCTCGTGAACACCATTTTAGCTCATTTTAGGTTCCAAATTCATTTTTCTAATTCTTTAAGCATGTTTCTAATTTTTTTTTATTTTTTTGGAAAACGATTGCTATTTTTTTGTAAATACTGCATTCAAGGGCAAAATCGTCATTTTACAGTTTAAATTCATTTTTCATCAATTTTGAGTCATAAATCCATTTTCTAGTGTTTTAAGCTTATTTTTAATTTTTCTAGTGTTTAAGCTTATTTTTAATTTTTCTAGTGTTTTAAGCTTATTTTAATTTTTCTAGTGTTTTAAGCTTATTTTTAATTTTTGGTAATTTTTCGAAGTCAATAGCTATTTTTCTGTGAATTTTCATTGTTCAAGGGCAAAATTGTCATTTCATAGTTTAAATTCATTTTTCGTCAATTTTGAGTTATAAATGCATTTTCTAGCGTTTTAAGCTTATTCTAATTTTTGGTAATTTTTCGAGGTCAATAGCTATTTTTCTATGAATTTTCATTGTCCAAGGGCAGAATCGTCATTTTACAGTTTAAATTCATTTTTTGTCAAATTTTGAGTCATAAAGGCATTTTCTAGTGTTTTAAGCTTATTTTTCATTTTTGAGGCTAATAGCCATTTTTTGTGTATTTTCGTTGTCTAGGGGCAAAATCATCATTTCACACCCCGAGCGCGTTTTTATTAATTTTAAGCTCTAGCTTTTATTTTTGAAATCTACTTTGAATTCTTTTGGAAAATTTTAGAGATTGTTGTCATTTCTTTGTATTAATTTTTAATTTTTGGTGTTAAAAAATATTTTTTTAAATAAAATTAATATTTTTATTACCGATGGCGTTTTTGTTATTTTATAACATTCTTGGTGACCAAGACAAATGGCCTATAAATACCCCTTTAATTATAAAAAAAACAGGGAGAAAAAATTGGAAAACCCTAAACACACACTTTTTTATTTATTAGGAATCAAATCATGTACTATTTCACCTAAAAACACACACTACACAAGCCGTCGTTCTTTCTTATCTGTATAAACTATTCATCTTCAACCTCAAGAACTGTTCAAGAACTATTCATCATTTTACCAAAATAAGCTGATGTTCATCTTCAGTTCCATTATCAGCTTCAGGATCCACAGGTAACTTTTTAATTTGTTTGTCTTGATTTACATTTTCTTTCATTTTATCATGTGTAATTTTATTAGTTTAAAGATTAAATCCATTGAATCTTTCCAGTTGAGTTTGAGTCTTTTGTTTTTTTTCTATTATTGTTTTTTGAGTTCTGTTTTGAGGAGTGTTTTGTTCTTCATCTTCTTAAATCCATCGTTAGATTCCTTCTCCCCTTCTTCTTCTCCCACCGTCTCCTCCCTCTCCACCAGAATCTCCAAGCAAACCAAGCAATTCCACCACCGTGAGGTCTATTCCACCACCACAATCTGCAAGAAAAAGCAAAAATAGACACACATAAGTTCCTCTCTCCACTGACCATCACTCAACAAATCAGTCAAATTAACCCATATGTTTTCCAATCACGCCCACCAGTCAGCCAAAATTAAATCTGAAACCGCCCTGAACCACTATCTTCCAGACCACAACCACTTCAACAACCTAAAGCCACTTCTCATTCTTTCACCATCCCCACCACTATCAATCATCAATTACGAGCCAGCCACCATAGTCAGCCATCATACCACCTCAAACCTAACCATTTCACACTCCCACAACTCCAATCAAAACATCCACTAAAATTAACCTTCATCACCATCGTAAATCACTACCAAAACAAGCCATCTCCTCTTTTGAACCAGTCCCAAAAACACAGCCAAAAGCCAATCGTTCTACTAATCTCACCAATCACGTTCCCATTTTTTTTTTTTGGCAAGCCCTCAATCACAAAACTAGCCACCAAAAACCTCATGAATCAATATCACAAGCAGTCTCTCCCCTGCTTGACAACAGTCTCCAATCCTACGACCTCCGGTTACCACTATCACCACACAACTTGCACAAAAACAACACAAATAATTAAACAAACAGCCATCGTACCACTGTCAGTCATCGTCAAAGAACAACCCATAAAATTGCAAAATCACCCAAGCCAGCTCCAATTCACACGGCCTGTCCATACCCAGTAATAACCAGAAATTCAATCCAATCTACAATTAACAACCTACAAAAATAAAAAATAAAAAATAGAACCAAAACACCCATCAACCGAAGCTCCTTACCCTCCAAAACCACCGAATCCCAACCCGCTATCACAATACACACGGCCAATCCTGCACTAGCGCCACCATCTCTCCATAGTGTCACTGCCCCCCCCCCCAACACCACATCTTCCTTTCCCTTATCTCAAAAGAGGAAGTGGGCTTGAAGAAGTGAGTACTGATGTCCGAGAGCAGGAGAGAAAGAAAGATAGAGAAGAAGAGGGGAGAAAATTAGAAGGAAAGAATAGGGAAATTAGAAAAGAAGGAAGTGGGAGATCAAGAGGAAAACAAGGGCAGATCAGAATCAGAAGAAAGACAAAGAGAGATGGCGAGAGTGAACATAGGAGAGACGAGAGAGAGACCGAGAGAATGAATCAAAAAAAGGGGAGAGAAGAAAAGGGGATTTTGAGTGAGGGAGAAAGAAAGAAGAGAGAAGGAGAAGGAGCAGAAGGAACGGAGATAGACAGAGAGTGAGAAACGAAAATCAAAGGGAGGAGAACAGAGAGAAATTAGAGCGTGAGAGAACGAAGAAGAACAAAGAGAGAGAGGTCTGAGAGTGAAGCTAGAGCAGAGAGAGAGAGAGAGAGAGAGAGAGAATTTTTGGGGGAATTGGAGTCTGATGAAGAAGAAAAAGAACGAACAGAAATTTTAATGGGGGTGGGTTTTGTGTTTTAATTTTGTTTAGTTAGTTTGCTTTAATTTAGTTAATTTCCTAGTTTAGTTTAATTAAGTTAGTTTAGTTGGTTTAGTTAACTATTTTAGTTCATTAGTTCAGTTAACTTTTTAATAATTATTGAATTCAATTAGTGTTTTTAGTTTTTTTTATTAGTGCATAATTATTTATGTTTTGGTCCTTGAAGTCTTAGGTAAGGTTGTTGTGTTATTTGCACACTATCATTTTATGCATTTTAGTTCCTATTTATTATAAATTGGCCCCCCTAAGCTTTATTCCTTTCAATTATGTTTTGAAATTTGCAAATTTTCCCCATTTTTGCTGAATTTAATATTTTGATCCCCCCAACTTACTTTAATTTTGCATTTCTACCCTTTAGGGTTGTAAGATTTTTTATCCCTTGATTAGATATAAATTCTAATTTTTTCCTTAGGCCCCTTTGAATTACATTTCTCGCCTTTTTAGCTTCATGGAAATTGCATTTGCCCCCGAATTTGTTAGCATTTTATATTTTGTGTTTTATTTATTTATTGTGATGCCTTGACGCGTTTATTTGTGTTTTTAAGCATTAGTACTTGGTTTTCACAAGAGGTATTTTTGTTACCTTTTAATTGCTTCTTTATGTGCTCCAATATGCTCCAACGTGATTTTATGCAATATTATTTTTTTATTTTTCATTTTCATACCTTTTGCGTATTTACGTATTTAATTTTTTTAATTTTGAATTTTTATTATTATTTTGGAAAAATATAATATTTTGTATTTAGCTAGTCAATGTAATAGTTAGATTATTTTTCTCATATTTTAGCAAAAATTGTGTAATTAGATAGAAAGTGTAATAGATAGGGCATTTTTTAATTTCCCCCCTTTTAAATTGTAAATTAAGCCCCGGTGTAATAATTAGGGTTTAGTTGCTTTTTGCGTGCTTACGTGCTTATTTGTTTTATCACTTTCAGTAGGATTATGCATTAAGAATATTATGTTTACATGCTATTTGCTCCTACATGTTATTATATGTCTTTATATGCTTTCAATGCATGCTTTATTGCTTTAATTCATATTTTATCAGCTTTATTATTCCGTCACCACACTAGTCCAACGCTAGTTGTGGCTTATCGTTTTCTCACTAGTCCAACGCTAGTGGGAATCCCTAGAAAGGGCTAGTCCAATACTAGACCCTTGGGACATTTTAGCATTAGTTACATTCGTGTGCTTTTCACATCCCATTTCACACATTTTAGTTTTCTTTCTATTTTGCATGATTTTTATTATTATTAATATTATTTATTTATTTTGACGCATCTTCAAATGCATGACATTTAAGTTGCATTTCACTTAGAAATTAGGACATTTATGTGATTTGACTAGAAATAGTCGCCTACTCACGTGGGAAGCGGTGGCGTACAGGCCGTTCCCCCCTCCCTAAGTAGAAACATTCAGTCACGAGTTATTAGTCCCCCGTACCGGTCATGTTGCATACCTATTTTCTTTCTTCACTTAATATATATTATTATTATTTTCTTTTCTTTTTGCATTTCATTTTGCATAGACTCTCGTGACTCCCTCGGGACCTCACCTCGTGTTTCGCAATTAATGCGATAATCCCGATTAAGTTTCGACGGGACATTCCGACCTTCTCGATACCTACATTTAGATTTTAGGATTTGCATTCATTTAGACACATTCAAAACACGATAGAACTTAGGGTTAATTTAGGAAAATTTGATTAAATCTCACAACTAGCCTCGGCTAGGTTGAAACGGTGCCTTAGGCACAAACCTTTGTCTTCCCTTTCTTCAAATGTGACTCCCAGACCTTTTTCTCTCGTTTTTTCGTAGATCGGAGTCGGAAAAGGGTTTTAAATAATTTTTTTTTAAATTTTACTTTTTGTTTTGTTTAAACAATTTTCTCGGGTGACTTGGTACACCCTAACTCAGTACCAAGTGGCGACTCCATTTTTCAAAAATAAAAAAAAATCTTTTTTCAAAATTAATTGGCCAAAACTTGTCGCATTTTTTTAGTCCCGGCCTTATTTTCTTTTAAAATATCATATTACTAAATAACACTTTTCACTAAAACATGATTTTTTTGTTCTTTTTTTTCACACACGCACGGATTTTTCAAAACTCTATCTTTTTCAAAAAGGGTCATCAGACCGAACTGTCTTTTTGGGACACGATAGTCACGACCCCACTCCTACCCTTTACTCACAATTTTTTAGGACGCGATAGCTAGTTTTTCTGCATTATTTTTTTGACTGTTAGAGCTCATTTTAACCCTTTTTCTCACCCCTTTAAATATCAAATATATAGAATTCATTAAAAACCTTTGCCTACTTAGTTTACAAGTGTTTTAAGAGTGAATTTTGAGGGAAAATACTCTTGTGTGAGTGTGTGCTAGTAGTTCTAGGTGAGGTAGTTGGTTGGGATAGAGTAGTTCTTAATCAAGTGAGTGGAAGCCCTCAATTGTAGCATAGTGTGGGGTTTGTGAGTGGTGTAAAATTCTCGACTGTTCTTGGTAGAGCTTAGTATGAGCAAAGTGGTGACTTTGGCTCAACTAGAGCTAGGAAGAGAGGGCAAGAGTGATCCTCCCATATGTGCAAGTTGGTTTGCTTCACCAACAATTGAACAAGCTGCTAGTGGATTGAAATTCCAAGTTGATAACTTGGGAGTGGATGTAGGTACCGAGTTTGGTGCCGAATCACAATAAAAATGTTGGTGTTCTCTCTTTATTCCTTTTACTTTACTTATTGTTTATTTGTCAACTAGTTTTGTTAGAATTTTATCATTTTTATTGCAAGTTCATTTATCTCTATATTGGTTGCATTGTTTTTGGAGCCAACAATTGCCATGATCTACTCCAAGCTAATTACGCTTATATTAATGATACCATTTGTAAGGCCCAATAAAACCTAAAAAGGGATGAGTTAGGTTGTATAAAATTTCTAAGTGAAAAAGTGCCAACTTTTACCCAATCAAAACTTAAAGAAAATAATAAAATGATATCAAATGATCAAGTAAATAAGACAAGAAATTAACTCAAAAATTAAAAATAAATAAAGAAATAAATGAAGGAAAAGAGCACAAACTATTTCTAGTGGTTTGACACCACACTCGATGCCCACATCCACTCCTAAGTAGTCCACTTGAGTTTGAAACCACTAGTAAGCTTTTTCAAATTGGTGAAAAAAAAACAATTGTACACCTTGAGGATTGCTCTTGCTCACAATAACTCTCTTTAGTTGAGTCAAGAGTTTTACAAAAATACTCAATTTAACCCTCCCAAGTTACAATTGTAGAACACTCATCCAACTATGGAAAGCTTACACTAAAAATCACCCAATTATCTCACCTACAATTACAATAGCTTACAAAGGGATGCTTGTAATTCTAGTAGGCAAAAGTTCCTAGCAATTCCTCACGTTATAGTATTTATAGGTGATGAAAAAAACAACTAAAAAAGAGCTCTAGTGGTCAAATTGAAAATTGACTGGACGTCCGCATAGGTGGTCTAGACGTCCGCTTCCAGTCGTCCGGGTCTTTGTCTAGACCACATCCAAACTTATTCTATCAAACTTGTTTTTGGTATTTTGATATCCCTTTCGCTATACTAAAGATACTTAGGCAAGTGCACCTATCGTTTCCAGTAGTACAGTGTACAGGAGTACCGAGTGTCGTATCCCACAGGGACTATGTGAGTACTAGTATTAACCTTCTTTCTATTATCTAACCTCACAAAGTGAATGACGAATTAAATGAAAATACAAATTAGCTAAAACTAATTATCTAACTAAATGACAATATAGAATATAGTAGAGAGAATGGACAAAAGTAGAGGTGAATTTAGATGAAGAATTCCCCTAAACCAACATGCCAAGACTCTAACTTGATTAATGATTAACCCAATTTCTTAGACCCCGGAGTCCCTTATGTGAATTATATCCTTTCTCAAGTGAAACAATTCCTACCTTCTCGGTTGATTAATTGGAATCTCTTCTCAATTAAAACCCCTAAAAGATGCAATTTCTAATCAATGGACTCCATTTGTGGTTGAGCTTTAATCCTAAAACTCAACTTAGGAAGAACTCATGTAATCCTATCTCTAGCAATTCATTCAAGTTCTCTCTATTCATGAAGTGATCTAATCATATGTGCAATCTCTCGATATACCCATACAAAATCAACACTTGAATTGAAGGATGCATGCAAATCCCAATCCAAAACACAAATAAACTCATGAATAAATCTAAGAACAAAGTGGGTCTTTCATTAAACCAAGAATAAAATCATAGACATAAGAATCTAGGGTTCATCCCATCTAAATCATAAACAACTCAATTCATAATTACAAGAATAAAATTAACAAAAGACAAGAAAGAAAGAGAAAGCTCATTCTCATGCAGCCCTCTTGAATCCTCCCTTGCATCTTGATGAATCCTTCTTGCTTTCACCATTGAAGCCCTTGAGTTGTCCCTCTACTCTTGCTTTCTCCTCCCTACATCACTCTAGATGTGCCAAAATGTGTGTTTTTGAGGTGTGTGCGGCGTGTGTGTGTTTTTCCTCGAGTTAGGGTTCTTCCCCCCGCAAAGATTCATCCAAAAGTGCTTAAAAAAGCAGCATTCCGTCACTAGGCCGTGGCTAAGGCCGCGGCACGACCTTACCCGCGGCCTTGTGTCCTCCCTTTCTGACCAAGGCCGCACCCCAGGCCGCGGCACGGCCTTACCCGCGGTCTTGGTCAGACTATTTCACTTGTCTTCCATGCAAAATTGCACCTCGAAAACTGCCGAAATAGCTTTTCCTCAAAACATAAAAGTTTTAGCTCTTTGAATAAGCTTTCTAAATCAACAAGAATCATGTCATTTGAAGCTCTGTACGCTGAAATATAGCTGAAATACTAAGAACTGGTCGGAACAGTACTGCAGTACAAATATGCTTCAATAACTTGGAATTTTGACCTTCGAACCTTAAGAACTGGACTTTGATGTCTTCATATGAATTGTAGATCATTGTCTTAGATTCAAAATGCTTCATGAATCACCTTAATCCAATATCTCCATCTCCAGTTATCACTAAATCATTGACATATGTCCAGACTGCCAAACCGTTTCCTTTCCAATTCTTCTTCGCCTATTGCTTCTTTGCACCACTTTGAGGATTTCTTGACTTTAACTCATCTCCAACTTCAAATCACCTCAAAATATCATCCAATTGCCATCCAAATTAATCCAAATTGGTGATGCAATGTGCAAATCCTACGAAAATGACACAAATCAGATGTAAATCACACCTTTACACAATTTGACATTCAAATCACAAATGAGAAGAAATAGCTAAGAAATAGAGAAAAACTCATAGAAAACCCTAAAAACCTACCCTAAAAACCTATTAAAAACTAATGCACTTTAGCACTTATCAATTCCCCCACACTTAAGCCATTGCTTGTCCTCAAGCAATGAACCATACAAAACTCAAAACAATGACATAACCAAAGTAAAAGCAAAACATACATCTCCAAGAATAACTTCTTAATAACCATGAAACACAATTATGCAATCATCCATCTTATTTTAAATACTCATCATATCAAGTAAAGGAGAAAGAATTATACGTCAATTAAACAAGTTCGGTTCCATTTCTCTACTGTATTCGAAACTCATAAGTAAGCAGATCATAAGCTAACAAGTACAACTATACACCCATGATCCATTCATTTTTCACAACTAGGGACTTTTTCTTCTTAAGCTTAGCCTTTACTTAGAATATGAAGTTGCCTTTTTACGCGAAGATCGACATTGGTCAGATGAAGATCCCCGGTTACTCAGCACTTCATCTGTCTAAGCTGCTATGCATACTCATAATTCTAGCACCTTTTTACGCGAAAGTCGACATTGACCAGATGAAGACCCCCGGTTACTCAGTACTAAAACTAGCGGAGTAGAACCTAAGCTTAATTACTTTTTTTTTCTTTTCAACAAAAGGAAAAAAAAAATTTTCAAATTTTTTTTTCAAATAAGCTCATTTAGTCCCTTTTCCCTAACACATTACCAATCATAGGTATAAGTCATACCAAAAAGCTAATTCACCACTTAACTCATGACGAAAAACAAATGAAGCAGAGAAACTTCACTAAACTCAAAAAAACTCAGCATAATTCAATCTACTTTATCTAATATACTTTCTTCAAAATAAACTTCAAAATCACACAATCACATCTCCCAAGTCAATTAAGAAGAAGCTTCTCAAAAATGCACATAATTACTCTACTTGGGAAGGGAAAATTGACAACTAACGAGTTAAATAGATAATTACTTTCATAGAACTCAAAATAAAAACATTAAAGCACCTAAGTTGGAAAATTTCTGGAAAAAAAAAATTTGATAGAAAATCAACAACCACATCAAACAATCAATTTCCAACAAATTGACCAACAAGTAGCACACACACCACGACAAAATTAAACTCCCCCCCCCACACTTAAATCACACATTGTCCCCAATGTGTGAAAAAGCAAGGAAAAGAAGGAAAAGAAAAGTTAGAACAAATACTCCCATCGTGGTAGTAGTGGCCACTCTAATTACGATTCAGGTACAAGAAATGAATCCAGAATGTAGGAAGCACTGCAACTCATCAAAAGAAAGATAACTACACTATTTAGCTCATTAGATGCATGCCAAAATGTAATAAAAATTCTAAAATAAAAATAATACCCACAGACCCAGAAAGAACTAAATAAAGAAAAAGAAAGGAGAATGACATAAAGTATTTAAAAACCATCAGTGCCTATGCATCGTCTCCACTCTTGTCTTAGCACCATTGGATGATTTACTTCGTACTTTTTTCATTGTACCTACACTCAAAGAAAATGAAATATCAAACCAAGGTGCAATGGAAGTCATTTCCTTAACCAATGAAAGTACATAAGAAGCTCACAACACCCATGTAAAGCTCAAAGTACACCCCCACACTTAATTAGTTGTAATCCCATAAGCCACATAGTAGCTCACTCAACAAGGCCATTAAATATACACGCAAGTTGCTATTGACACCCTAAAAGCACAATTGCTAATTACCAAGCAATTGAACAATGAAGCTCAATCATAATGCAATTCACTTAAAAACAATAATTCTTCCTCAAATGGCAACTTAACAAATATAAATTAGGTATCATGAATGTCTACTATGACAACTATTAAAATATGAATTACCTACTAATAAAGTCAATAAAGCATACAAATAAGAGGTAGGGATGTAAGGGTTGGGGGAAAGAATGATGCTTTAAATACAAAAATTAACTCCCAAACAATCTAAGCACTTCAAAACTAAGTAAAAAGGGAATTTCAACATAAAAATCACACAAGATAAGCCATGAAACACCAAAAATTAAATGGAAACTCCCTTTTCTTCGAATTCCATGCAATCGTTGTGAGTTTCAACTGCTTCCTTGAGGTCTGCAAAACAAAAATAAAAACCTAATTAAAATAATTCTACTAAACCTAAAAATAACTAAAAATACTAAAATACTAAAGTAAAAAGTTGGGCTGCCTCCCAACAAGCGCTTGTTTAAACTCGTTAGCTCGACGCCATCAAGTGGTATCATGTAACCCCTTGATGAAAAACCTCTTCGGCCCATTCCTTCTTCTTTTTGGGCCGTTGGATCTCAATTGTCAGATGTCTATCATATTTAGCCCTCTGCAACTCATCACTTTCTAGCTGTGGCGGTGGCACCACCATGATAGAATGGCATTCTTTCATTGTGGCCTTGCCATCAAATTCCTCTAGTCTCCTCTTACATGCAATGTTATTATCATGAACTCCATAGTAAAAAGGAACCTGCAAAATGTTAGTACCACAAAGAAGATTTATGTATAAAGGTTTAAAATTATACACATGAGGTGCCTCCTGTGGAATAGAAATAGTGATTGGAAGTGAGGATTCTCCTAATTCTTTTGGTTCAATACGTAACTCTTCCTCACCTACAGTTTCTACTTCATTCTCTTGTTCTTTTTCAATCCACTCATATTCTTCCTCTTTACTCGCCATTAAAGGGTCACTCAATTGATCACCATTAGACAAATCAATCACTTCCACTAGTTCACTAGGGTTTACCTCTGTGTCACTCATCAAGTCATATTGGTTCCTAGTGTTCATAGTTTCAGTAATTTGTCCTATGAGACTCTCAATAGCTTTGGTGATAGCAACAAGTTATTCACCAGTTTTCTCAATTTCAGCCTCTATTTTATCCATCCTATCATTTGATGCTTTCATAAAATTCACCATGACCAATTCTAACTCAGGATTAGACTCTACAAGAGGAAGGTACGATTCAAATCTATACTCCTCTACTCTATCATGGGCTACTTGCCAAGTTGGTTGGGGTTGATTCTCATACTCCCTCCATCCATATGATGAATGATCCCACCACCCCGAGTTATAGGCATTGGGGTAGGGGTCATAAGAAGTTGGATAGTTGTTAGTGTTATCACAATGTACTTGTCTACTATAAAAACACTCATAAGAGCAACGGTTTTCTCCACAAAAAGTACAAGTAACAACACTAGCTTGGGAAAAAGAAAAACCATTTCCAAATTTTTCATTATTTTTATGAACAATATCATCTATTAGCCTCTCAAGAGCACTTAGTTTGTCCATACCTGTAGACTCCATGTTGTTACCTTGTTCATTGGCCCAATTGTAATAGTACTCAGCCATCTTCAAGTAAAGTCGCAAAACGAGATCCCAAAAAAATGCCGACTACAAAGAAAAATCAAATAAAAATTAAGTAACAAAAATTAAACAAAATAACTAGAATAAGCATAAAGAGAAACAAAATGGTTAGAGTAATAAAAATATAGCTTTCCTAATATCCTAGTCCCCGGCAACGGCGCCAAAAACTTGATATCCCTTTCGCTATACTAAGGATACTTAGGCAAGTGCACCTATCGTTTCCAGTAGTACAGTGTACAGGAGTACCGAGTGTCGTATCCCACAGGGACTATGTGAGTACTAGTATTAACCTTCTTTCTATTATCTAACCTCACAAAGTGAATGACGAATTAAATGAAAATACAAATTAGCTAAAACTAATTATCTAACTAAATGACAATATAGAATATAGTAGAGAGAATGGACAAAAGTAGAGGTGAATTTAGATGAAGAATTCCCCTAAACCAACATGCCAAGACTCTAACTTGATTAATGATTAACCCAATTTCTTAGACCCCGGAGTCCCTTATGTGAATTATATCCTTTCTCAAGTGAAACAATTCCTACCTTCTCGGTTGATTAATTGGAATCTCTTCTCAATTAAAACCCCTAAAAGATGCAATTTCTAATTCAATGGACTCCATTTGTGGTTGAGCTTTAATCCTAAAACTCAACTTAGGAAGAACTCATGTAATCCTATCTCTAGCAATTCATTCAAGTTCTCTCTATTCATGAAGTGATCTAATCATATGTGCAATCTCTCGATATACCCATACAAAATCAACACTTGAATTGAAGGATGCATGCAAATCCCAATCCAAAACACAAATAAACTCATGAATAAATCTAAGAACAAAGTGGGTCTTTCATTAAACCAAGAATAAAATCATAGACATAAGAATCTAGGGTTCATCCCATCTAAATCATAAACAACTCAATTCATAATTACAAGAATAAAATTAACAAAAGACAAGAAAGAAAGAGAAAGCTCATTCTCATGCAGCCCTCTTGAATCCTCCCTTGCATCTTGATGAATCCTTCTTGCTTTCACCATTGAAGCCCTTGAGTTGTCCCTCTACTCTTACTTTCTCCTCCCTACATCACTCTAGATGTGCCAAAATGTGTGTTTTTGAGGTGTGTGCGGCATGTGTGTGTTTTTCCTCGAGTTAGGGTTCTTCCCCCCGCAAAGATTCGCCCAAAAGTGCTTAAAAACGCAGCATTCCGTCACCTTAGCCGCGGCACGGCCTTACCTGCGGCCTTGGTCAGACTATTTCACTTGTCTTCCATGCAAAATTTTACCTCGAAAACGGCCGAACTAACTTTTCCTCAAAACATAAAAGATTTATCTCTTTGAATAAGCTTTCCAAATCAACAAGAATCATGTCATTTAAAGCTCTGTACGCTGAAATATAGCTGAAATACTAAGAACTGGTCGGAACAGTACTGCAGTACAAATATGCTTCAATAACTTGGAATTTTGACCTTCGAACCTTAAGAACTGGACTTTGATGTCTTCATATGAATTGTAGATCATTGTCTTATCTTCAAAATGCTTCATGAATCACCTTAATCCAATATCTCCATCTCCAGTTATCACTAAATCATTAACATATGTCCAGACTGCCAAACCGTTTCCTTTCTTATTCTTCTTCGCCTATTGCTTCTTTGCACTACTTTGAGGATTTCTTGACTTTAACTCATCTCCAACTTCAAATCACCTCAAAATATCATCCAATTGCCATCCAAATTAATCCAAATTGGTGATGCAATGTGCAAATCCTACGAAAATGACACAAATCAGATGTAAATCACACCTTTACACAATTTGACATTCAAATCACAAATGAGAAGAAATAGCTAAGAAATAGAGAAAAACTCATAGAAAACCCTAAAAACATACCCTAAAAACCTATTAAAAACTAATGCACTTTAGCACTTATCATATTTCTAGAGGTTCGAATGTCCGCTTCCTGTGTCCGGACCCTGGTCCACATGTTTTCTATCAAACTTGTTTTGAACAAATCTAGAAGTCCGAATGTCTGCAACTAGCATTTGGATTCTTGTCGGAGTGCATTTTGAGTTATACATTCTGAGCATTTCTAACTGTCTAGACGTCTGCATGCCCTTTTGCTATGTTTGCATGGTCATCCAAATGATAGCAACTTTGCAAATTTCCTTCCTTTTCTATCCAATCATTATTCTAACTACAAAAGTAACTTGATAAACAATTAGTATGCTTCATTATATGTTTGTTAATCATTAAAACCAAGATGATTTAGACCTAATGGTCTTCAATGCTGATTTATTCTTCCATTACTAATTAAGGGATTATTGGTGGTAATTTATAATGTGTAGTGAAGCCGCACTTGCAGTCAGTATTTTCATATTGGCAAAATTTATCATTTGTATGGACTTCTGAACTGAAGGATGTTCATCAACCAAAATTTAAAAATAAATTAAAGAGCGTCCGTCCGTAAAATTACCGAGATTTGTAAGTAGACATGAGAAGGCATTAGGACTCGTGGTACACTTGGATAACTAAGGCTTGTTGAGTGGTTAAGGGTACTAATTAATTTTTATAACTAATTACTTAATTTAATTTCAAATAGATTTTGACTGCAGTAATTTTAACACACATGATTGCTAAATGGTAACCACTAAAATAAGAGCATTCAACTCTAATGAACTTGTGGCTCTCCTCTTCAAATAGACAAAGCCTCTCCAAGTGCTATATCACACTTTTATTTTTTATTTTTATTTTTTGGAGTATTCTTTATATAGAATTTTGAGATTTTGTCTTGTTCTAGAAGTAATTTTTCTTACTTGGTAGCAAGCTTTATGTTGAATTGAGACACATAAAACCTTAAAATTAGTGTTATAGCGATATGCTTTAGTTTACTCGTAAAGATGTAGAAACCTATATGCACACTAATAAATTTTCAAATCCCACCAATACCTACTTCCCCTATCCCGATTGTAATAGTGTAAGTTTGATCCAAAGAAAAAAACCAATAAATTTTCATGCCATAGCTGAGACTACCAAATGCATCATAATAATATGTTGTTATCATATAAACCTCAAATTATATTTCACACAACTTCAAACGTCTAGTGCAGGTTTAGCAAAGACAATTTTGTTCCTGACAAGTAGTCCAGAAGAAGTGGAAAATGCATACTTTCAAGACACAAGGTAGTGCCCCTTCTTCCAGGCCAAAACAACATCGTGGCTACAGGGAATGTGGCGAATAAACATACAAACAGCATATAAAAATTGTAGAAAGTCATTCTTTGGTCAATTACAGAAGCATATCAATCCTAGCTTACAAAACATACCTACCATATCATACACAAAAATTCATTATTTTGTTCATGTGAACAAAAAACTCCTTTTAATTCAATTCATTTCTATTATATTTGCTCAGATTCAATGTGCACCAATTAGCATTTCTTATTAAAAAAAAATGAAGAGAGTAGTTATTATGGAACCTCAGTTTAGGCAAAACATGGAGAATGAGTTGAGTTACGGCTTTAATATGCCCATTAAGATTGTTCCCAGTTAAACATATGATAAAATTTCCTTGCTTGTATCTTTTCCTTTTTGACGACACAACCAGTAGACTCCAGAAATGAATCAAGATATTGGGAAAATTAAGAACCCTAAACATAGGAAAATTTTGAAAAACCGACGAAGATCTTTCCTTTTATAATCAATATCAATATGTCAAAAGTTCTTCTACAAACAGCATTGATATACTAGGAATGCATCAACGCAGATCATTTCAAATACCCTTTTGCCAGGAGAAAGAAACATACTGAATTATATAAATTTCTCAGTACAAAAGATAGTATGTTTTTACAAAAGCCTAACAGCATTTAGATCCTGTACTTCTCTAAGGGTTTAATAGTTAACCCTTGGTATATTCTATCACAAGGAAAAGAGGACCTTGTGAAATTCTAGGCGTCACAGAAATCAAGCTATCATCCTTAACAATCTCATGCATCATCTTCACTGTCCTGCAGCAGAACTCCTCTTACTTTTGCCCTGCCAAACCACACCTGTCAAAATTATGCAAAGGTACAATACAAATCAATTTTAAAGAAATTAATGACCTGCGATGCACTGGTACAACACGATTTGTGACTTTTGCTGATGCGGGGATTTGTTCCGCTTGCATATCTGCACTTGCAAAATCTATTTATCAAATCGTATTACAGGATAAGGAAATTAAATGGAAAAAAAAAATCAATTTTCCCCAATTAAGAACTCAATTACATTACAAAACTTCACTGGAAGAAAAGATAAAAGGAAAAAATAAAAAATAAACGAACCCAATCCCAAGCCAGTGGTAGCCTTAATCTTGTGTATACCAATAATGCATTACACGCATTTATACCATAGAATTACCAAAGAAAATAAACCACATATTATAATTGAAGTCAATTAAAGCCATGTTCAATGCAACAAGAGCACATACACACACACAGAAACAGAGACAGACACACACAGACACACATATATAGACACACACACACACACACACACACATACACACACACACACACAGCGTACACACAGAGACAGAGATACGCGTGTGCGCGCACACAAATACATGCATGGACGTATGAATGTGTGTGCATGTGTCTAGAGAGAGAGAGAGAGTGTGTGTGTGTTCATATACACATACACATACACATACACGTATATATATACATACATGCATAAACATATAGATACATATGTACATACATAAACACATACGCACACACACATACATACATGAAAGATGTGTGTGTGTGTACATGTATACTTACATGAAAAATGTATACATGCATGCACATATATGCATATACACGTATATACACGTGTATTCTAAAACAAATGTAAGAGCAGTTAACTATTTATCCAGACAAGATAAAAAGATGTACAAATGCGGATGTGTATGTGTGTGTGAATGTGTAGTATGTGTGAGAGAGATAAGAGTGTGTGTCTGTGTGTCTGTGTGTGAGAGAGAGAGAGAGAGTAGTGCACGTATATGTATTCTAAACAAATGTAAGAGCAGTTAACTGTTTAACTAGACAAGATTAAAAGACATATGAATGATGATGCTGATGGATACCAGGAAAAGGTGGGAAGGAATGGATGTTATTGTTGCGTGTTAACTAACTAGTTAGGTGTTTTCTGAGGTTAAATGTAGCATCACCATCTTATCTTTGCTCAAAATTGATGCCTAGTATTTCTCTTGCTCTGGGTCATTGTTGCCTTCAGCTTTTTCCAAATATTTCCATTACTTGAATTCAGATTAAATAAAATACTTGCTTATCCCAAAAGCAAAATGATATGCACCTGCACACCTAAAAAATAGCCTATAGTTGCTTAGTCAGAATGAGATTCAATTAATTCATAGAACCGACCAACCGCCATAGATAGCATAACATTTTATTTTGGCAGATTGTCAGCCTATGTTGTATAATTCACTGATATAAGCCTTTCATATAAATGGTCTCATGCATTATCCAACTTCAGCCACACCATAAATCACAGATTGTGTGATGCTAAACCAAGATGAGAAATCTTAAACCAAAATCAGATGGCAAATATCCAATGAACAACTAACTTGCTCACAACAGAACTGGATACCTGTAGAATCTTTTGACTGCCCTAATTGAAACATCATCTGAAATCGTACACTCATTTATCTTCTGCAACTTTTGCTTTTTTGAAAATAGAAGTCCGTCAAATTGTTCCTGAAGAACTTTATTCTTTTCCTGGAAAATTGATGGAGCAAACATCTCAAAAAAAATTTTGGCAATTCACCTCTGTTATACAAACCTAACAGTTATAAATACTGAGTTGACATCTATAAATATCCTCTATCCATATGATTTTAATTGTTTTTAGGGGAAAACTTGCTACCAACATTTCATCAGAGTAATCTTATAGATATCATACAAGGTTACTACCCACACCAATGTGCAAAGAAACAATTTCTCCACTGTATTTTTGCTTGTCAGAGTTTCTCATAGTGCAATGAAACAGTGGATAATAACAGGTATAGAACCAAACATAATTTATTCATTAGTAAACATTATTCAGCCAAAGAATTAGGTTACAAATGTTACTTAAGAATTGCTTCAGATAAATCAAAATTCCTGTGGCAAAACGTTTAACTGGGTAAACTGAGACTGCATAGGCAGCACATATGATCTACATTCCATTAAAAGATGTTAGCCTCAAGAAAAACTCCACTAACAGAACATCAAGAATAGATAAAACAACAAATGTACTACAATAACAAACTACAAATGCAAAAAAAGACTAAATCACAATGAAATTGACACACCATATTTCATGTTGTAAGTATACCTGCTCAGCTGCTATGATTTTTGTCAACTGACAACAGCGTTTCTCCTCTGAAGAAAAATAAAGACAGTTATATAAATGCTGTGATACATATTACAGTTAAATAAATGCTCTGATAAATTCTCTTGTTTTAATATTTTGAAATAAGGATAAACTACTAATTCCTGGAACATCAAGGGAGGAAATAAGAACATGATGATTATCAGCACATATTGGTTACTGACATAAGTCTGTGCCTGGACATTTGCAACATTGCAAGCCAATTTAATGTCCTATACCATTTGGTAGTTAATTATAAAATCAGCCACTCACTGCCTTACCAAGATTTCCCCCTTTCCCAACCTATCCTCAAACAAGGCCACAGATTATTAGACAAAAGGTGAAACCTAACCAGTGGCATAATTTACAACTAGATATGTGAATTCGATCTGCAATTAATCACAATGTTCAGTGAAAGGAAGAATAGGCATCTTCCCCAACCCAAGGCCTAGTTTAAAGAGTAACGAAGTCCATTTGGTTTGCCAGTTCCCAGTTTTCCACCATTGATAAAGAGTGAGTACTCTATGGATAACATATCCATTTCAAATGCAACTCTTTAGATAAAAAAAAAGGTGGATATGCTGTGGAACAAATGCATCAACTGTACACCAGTACTACAAAAAAACATTAATGTGAATTAACTAGGGTTAATTCCGACAACAGCAGATGCCAAAAGAAATGTTATTTACAACAAATGTAAATTTTTCAAACTTAAAGAGACCATACCCAGTAGATCTATTTACCAAACTGTTGTAAACAAACTCTGCTGTTGGTAGAATTTGATCTCAACTAGAAACATGATCACCAATCACACCCCAAAGATCTCCTAGCCTGCAATTAACAACTTCTATTTTTCCATCTGCCTCTGGATCGAAATAAGAATTAAATTTGAATCGAAGAGAAAAGAAAATTTGAGTATTTCATGAATCCCTATTTGAAACAATAGTCTTAGGCCATCCATGAAGGTGAAAAATTTCTTTGGAGAAAACCTTAACATAATTGACAGCATCTGATGTGTTGGCACATGTAAGAAAGTAAGCCATCTTAAAAACCTGTCCACTACCACAAGATTAGAATCATAGCTTCACAATGTCTTTGGCAAACAAAAGACAAAATCCATGCTCACATCTTGCCATGGTTCATAAAGCATGAGTGATGGCATATAAAAGTGTTCTTCTGCCTTCCTTTAGCTATTTGACAAATTCAGCATCAAGCAACACTTCTGCCAACATCTCACCTCACACTTGGCCAATAGAAATAATCTTACAACATAGCTATTTTTTTGTCATGCTCAAACATCTTAAGTTCCTGAAAAGGTTGGCATCATGTTGTGAGAAACTTGAATATTCTGCTTGTTGTCCAGCCAATAGATCCCAATAAATAAACCTGTAAACGAGCTAAGCCGAGTATCTCAAGTTCAAACTCGTGTTCGTTTAATAAATGAACAAAGCTTGAGCGAGCTCGTTCACCAAACAGAACAAAACTTGTTGTTTGAGCTTGGCTCATTGGATAAAACAAAGGCTCGAGATTGAACTTGAACTCGGCTCGTTTAACACAAATGAACCCAGCTCGAACGAGCTTGGTTCCTTGAACACAAACAAACCTAATTTATTGAACAACAACATCATCAAGCAAGAAAACTTCCTAGCTGATTTTACATTACTTTCCAACCTTAAAATGAATCTGTGTTAATTTCCTCTCGTCCTACTTTCTCCATACCAATTTCAATTTGTCCAACGAAAAAAACACATAGAACTTTTTCATATTCAGATTTTCTACATCTCTTGGAAGTTAGAAGTATTTTCCACTTGCAACGAAAAGTGTTTAAATGGCCCGACTATATGTATTCGTCTTCATCTTCTTCAACCACCTCAACTAAACAACAAAAATTATGCTGTTAACTGAAAATGAAACCCAAAATTGAAAAAGAAATTAAAAACGAAGTGCAATAACAACAGAAATTTTTTTCTTGAATTTGAAGAAATAATCAGACTGGTCACAGTCTCCAACTCACTACACAATTGCAGTGGTGCCACTTGTGAATCGAATAGTGGAGGTGGTGGTTTAAACAGAGAAGGCAGCGGTAATTGGAGTTGGCTGGCCGTTGGTGGTGGAATGAGTTACAGCGCTAAACTGAAGAAGAGAAATTAGAGCATGTGGATTTATGAAGAAGGAAATTTAGCTGCTAGGGGATTACAGCGCTGAAGTGAAGAAAGAGAACCTTAGGAATGAGTTAGGGCAGCCAGTGAAATGAATCAAGGCAATTAGAATAGGAATGAGTTAGGAATTAGTGTATGTTGGAAATAATCTTGGGGTGAAAAGGCATTACTACCCGTGTTCACGCACGCAAACGAGTGTTTGCGAAATTCTACCGTTCGCTCATTTAATAAACTAGCTTAGTTCGAGCTGGGTAGATATAGTTATATGAAAAGCCAAACTCAAGCTTTGCAAGTTGAGCCAAGCTGTGTCAGCAAACAATTCAGCTTGATTCACAACTCTATTGATAACTCATCTTGAAATTTTTGTAATTTAAATAGTCATGCTTAAGAGAAGCTAAATCAAATACTTGAACAGCCATAGATATAAGAATAAGATGCAAGTGACCAAATGCATCAACCACTTTGTTCTAAATTCCACCCTTATGTTCAATTAAAAAATTATAGTATTGCAAGTAAGAAACCCATTTACCATGTCAATGACTTAATTTCTTCTAAGAGTTCATGCAATTGAGAGCTTCATGATCAAGATACAATACAAACTCCTCCTAAACAATATAATTATGTACATAGAACTCCTTGTCGTGAGTGGCACATTTTTTTTTTTTCTTCTTTCAGCTTTTCACTACATAGGCGATGGGATTCCCTCTTGACTAAGAACTTCTCCAATTCCCACAGGACAAGGATCACATGCCATTTCAAACACCACTCTAAAAGCTTGAAAATTGGAGCTTCAATCATTCTTTTCTTCAACTCATCAAAAGCTTTAGTGGCAAATTTTGTACAAAATCCTTTGATAGTACATGATAGTACTAAATCCTTTGATAAATCACATGTAGAGCGTAGCTGTTAAGAAACAAATTCCACATCGATATTCCAAAGCATTCTAAACTAGTTAATAAAGTCCATGGACCACTCCCTTTATGGCCATTAGTTTTGAGATTGAAGGCCATGTTCTTTTAACATGGTATCAGAGCCAAAACTTTAGCCTTTTTTCTCACCCTAATTCACAATTCCACACAAGATTCAATTCTTTCTTAACCTATTTCAGTTCATGGACTCCAATTAAGCCCCTTTACAATGAGATGGGCTCTCGTTAGTCCCAAATCACGTGTCAAGAAACAAAATCTCACATTGGGATCCCAAAGAATTCTAAAATAGATGATAAAATTGTTGGCCACTCCACTCATTCCCAATCGGTTTTGAGGTTCAAGCACCTGTTCTTTAATAGTATCCAACACATGGAAATTTCAGACTTCATCTAAAGTAGTAAGAACTAGTCAATCTATAATTACCTTAACCTTTTTAGGATCAACTACTGTCCCTTTTTCCGAGACAACAAAACCCAAGAACACCAAACTTGAACTCATAAAACAACACTTGCTAGATTGATGTAGAGTTGTTCACAACAACAAACTCTCATTACTTGTTGAAGTTGGTTAATGCGCTCCTCTTTAGTATTGCTATAAATTGTAGTAACATCAAAATAACCAACCAGAAAATTACCAATAAAAGGTTGAATTAATTGTATCGTGACCCTTGTGAAAGTGCTGGAAGCATAGGAAAGACCAAATGACATAAATAGCCACTCATAGACACCATCCTTAGTCTTAAAGGTTATCTTCCACTCATCTCCTAGAAGGATCCTTAACTACTAGTACCACTTCCATAAGTCAATCTTAGTATAAGTAGTTGAGTCGGCCATTAAGTCAAGGTAATGGAAACCTGTATTGGATTGTGTCTTGTTGATTGTAAGACTGTCAACACATATCCTCCACGTTCCGTCTTTCTTTGGTGTTAATAACAACAGCACTGCACAAGGACATAGACTTGAATAGATCCCTTGGCCAAAAGCTCATTAACTTGCCTCTAAAGTTCACCAGATTCACAAGGACTCATGCCATAGGCAAGCAAGTTAAGGAGTTGTAAACCTGGTATAAGGTCTATAGCATTTTAAACATAGTTCATCTGGTACATCCTCTGGAGCAACATAAGAAAAATCCACTAGCAATTTCCTAATCTATGGGGGCACTACTTCGGAATTGATGCTAAAAGTTTCAATTTTCTAAACATTAAAGCACATATGAGTCCTTGCTTTGTCTTGTCCCTTTCAAAAGGTTTCCTATTAAGAACCTAAAGAGGTTTCTTCATCATGTCGATCACCTTCTTTAGTTTTGAATCTTCTTGCTAGATGATTTTGGCTCTTGATACTTCATAGTTTCGGGGCACAAGGGCGGCTTTAGATCAATTTGCATTGTCATAGAATGTTGAAAGAAATACATGTTTGCCTTTCCAATTATCCTCCACATCTCGATCATATAACAAAGTACAGCCAAAAAAAAAAATGTGTGCCACCGTCATTGGAATGGCATCACACAATATAGTCACTATAAGGTCTTAGTTTTAACGAAACCAATCAGCATTTTGCCTCTAGATGGAACTTTTTTGTTGTTCCATGCAACCTTATATACTTCTAGATGCAACTTTGTAGACAACTTCAACCGTTCCACAGTAGATTCAGAAACGACATTCATGCAGCTATTGCCATCGATAATAAGCTTCCTAGTATTTGTTCCACAACAAGCTAAGGTTTGAAAAATTGAAGTCCCCCTCCACTCTTCATTATTTGATTTTAGTATACTAAGAATGCGCCTAACAACTGAAAGATAAAACGTATCTTCCTCAACTCCTTCTAGGTCATCAATGTTAAGCCTTGTCAACTTATCTAAGAAATTTGTACCTTTATCTTCCCTAGCTTCAAGATTATCTCTTTCTCCAAAATCAGCATCTACATAAAGATTTATTTTAGGTATGCACTCCCCTGCCCTGTATCACTTGAGTCTGCTCTTGAAACACCCATCCCCGTTGTCTTTTTCTTTGTTCACAACCATGAGAGCTTTATTTTTAAAGTCAGCAAGCTATAAACTCTGCAAATTTCAGGCCTCAATCATTGCTTAAAGCAGGCTATGAACTCTGCCAATTTCAGGCCTCAGTCATTGCTTAAAGCGGGCTAAAGCTTGCTCTAGACTGTTAAATCCTCTGCAACGAATTTTCAGCAATTCAAACCTTTTCATGTATTCGATTGCTATCATCCCACTTGACTTAAACTAGTGAGATTATCAAAGACATCATACTGATACCGTCGAGGCAAGTAATTCTCTTTAAACGCAGCTTCACCTCTTCTCAGGTCAAATATAATTGTCCAACAAGTTAACGATCATTTTCAAAACCTATTTATCCAACTTGAGTTTGTCCAACAATTTTCAAGATGGTAAACTAACTTTTCTCTTATCAGTTGTGTCATACAAACCAACATATTGTTCCAAAGTAGCAAGCCAATTAGAAAAAATTATACCATCAATTCTTCCATATAAAAACTGGAATGTCAACTCTCACCCTTTTGGTGATGTCTCCAGCCATATGATAAGGTTCACAACTTACTTGCCCTCCCAACTGTTTAATTTCCAAAAATATAGTTCTAAAGTAGCAAGCTAATCAGTAAAAAATTTACCATCAGTTCTTCTATCAAAATCTGGAATTTCAACTCTCAGCTTTTTGGTGATGTCTCCAGCCATATCATAAGGGTCTCGACTCTTTGCCTTCCTAAATGTATAATTTCGTAAGCCATCTTAGAAGAGAAGTTTACAGCCTTTCAAGAAACTGATGTGGTCTATTTTCTCCCCCAAGGGATTGCTTACCAGCTGTTCTTCATGTCCAGGATACCCTCGAGATCTTTTCCGTTGGTTTTCAACGTAAAACCGGATCCACCTGCACTATTAGTTTCAAGAGTTTCCTATTGTTGAGAACCACAATCTCAAAGAGCTCTACGTCTAATAAATCCACTCTGCACAAGATAAGGTTGATGATTTCATCATATTACGTACCAGTGTATCAGTGCCTAAAACCTATGTTACCTGGAGTTGCCAATGGCAACTGCAGCCATGTCAGTCCGACTCTGACTCAGTCAAAATCACACGGACATGTTGACTTGAGCGTCTTCTAAACATGGAATTTTTCAGTTTTCACCCCATCCATGGTAAGAAGGAAAGAGATAAAGATGAAAAAGAAAGAAATCTGATGAAAAAGGGAATACGGCAATCTAGATCTATGGCTGGAAGGAAATACAGAAATTTGGATCTATGGCTAAGTTTGATTTTCTAAATCACTGCTAGGTGGAGAATATGAATTGAGAAGCTTGTGAAGAAACAAGACGATGGGAGGGAGAGCAGTGATGTCTGACTCACACAAGATTAAGGAAGAGCAAGAGTCGATCGGTGACAGGGGGCTGAAGTGACAAGAACAGCCAGTGGTGTAGCCAACGAAACTAAAGTGATAGAAAGCTGCATTTTTCTCTTTTTTTTTATTGCTGAGTTGATCTTTTATGGCTTTAATTTGTTCACATGTGGAGCCCTCAGCAGTTTTTGTTCATGTGGGAGTCTACTCCTTTTTTCTAAGTAATCTAAGAGTACAGTTGAAAGCTTGTTGTGATTTTTTAGGCATTTAAATAGAAGATGTTTGGGATTGTTTATCTATTTTATAAGATTTTTTTTAGCTTTTTTTCCTATCTATTTATCTTATGCCAAATTGTCAATTTTAAGAATTTTTGATGGATTATTTCTAGGGGAAAAAAAAAAAAGCTAAAGAATTTTTCGGAAATGGTGGAGCATTATATATATCATAACTGTATCCCCATACCCATATCCGACAATCTAGCAGTGTTCTCGTATCCTTAATTTTAGAAAATAAAGTATCCGACCTTTAGACACGTATCGTATCCGACACTCTATATCCGAGTCCAGGTAACACAGCCTAAAACTCTAACCACTCCTTGTTGTTAAAGAATAACCTAAAATTTTAATTATTGTCATACCTATAAACTTGCTCTATATATTCCAAACTGAAGCAACACAAAAGAATGATGGTATGCAAAAGTTCGAATTGAATTTATTAAGATCTGTTTAAATCTCACTAGATATGGGCAGAAAATCACAAGAATAATAACTAAAGAATATGCGGATAAAAAAATACTATAAAACTGCTGAAACTCAAAATAAAGGAGAACAAATCAAGAAATTTGAGGAATTACTCCTTGCCACCATTAGGCATCACACCCAAGGCAAGATTGTATCACACAACCCTTAAGTAAGACATGGCCTGCTTTTATTAACGTTAAAAACTAGGAAAAGAATGATATTTATAGTCTCCTACTCCAAATCCTATTCAATTACGAAATACTCCTTAATTAGAATAGGAATAGACTCCCTTTTCTTATGTTGATTCCAAATCCGAAAACAATCCATTTTTGACCATGAGATTAAATATTACAATGGAAATTATCCAACTAAAAAATTCCCACAAAACAAAATTATTGAAATACCCCATGTAATAAAAATTCAGAAAGCCTTGGAACTCATAAAAAATTAAGCACCTACATGAATAAACTAAAATAAGTACCTACTTGGTTAAACTAATCCAATGTAAACTAATCCAATATAAATTAATTTAACTCCCAAGCAGGCTCCTTGTCATCTGAAGCATGCCAACTGAAAGCTTGTGCTTTTGAAACACTCTTAGTTGACTACTGCAGCTTATCCCTACAAATTAGTGTACAAGGGAAAACTATTTCATTTCTTACTTAAGCATCTACAAGAAAAGAACAATTTATCAGTATGCAGTCAACAAATATGTATATAATTAAGATTAGAAAAGAACCATTTATCAGTGAGATATGCATATTTTTATATGCCTTGTACAGCTCCAGTGAAATATTTGCCATGGCCTTACTTGCATCACCCTCAACAAGTTTTATAAGAGAAATGGAGATGCGTGGCATTCCTTTTGCTTTTTGAGCAATTAATTTTGCACAAGTGGCACCTAAAAATAGACACATAAGGGACACGAAATCAGGTGCATTTTCTTCAAAGTTGAAACCCAATTATCCAAGTTGACTATGTACATTGGAACAGCAAAGATGTACTTGTAGAAGAATCAATATAGAGCAGCACTATTCCCAATATTCATAAGATGAAAATTTCAAGAGAAGCCAATATATTTCATTTGTTTTGTAATTCAACTTTAAAGCATTGTGTTTTAGAAGATGGGCAGGAAATTTTGGCAGCAAGAAAGGATAGTATTATCAGTCAATGCATCTTTACTTCAACTAAAGTAAATGGACTAACAATCACTAAGCATAAACAATCACGGTGGTCTCACAAAAGAAGAGACAAAACAAATCATGATAGAAAAGTACCTTCTCATATGCAGTTACGGTATTTACTTATTCAACAGTACTTAGTCCCCGATAAGAAAAGTAGTAGCCAACAACTAGATGAATATAATGTAGATAGCACAGGCATATTCAAAGATCCTAGAGCTCTCCCATTGCGTATCATCTCCCTCCCCCCCCCCCCCAAAAAAAAAAAAAAAAAAAACTCTTCCGCATACAAGCAACATCAAAAGAGAGAATGCAGAGTGAGATAATCCAAATAAAAGGTAGGACCACAAGAAATGCCAAAAACGAAGCCTCAAGTATCCAGATGAAGAAGGCATCAAACCAACCAACATCTGAATCCCAAGTAATTTAATCACACAAAACCCAATTCAAGCAAAATATCTAGTTGGCTTGCATTAAAATGCAAAAAAAAAAAAAAAGCTTCTGAGACAGCTAAATGTAGAAGAGATGATTAAAAATCATTCTTGCACACTCCATTTTAAAGGTCAAGAAAAACCTATTTCTTACAGGGGGAAAAAGGATAGTAACTTTATACACTAACACATCAAAAGAAAAGCAACAAATAGCAAACCTCCTGATTTGGCCTCTCCATCCATAACGAGTCTTGCGTCATCAGATTTTATTGAAGCTATAACATATTCTACAAAGTCAGACCATGATCCCCCTATTCCAATGCTGTCCCTCTGTGCATTGTAACAAAATAATTTTACAAAAAATCAGAACCTCTCATGAACGAATCAACCAATAGATAAGAGCATATCCTATGAGCAGACGCCCATCTCTCCATTCTACCCCACGACCAAGAGGTCGTGTGGGATAATTAAGCAAATACATTCTATTTTAAGAATACAAAAACAAAACATCTTTAACTTTTTAGAAACTTGTAATACCAACAGTAGCTATCCAAAAAGATATCACTATAGTCCCATGCATACCAAACATTAAACAATATGAGCTAATAACTATAATACATAACCATATATTAAATAGAGAGATGTCGAGATAAAAATGTTACTGATTCCAAAATGCACATTTCTTGTTCATTACTTGGAGCGTTTGATGAATAGTAAAATCAATCGCACATGATTACAAAAGATAGTTGATATTTTGTTGGCCAATGTAGCTATATCCAACTGATTTTACATAATTATAGATTTACCACCTGATTCATACAGCTTATAACTAACAATCATAAAAACCTCAATCTCAAAATACCAGGTCTTTATATTTATCCCACACAAGCTCCAAGGATAACAAGAATCAAGTGAACAAAAAATTGGGTAAAGATCTATTCTATCCAGGTTTAACACATGTTATGCAAACTTAAGCTTTGCCAATCAAGAGATCATATTTCCCAATCCAAACGTTGAAACATGATTGCAGAATTTTCCACAATATAATATATGATGTGCTTAAGTAGATCCTACTTAAATGTACCATTAAAAATATTCTATTTTGTCTTTTGCATTTCAGATCTCTAGGGACATCAAGAATAGATTAAGCAGTATCATTTTCACCATAGCAAGATTAAGTGTCTGCAAATCATTGCTCACTAATCCACAAGATTTCTTGAAAATATAATTTAGATTGTCCTTCAATTATTTAAAGTAACATATAGTCTCAATGGCAATAACCAGCAAGCATCCTGACCATAGTCCTTTGGTCTTTCTTTAATCAGATCAACTTGCCAAATTCTCTCTCCTTCTCTTCAAAACTCAAGATGGTGCATCCAAGGCAACCCTATCATACCCTTCGTCCAAATGAATGCACAAGATAAGAATATTTTTCTATCTCTACATAAAACTAGAATGTTTGTCAAGAAGAAAATCACTCATATCTAATTAGATTGTCTGTCAAGAAAATAAATTGTTCATATCTAGTCAGTTAAGCCTACTCTCTAGTTGAGTTCTATAAATAACAAACCAAAATTTCTCTTCTACTCATAAAGAAATTCTTTTCATAAAATGTTGTACCTATATCCTATACATGTTACAGACTAAGTTCTCTTTCATTCTACACATGAATTTCCAAGAAAAGGAAAGTTCTGTTTTTTAGAAACATGTTTCTTAAAAACTTCAAACATATTTTCCATCTTTTTATCTCACATACATATTTACCAAAAAAAATTCATTAAAATGCTATGGTAATGTTTTTTAAAGAACACCCCAAAAACAACCATCCGAACAAAGAGCTTATTTCTGCCACATTTTTACACTCAACAATATCCTAATCCTCCCCTCCCCCACCCTTCCCGAGACAGACTTGAGGCAACAATGGCGTTGAGCTAGGTGATCAGGTTCTTTTATGGCATTAAAGCTAAGCCTTAAGTTCCAGTCCACCACACCATGAATTTGGCTTCTTTCATGCATTAATTCATACTTCTCCAAAGCTATTTTTCAGTCTATTCTTCATTCAAGTTAATTCACTCACCTGTTAACAATCACATCAAGCTTTCCACTTTTATAAATACTACATTTCTTTATTCCTCTAGATGTACAACCATATCTCAATGTGACTTCAATAGGTTTCTTCGAAGGTTTCCAGTTAACCCCAAGTCACATGCGAAATCGCTTGTCATACTAAAAAAAACCCCGCTACAGTGTTACATTGCACTCATTTTCAACTGGATTGAAGTTTGATGCTTATATTCCTTCACACCGCAACACGTGTCTGGACCACCTAACTAACAGTTTTGGCTTGTGACCAAGAAACATAGCCTTCCAACAGACAAATGGTTCTCTTTTTTCACAAGTAAGATAAATCATGTCATAGATCCTCGCAACTGATTTATTCATTTGATATAATAATGTATCATCAATAATACAATTGTCCTTTTTTTTTTATCCCTTCGTCCACACAACTGGAGCAGATGAAAATGTTTCCAAAGCAACTACTGCATCTTAGAGCTGTACGTCATGCCACAAGAATTGTACTTGCCTCACTCATTAATCTTGATCATGACCATTCTATTTAATAATTAACAACCCAAAAAATGAAAAAACAAAAAAAACTACAACAAATTAAAAGTGGAAAAAGAAAACAGAAGGATGCAGACTGACCATATCTTCAAGTTGGCTTCGAGACTTAAGGGCTTCCCAGGTTATGGAATGGAAGTTACTAACTTGAATGCGGAGGGTAGAAGTGTCGTCTGATAGGACACCTAACAGGAAGAGGAAAGGCTCTAACGGTGTTGTAACTGTCGCTTGCTGAAACTCGGCTTTCAGCTGTCCAAATAGAGGTTCCATTTCCTCAAACCCCATATCCACTTTTTTTTTGGTCTGTCAAAAAAAAAACGAAAATCAAAAGAATCACAACACAAAATAAACCCTACAAGTAATATTCTTGCCCATCACCGTAAATTCATCAATCCTAAGTATGCTTACCGGTCGCAAGAAAGAAAAGGGCAAAAAGATTTGGGCATAGGGTTTTTGGGGAACCAGTCGGGGGGAACGGAAACCGGAGCTAAATGATTTCAATCAGGGTGTTGGACATAGGTGACGTTTAGGGCTGTCAATCGGTCGGGTCCAGGCCCGGACCCGATCCGAACCCGCTATATTTTTCTAGGTTCGGGTAAAGGTAAAATTTAGTTTATCCGGATCTGGACCGGACCCGTTTCTTTTAATAAAAAACGGGTCGAGTACGGAATATTCAATTCTCACCCAATTTGGACCTGGGCCCGATATGTATGTATGTATGTATGTATGTATGTATGTGTGTTATAAAGTAGGTTTTAAAATAAATAAGGGAATGATATTTATATTTGGGCTTTAATGTTTAAAAAAACAAGTGGGCTTAAAAAAGAAATAAACTTGGGCTTAAAAGGAAAAAAGATGACAAATTTGATAATGGACCTTTGGACAAATATGATGTGTATATAAGTGGGCTTTAAAATAAATAAAGCAATGATTTTTAAATTTGGGTTTTAATGTTTAAAAATAAGTGGGTTTTAAAAGGGAAAGAAACTTAAACTTGAAATAGAAAAAAGATGACCAATTTGATGATGGACTTTGGGCTAATGAGGTGAATTTTTTTTTTTTTTTTTGGGGTTCATCGGAACGGGTCTACTCGGACTTCGGACCCGGACCCAATCGGTTCCGGATCCGGACCCGACTAGCGAGACCCGTCGAGTATACGGGTCCGGGTCCGGAACAACTCCCTTTTAGCAGGTCCGAGTCCGAAACAACTAATTCTGACCCGAACCTAACTCATTGACAGGTCTAGTGACGTTGGTAGTTTCGGCTTATTATTATTATTTTCTTGGGTTAATTACACTTTGGCCCCCTGAAAGTGGGGTAACCAACACTTTGCTCTGTTGAATGTAAAAAACTTACACTTTGCACCTAAAATTTTGGCTTTCAATTTTTTTATTACCTTCATTTTGTATAAATTATTAAAAGACTAAATTGCCCTTATAAATACATGTCCATTGATAAATATGCCTATAGACACTAAAAATAACTTCTTTTACCTATTTTGTTCCATGCATGTCTATCATCTTCCTATATGCGTTTATATGTATAATTTTTAAAAAATGTATATTTTGAAAAATATATGTACATGCTATTTCACTAACCATACAAAATATATAAAATTTTTGTTGTAAAATACTTCGCGAATAAGATTTTAATTTATGAAAATTTTTAAAATTTGCATAGTATTAATAACATATCTTTCACATTATATATAAAAAAATAAAGATTTATATCCAAATTTGTAAACGTGTATATATATAAATCCAATATAATGATAGAACTTTAATGAATGTAATATGTCTAATATATTATGCTACGATAATATCAAATTTAACTCTTTTCTTTGTGTATGAGATATCACATTAATTGAAAGTTTGTCTTGTTATTAGTTTTACATATATACATGTATAAAAATTTGGATATAAATCTTTAATGTTTTGCATATAATGCAAAAAACATCTCTTTACTATTATGCAAATTTTGAAATTTTGTACAAATTGAAATATTATTCGTGATATATTTTATATTTTTTATAGTTAAAGTGTATGTAAAAATATTTATAAAAATATTATATGTATTGCATATTAAATGATAATGATAAATATGCATGGGATAAAATAGAAAAAACAAATAAGTTTTAGTGTGTATGTATGTTTGTCAATGGACATGTATTTATAAGGGCAATTTAGTCTTTTAACAATTTATACAAAATGAAGGTAATAAGAAAAATTCAAAGCCAAAATTTTAGGAGCAAAGTGTATGTTCTTTGCATTCAGGGGGCAAAGTGTTGGTTACCCCCACTTTCAGGGGGGCAAAGTGTAATTAATCCTATTTTTTTTAAACGACTAATTAGGTTTTCAAATTTTAGATTTTTTTAGTTTTTTCTTTTAAATAATATAATTCAGTTTCAAACCATTTTTTATTGACCTATTATTCAGTTTACTGCATGGATCTAGCCCTACGTTTGGTACACAAGGATAGTACATAATAAAAAGGTCTTTCCATTTAGATGAAGCTAATGAACCTATCCTAATGATTTGAAGTTGATTTAAACTTGCTAAGTTTATATTTGTTTATTTATTTGTTCAAGGTTTAACACTTGTTATTGCTTAGCCATCAATTGCAAATTATTAATTGACATTGAGAAATGTATGTAACAATGAAAAATGAATAAATGAAGTTGTTTCTTTATTATCAACTACAAATTATTAAGTTGTTTCTTTAAAAGAAAACCCTAACATCTTCTTCCTCCACAAAATGCGGGATTTCAAGTATTAGAATGGTTGTTGGCCATCTGGCATTCAAAATCGAATTCTCTAAGGTGTTTAGGGCCATTGCCTGTGGTGATGGAACAGTCACAAAAGGTTCTATCACAAAAGATTCTATGCAAAAAAATCATTCGCACAGTTATTTACAGCCCTATCTCAATCTCCAATTCATATAAAAAGGCCATCATCTTATAAGGGTGCTCTAGCTATTTTCTTTTCTAATAAGGACATTCAGAAATTGGCTTCACATTTGAAGCCGGCTTTAATTGGGAAATTCTCACATGGTCGTCCAAAACTAGAAGAAATCAGGAAGTTCATAACTTCTTTGGACTTGAAGGATGCTTGTGAAGTAGGACACATGCATGCAAGACATGTTCTGATTCGATGCACGTCTTAGGTAGAAAAAGATGTACTTGGATTGATATTCAATATTCAGAAAGCTGAAAAGAAGTCCACTAGCTACTGGAAGATAAATCAACAGAAAGAGCAACAATAGGTAATGGTTAATGGAGATCAAACTAAGTCAGATGTTGCAGTTGGAAACTTGGAAAAGGAACAACAATTTGAAAAAAAAAAAAATCAATCGGCTCAGTTAGAGTGTGAGTTACAAGATGATGCTACAGTGAGTGCTTAGTAGAGAACAATTAGAGTCCAATTGAAGTGCAAGATATAGAAGAAGTTCGTTTATCTCCAATTTAGGAAGAACCCGGGAATGTCCAGAAAGAGAAGGAGGCAATGGAAGTCAATTCAGTAGGAAAATTTGTGCAGGAATTAGAAGTAAATCATGGTAGAATGGTAGTGCATATAGAACAATTACCCATCTCTGCGAGAAATCTATCTCCTAGAGGTCCAACTACCTTGGATAATCAATTGGAACCCTTGAATGCATAAAATTCTAGAGCTTCTGATGACTTGAAAAGGTTAAAGCGAGGAAAAGAGGGGTGCAGTTTCTGACTATCTCCGATAGACAGCTACGTTCATCATCAAAATGTGATTCTTTCCGGCTCTTATCAGATGATTAATTCTTTTTTCTGGAATATCCGAGGTTAGCTAAACATTCGCACATTAGACGATTGAGAAGACTAGTTAAACTAAACAAAATTCAATTACTTTGTGTTTGTGAAGTGTGGGTTGATGCTGTAGACACCAAATTTTGACACACCTATTTTTTTTTCAAACATTGGGGGGTATGTTTGTAATTTTTGGTACAAATTTCAATTTTTAATTTTTCAATAATTTGGGGGGCAAAATAGTAATTTTATCTGTAAATGTTTTTCTATCAACTTTTGGGGGTTTTAAATTCATATTTTTACTTTTATGTAGATTTGTTTATTTCTTATGATTTTTCTGGATTTAATTGATATTTTTTATTTTTGTACCAACTAAGGGCAAAATCGTCATTTTACAATTAAATTCATTTTTCACCAATTTTGAGTCACAAATGCATTTTCAGTGTATTCAACTTATTTTTAGTTTTTGGTAATTTTTTGAGGCCAATAATTATTTTTTTATGAATTTTCATTGCCCGAGGGCAAAATCGTCATTTTACAAATTAAATTCATTTTTTCACCAATTTTGAGTCAAAAATGCATTTTCTAGTGTTTTAAACTTACTTGTAATTTTTGATAATTTTTTGAGGTCAATAGCTATTTTTTTGTAAATTTTGTCATCCAAGGGTAAAATTGTCATTTCACATCCCAAACTCATTTTTCACCAATTTTTAGGTCCCAAATTCGTTTTTTAGATTTTAAGCACTAAGTTTCTAACTTTTTTTCAGGGTGAATTTTTATTCACAAATTTTTTATTTACATTTTTCTTATTTTTTTATTGTAAGAGAAAATAGATTTTAAGGATAAAATTGTAATTTTTGTAGTCAAGGGCATTTTGGTCTTTTAGCCCTTTCTTGAAGGTTAAGACTTGTGCAGTATAAATACCCCACTTAGGAATTTTAAAAAGGGGAGAAAAAATGAAAAACCCTAAAACACTTCTTCTATTGTGTTTTTTTTTAGATCAAAACACACACACTTCACACTACAAAAAACACACAAGAGCCGCTAGTTTCATTTTCTGGTTACTGTTCCTAATTTCAATCTACTGTTCATCCTTCCTCAAGTTAAAAGGTGAGTTCTTAATTTCTCTTCTTGTTTGATTTATTTTTTTTGCAATTTCTCTTCTCTGAATCTGTTTGTTTGTATGAATTCATTTGAGATTTTAGTTAAATCTGTTTTATTTATGGTTTTTCTTTCCTTTTTTGTTTCTGGGTCTGGGATGTATTTTCTGGGTCTTGTTTTGTTCTGTTTCTGGTTTGCTTTGGTTCATATACAACGTTTTCATCTCTTTCTAATCCACCATCATCAGCATTTTCTTCCACCGCCTCACCACCACAATCACCACCATCTGCTCAACTGTACCACCAAAACCACCATAGCTCCGCCACTATTTCACTCCCACCGCCACCCTCGTCCTTCATTCACTGCCTTCCCTTACAATTGGACAACCAAACCAGACTGTCAATATCCAAGAAACACCAGCTACATCAGCCCTATCATCACATAACAACAGCCACGAACTCAACATCCAAATTCCATCATCCGAGCTTCGATTAGTCACCACAACCAATCACTACCCAAATCACCTGTCTACCACCCACACAACTGGAAGCACAGACATCAATCTTCATCCCAACTGCAACCATTTTCCACAGACAACCAATTTCATTAACCTAAATCGTTTGCAAAACACTCTACTGTCAGCCCCAAACTTCAACCATGCGAAGCTCTCCTCCAAACCACCAGAAATCAATTACAAGCAAGCCAGTAACCTCAATCAACCACCTATTACCACTGGGCTTGATGAAACCATCCACACACAACCATCAAACCCATCACGCACCATCATCAGTCACTGTCGTTAGCACAAATTCAGCCAAAACCACCTCTGGACCACCACCAGTTGCCAACCCAATCCATCCCTCAACCGATTCACAACCGTACCCCTCTACAAGCCCACAATACAAGCTCTGCCAATCGCCTGCAATTTCTTCTCTCAACGATACCCAGTACCATCCCTCACCTACCAAGTCGAAATCCCTGCAATGCCATCACCTGCGAAGGAGGAAAAACAAACAAAATCCCAATCAAATCAAACTACCATCTCCACTGTTCCACCCCCAAATTCACAAATTCCAAACCCCACTGATTCAATCATTAGCTCCCTCACTCCATTAGTTACCCAAACAAACCCACAGCCACCCAATCCATGTCCATTATCCACCCAATTCACATCCATTATCCACCCAACTCACAAGTACACCACATAGACTAAAAGCAATCAAACAGAACCATCACAGTTCCGCCCCTGCAACTATCATCAAAACATCCAAAATTCACCACTACCACATAAACACTCCCTCCATCATCATACCTTCACCTAGGAAAGCAAATCTCTAACTTTGGGATTGGAAAATAAAAGCAGAAAGAGATAGGGAAATCAGAACGGAGAAGGAGAGTGAAAGAGAGAGTCGGAGATGCGAGAGAGAGAGAAATTGGCGAGAGGAAGAAGATGAATGCGTGCGAGAGAGGCAAGCGTGAGAGGGAGAGAAATTAAGAAAGTTGGGAATCGAGAGAAGGAGAGCAAAAGAATCAGAGGGTGTGTTGGGGAAATCGCTGGAGAAGAGGAGGAAGAATGGGAAAGAAAGTGAGTGTTGAAGAAGAGAGATAAACGAGAGAACAACAAGGTGGAATCGGCTGAAGAAATAGAAAGAGAAACAGGGGGAAGAAATAGAGAAACAGAGAGACCCAAAGAGAAAGAGAGGGATCGGTGTGTCAGAGAAGAGAAGGAGAGGGAGAGAGACGAAGGTTAGAAACAGGGGCGAGCAGGAGAAAGAAGGGAAAAGAAATAAAAGCAGGGGAGAGAAAATAGAGGAAGAAGAAATTGATTAGAAATTAATTAATATGTGATTGGGATTTTTGGGCTTTAGGTTTCAGATTGTGAAAATATATTTTTTCATTATGTAGTTTGATTAATCAATTGTTTTGTTTTAATTTGCTTTATTAATTTAGTTAATTAATGTGTTTGACTAGTTAATTTAGTTTTAGCTTAATTAATTGATTTCATTAATTTAATTTATTTAGTGAATCTAGCTAGTTGTTATTATTATTATTTTATTTTTTTTAAATATTTAATTTGGGATTTTTTATTTATTTTATTTTTTTATTACAAGATAATTATTTACATTTCAACCCTTAGGATTCTTGAGTAGTCTTAATGTGCCCCTTAATACTTTTGATTTCTGCAAATTAGTCCTTACTATTACAGATTGACACCCCATAGATTCTTACTTTTAGCAATTAGGTCCCTCAATTTTATAAATTGATCCTCTCAAGTTTAGTTTCTTTCAATTGAGCCCCAATCAACTACAATTATGTCTTGTGCTTGCATAAGTTTACTGTGTGCACTCCCAATTTGCATTAATTATATTTTTATCCCTAGACTTGTTTAGATTTTTTAATTTTTGTCTCAATTAGTTTAAATTTGCAATTTGGCCCTTTAGCTCTTTGCAAATTTTATAGAACTTTACATTTTACTCCAATTTGTCCATATTCATATATTTAGATTTTATTTATTTGTATTGTGATACCTTGACGTGTGTGTTCATTTTTTTTAAAGCTTTGGTACCGGGTCTCCAAAGAGGTATCCCTGACTTCTTGTTATTTTCCTCTTTATGTGCTCCAATATGCTTCAATGTGATTTTATGCATTATTTGCATTATTATTGGTTTATTTTTTATTTTATATACTTGTTGCGTATTCACGTAGTTAATTTGTTTAATTTTAGATTTTTATTATTTTGAAAAATATAATATTTTGTATTTAGCTAGTCAATGTAATAGTTAGGTTATTTTTCTCATATTTTGGCAAGAATTGTGTAATTAGATAGAAAGTGTAATAGATAGGGTATTTTTAATTTCCTCCCTTATAATTGTAAATCAATGCCCCCCGGTGTAATAGTTAGGGTTTATTTGCTTTTACGTGCTTACGTGCTTATTTGTTTTACCGCTTTCATTAGGATTTTGCATCTAGATATCATGCTTATGTGTTATGTGCTCATATTTGATTTTATATGTTTTCATATGTTTAATATTCTTTTAATTCACGTTTTATTATTTAAATTCATGTTTTATGATATTCCGTCACCACATTAGTCCAACGCTAGTTGTGGCTTCATTTCTTTTTCTCGCTAGTCCAACGCTGGTGAGACTTTTTAGAATGGGCTAGTCCAACGCTAGATCCTTAAGACATTTAGTGTTAGGTGCATTCGCATGCATTTTATATTTCACACACTTCTAGTTTTCCTTCCATTTTGCATTATTTTTATTATTATTACTATTATTTATTTATTTATTTTTGACACATCTTCAAATGCATGACATCTAGGTTACATCTCACTTAAAATTTAGGACATTTGTGTGATTTGACTAGAGATAGTCGTCTACTCACGTAGGAAGCGGTGGTGTACATGCCGTTCCCCCCTCCGTGAGTAGAAATATTTAGTCACGAGATACTAGTCTCCCGTATCCCATCATGTTGCATACCCACCTTCTTTCTTCACTTACTATATATTATTATTATTATTATTTTCTTCTTTTCTTTTTACATTTCATTTTGCATAAAAACTCGTGACTCCCTCGAGATCTCGACTCGGGTTTCGTAATTAATGCGATAATTCTGACCAAGCCTCGACAGAACATTTTGACCCTTCCGATACACACATTTAGACTTAGAATTTGCATTCATATAGATATATCCAAATGCGATAGAATCTAGGGTTAATTTAGAAAATTTTGATTAAACCTCGCAACTAGCCTCGGCTAAGTTGAAAGGGTGCCTTAGGCGTGAGCCTTTGCCTTCCCTTTTTTCAAATGTGACTTCCGAATCTTTTTCTCTAGTTTTTTCGTAGACCGGAATCGAAAAAGGGTTTTAAAATATTTTTCTGAAATTTCTATTTTTATTTTTGTTTTATTAAATGATTTTTCGGGTGACTTGGTACACCCTAACTCAGTATCAAGTGGCGACTCTATTTTCTAAAATAAAACCCTTTTAAAAATTATTTGGCCAAATCTGTTGCACTTTTAGTCCCGGCCTTGTTTTCTTTTAAAATACCATTTTTTCTTAAAATACACTTTTTCAATAAAAATTTGATTTTTCACACACGCGCACGGTTTTTCCCAAAACTTGCTTTGTTAAAAAGGGTCTCGAATCGGACCGTCTTTTTGGGACGCGACAAGCAGCGACCCCACTAGCACCCTTTTTACCTACGATTTTTCAGATGCGACAGATGCTACACAAGCAAAACACTTTAGATTGCAACTTCATTTTGAGCATGTTTATTACAATTCAGCTGCTTCTATTTGGGTCTTCTTCAATGAAATCTTTTCGTGTTCAATTGTGAGTGAGGGTGAGCAGCATCTTTCTCTGTTGTTTCAACATAGCTCATTTTTAGTTCATGTATTATTTTCTTTCGTTCATGCTACACGTTCTACTGAAGAAAGGAGAATCTTATGGAAAAGCTTATTATCTGATAAACCAACTCATGCTCCGTGGTTAGTAAGTGGAGAATTTAACGTGGCATTGAATTCATCTAAGAAGAAAGGTGGGAGACTATTTCATTTTCAAAACCTTTAGAATTTAGTAACTTCATGGCTTCTACTGGGTTGTATGATGCTGGTTTTTTAGGCTCTTCATTCATGTGATGTAATAATCGATATGATAGAGTTAGAAATTGAAAAAGATTAGATCGCTTGTTGATGAATACAAAATGTACAGATGCTGTGAAATACCCAAAGTTCAATTTTGCATTTTAGAAAATTAAACTTTGACCCTTTTAGAGTCATTTCCTTGAATTGCATGACATGCGTAGAATTTAGACTTGTGTTAGCATTCTAAACAAATAGAAACACGGAGCATCTTAACTGGTATTACATAATAAACTTGGAAAAGCAAAAAGCAAGGAGAAATTGATCTAGAAATTGGATGCATGAGGTAGCAAAACAACATTGCAGCACAAGATGTCACACAATTAGGGGTCAATTCGTAAAGCAAGTTGGTTAATTAAACATCATACAATCTGCTTATCAGGCCTAATAGCAGGACTAAACAAAGGAAAAACAAAAATGAAATATAAAACCAAGAAAAATCTGCTCATTAAGCTAGTTGGTCAAACAAGACAGCAAGCAAGTAGGAGGGGTCATGTTTTTGGAAATTGTAAGGTGAAGCAAGCACCTTATGAACAGCTAGCTTCATGTTCTGGTTAGATGAGATAAAAACAACTGAAAAATGAAGAAAAAAGTGAGCTTGAAGTCGTGCAAAGAGAGAAAGAGAAAGGAGAAAAAAAATCTGGAGAAAACCAAGCTGGAATTGGGGCAAGGTTGAAGACTCTTGAAGGTAACACCAATTCTCTTGACTTCTTGGTTGGTTCTAGATGTTATTTAGCAAAGTATAAAACATAATTGGTATGAAAAGATGTTATATATGCTGATTGGGAGGTGGAATTGAACTAGGAACTAGGAGGTTTTGAACTAAGAATGTTTTAACATACTTGGAACCCGTAACACAGTGACCTCTACATAACTTTAGGAAATTGATCATCACTTTGTGTAGAAAACTCAAAATTGGATGCTGTTTGTTGTGTTAGAAACTAGATTCAAAAACCTTTTCATCATACAAAAATATTGTTTTGATTCGTTATGTAGAAATACCAGAATTGTTTAAAAACTAGCTGAAAATCTAGACCTGCAAAGAACAGGGTCGATGAGGTTCTAACTTGTAAGCCAAATTTAAGCTTTCTATGATTCAGTTATGAATTGGAGCCCTTCATAAGAGGTTTAGTTCTTGATTCTAATTTCTATTCATGTAAATATCATGCCCATATAACACATATTTTGAAAGATATATTGAGTTGAAAATCAGCATCTAGCTGGACTGAGAATTTCGTTTACCTAAAGATGGTCTACAATAGGGTTAATTTGTGGCCATATTTTGACTGGGATTTTTTTTGAATTTGAAAATTCTTTTTTTTGAAGAGTTGTAGAAAATTGAATCTAGTCTCCAATGGTACCAGTATAGCCCAATTATGCTCAAATGAATGGACCCTACGCAGGCAGCTGAGGGAGGATCTACGAGCTTGAAGCCCATGGCTTCACCCACGGTTCCTCTCTAGATTACTCCTATTAGAACAGTTTTCTTGCTTCATTTGAGCCTTATTTATTAAGGGTTTTCACTTGTTTCATGAAATATCATCCAATATGCTTTTATTGAGTTAATTTTAGGTTTATGGTTTGGGTTTTCTTAAGTGGATCAATTACACTTAGGCGATTTTGATGAGGCCGGCAACTCAAGTTATTTGAGTTGATTCTACAAACGGTTGGTAATAGTTTTGGTCAAGTGGAGGAGGACTTTCTTATACTTTAGCTTTTTTGAAAAAGCATAATTCCTATGTATACCTGACTTTAAATTACTACTTTGATATCAAATTGGGATGAATGAAGTTTTAGTGTGCATGAATGATTCTTATGAAAAGAATGTGATTGGTTGAAAGTATTTGATATTTGCTCATATGTTTAGAATGTCTCTTTATTTGCTATGTTAATTACTCTACCAAAACTAGTCTATATGATATGAATGATATATGGCCTACCTAGTGGGAGAAATAGCTAGGACATGAGCATGGCCTACCTAGTGGGATAAATAGCCGGGCTGGAATTCCAATAGGTTGTTGGTTAACTTGTAAATATTGAGCTATTTATGAATGAAACTTAATATATGTATTTGCGTGAATTTTGTGAACTAATTCATGCCCTAAAGTATAATTATAGTTCCTCACTGAGCATGTGAAGCTCACTCCTCTTTGATTAATCATTGCAGGTTTTTGTGAAGTTTTAGAAATAGGCTTTTGGGCTCGTTGGGTTGGATTGTTAAAGGTGAGCTTAGTGTATGTAGTTAAAGTACGAAGCAATGTGATTTGTAAGATTTGTGGTGGCAGTCATGTAATGTAAATACTCAGGATTTGTATTATATGGGTGTTGATGTAAATTATGCTTTGCGTATGGATTGTAGATTGTGAGATTGTATTGTAAGAATTTAATTTAATTTAATTTTATAGCATGTTTTTAAAATAAAACTTAGATTATCAGGTTGTGATCTTGGGAGATTTTATTTATGTTAATGGAAAGTTGATAATATCTTGGAGGACTTGTTATTGATTGTTACATTTAGATCCTCTAATTTCGCTAACCTAGTATTGTGGGGTTAATTCTCCATGATATGACAGGGGTATTATACGCTGGGTACAGGGTGTGATATGCTGGCCTTGATATTTAAGTGATACATTTGCCTAGAGACCCTTTAGACCACTCTTCATTACTGATATCAACTTAGACTTGATAATAAGCCACAACCATTTTGTTTCATCAATGCTTAGGTGAATACTCTAAGATCTTTGGAGGTTGTTAAGAAGTCTTGGCAACGAGTGTGTCACCAATAAGATTGTTATGATTAAAGTTAAAGAGATTGAAGCAACGGATACAACAATAAGATAAGGATTGCTTCGATAATGTTCAAGAAGTTGTCAAGTTAGCTGAAGAGAACTTCACTCAAGCAGAGAATTGCCTTCAACATGATGCCCTGAAGAAAATTCAAGAACAATTGAATGTTGCTAGTGCAAGGTTGAGGAAATCCTTAGCTGTTGAAGAGAGCTCTAGAAGCAAAAGGCTAAAATCAAATGGTTGAATATTGGAGACAGAAATGCAAAGTTCTTCCATTCTTTGGCAAAACAATGTAGAGCAAGATCAGTAATTCATAGAATCCAAAACAGTGAGGGTACCTAGTTATCAGAAGAAATAGATATTATTGTTGAAGCTCTAAGATTTTTCTCATCTCTTTTTGAAGAAGATTCAATTACTGTGAACATGAATTGGAGGGAATAGTACCAAAGTTGGTGACTGCTCAAGATAATAAAATATTAGAGGAAGTTTCGTCCTTGGAAGAGTTGAAGAGTGTAGTTTTTAATATAGATGGTGAGAGTACAACTGGTCCTAATGGTTTCACTAGTTGGTCTTTTACATCAGCATGGGATATAATTTGTGAGGATGTTCATCGAGCAATTGTCAATTTTTTCTATGGGACTGAGCTCCCTAAATTCACTACATCAACTTCTATTGTGTTAATCTCGAAGGTTAAAAACCCTAGGGATTTTTCACAATTCAGACCAATCAACCTATGTAATTTCTTGAATAAACTTTTTTCTAGGCTACTGGCTAACAAATTGGCTCCGATTCTACCTAATATTATTTCATCAAATCCAAGTGGTTTTGTTCGAGGCAGACTAATATCAAATAATTATTTGCTAGCTCAGGAGATTTTATCTGGGATAGAAAAACCTAATAGGGGAGGAAATGTTGCAATCAAGCTGATATGGCGAAAGCTTATGATAGAGTTAACTCGTTTTTTCTAATTAGAGTGTTTGGGGCCTTTGGATTTGGTGAGCGTTGGCTTGACATGATATGGAGGCTGATCTCTAATCCTTGGTTTTCAATGATTATTAATGGATCTCCATGTGGCTACTTCAAGGGGTATAGGGGCATTAGACAAGGTGATTAATTGTCTCCAACACTTTTTATTATTGGAGCTGAAGTGTTTTCTAGACTTCTGAACCAACTTTTTAGTCATACTGGTTCTTATGGATTTAAAATTTCTGGAGGTTGTCCAGAGATTAATCATTTGAGATATACGGATGATATTAAAATCTTCTCAAGTGATGCGACTTCTTCGTTAAAATTGGTGATGGAAGTGATTAATAAACATCAGAACATCTCAGGCCAAAAGGTGAATGCAGTCAAGAGCTGCTTCATGGTACATCCTAGACTATCATTGACACGAAAAGCGATTATCAAACAAATCACTAGGTTGATGCGAGAACAACAACCAAGATCTAGCTTGAGGTCTTAAGTTCTAAAGGTACCACAACCAAGCTTGGTTCTTGAATGATCAGCCAAACTTAAAAACTCTAAAGATAAACCCAAAAGGATCTTCAAGTTAAAGAAACCTTGAATTAACCTTGTTACAAACAACAAAGGATGATCAAGGCTTGCCTAAACACTTAGGACACACACAAAGTGTTAAAGACAAAGGAAAATGGTGGCTTGAAGCCAAGAGATAAAATTCTCAATTTCTTAAATAATTCTTTAACAAAAGTTATGAATAGTATTACAAACTTTAGTATTTATATTTCTTACAATTACATAGAAACCCTACGACAAAAATAACCTAAAAGTATAAGATTTAAGCATGAAAACTGTGGTCAAAACATCATCACAGCCTTTGACTGTGCTTGATCCACGGGTTGGATGGTCCACGGATGTGCTAAACTGGTCCACAGATTACTACAATCGTAGATTAGGAGTATGTCCTAGAAGGTGATCCGCTGGTCACATCTGCAGATGTAGTTTGATGACCCGCAGATCAATTTTCAAGCCCCATAACTCATAGCAAAAGGTCAAATATGTTAGTGTATGCCCTAAAACCAAGTTAGTTTAAGGCTTTTGTATTCACACTTATTTATATTATGTTTATATATGTGGCATTTTTCTTTATCATTGATACTTGTATTTTCATGTTACTTGTTTATTTGATAAAGTTCTTAGAATATTGACTGTCGTAGATATTGTAAGGGTTACAATTATGAGACTCTTAATATACAAAGTCATATTCTTAAATATCCCGGGTCGTAATATTAATAAAATTGGACATCATTAATACGGAAAGACTAGCACATACTTTGCCTCTACTTATAGTAAGTAGTAGTTGATCTCATTGACTATGGTGTGCGTGACATCTAAGTTGGTATGTGGACGCTTGTTTGGAGTAAGTTCATTGGATTGATTCGTCAAGAATTTTTAACAATAGCACCAATGGTTGAACTCATTAATGGCAATTGTGTAAGTAAGCCGTTGACTTGAGATTACCATAATATCTTAAATGTGGATTGCTATATTTTAACTCTATTTGTCGGTGCTCGTAAAAGAGTAGTCCATAGGATAAATGTTGGGTATAGTATGAAGCATGGAAGGATAGTAAGTAATCAATATAGGATTTATCACTTCTTAATAGGAGAGTATATCTCATTTTGACTACTTGTTAGATATATTAACTCAATAAACCTTCTGCAGAAGTGATAGTATAACTTGAAAGTAGTTTCAATGTTATACATCATGGAGAGTTATATTTCGGAAACAAGAAAATATTAATTAGTTATCTAAAAGTATTCACTATACTTTTTAGACCAATAGGGATATAGTGTGATGAAAGGATATTAGTTACACAACATTGTCATTGATGTGTATAATCTACCATATGACTTTCTTATTCACTTGGGTGGTCATGATGCATTGCTAGACGCCACTCATGATCTATAAGTATGAATTAATTAATTATTAAATTAATGATAAATTAAAGTATTTAATTTATGTAACTCTTATTAATTAATTAATGAGTTATAATTTGTATTTATTGCCAACGTGAATGGATGCTAATAGATCACACACATAAAGAAGATAATCTTTGGGCTAAATTATAATTAAGATAAGTATGAGATACTTATAGGGTTAATTTATAAGATAAATTAACTTAAAAGATTTATTTATAAATATTTTAAGTCTTGCTGGAAATCAGTTTCTTAAAAAAAATAAAGAAGCTATTATATTTCCTTATGGAATAGGATTCCTAAAGGAGAATGATTATTTAAGGCAAGCTTCCTAAACCTTCTTAGTTTCCAATTACCTTTATTTCCTTAAAGACTATAATATTACTTCTATAAATATGTCCATGTTTTGACTTTTGATTATTACTGCAACACAAGACAAAATTCTAATGAGAGAAAATCCTTAGAGAGTGCTGCCACCTTCCCTCGTGCGCCACCTATAGTGTCGCCTCCCTCTCTCTCTCTCTCTCTCTCTCTCTCCCTAATTAATAGGTTATTTCCTCATGTGTTCTTTAATTAAATCAAGGGAACTAGCACTCAAAAGTCAAAGCAAGCAAGCCTTGGAAGTTCTCACAAGATTTGTTCATATGGATATCATTAGAGGCTCGACACTTGGAGGGCTTTTGCGGTAGACCTACCCCTTTATCAAAGGATCTAAGCCTATTGAAGCATGGAAATCTTCTGTGCTTGAGGTCATTCTTGTGTAAACCCCTTGTAATCATATAATATATCAAAGAAATCCATAATTAAGGTAATAAAATTTTATTTTTTCGCTGTGTTACCTTCGTTATTACCTTATAGAATCAGCTCTTGAGCAAACACAAAAGTTGTATCCCTTTGCAATAGCTTTCCAATACCACAAGAATCATGTTATTTGAAGGTCTAGAAGTTAAGATATGCTCAAAATATTAAGACTTGGTCGGAAGAGCTTCATAGTGAAGATATACTTTAATAATCTGAACTTTTGGCCATGGATACACATGAACTAACTTTGTGGCCTAAATGAGAATGGTACCTTCCTTTTATCTTTAAAATGCATTAAGAATCACCTCAATATGAGTTATGTAGCTCAAGTTATCATCAAAACACTAAAGTGTGCCAATGTGATCCAACCCTTTCTTCTCCATTTCTTCATTGTTATGGGATTGTTCCAAGTTGAATTTGCATTATTTGAGCTAAGGCTTGAAATATCTCTTCAAACTCCATGACTTGACCTCTCTTTGATGGAATAATTGGATCCTTCATTAGGTTTTCATGAGCTCCATTGCTGATTTGAGTACCAACTATAATTTGAAATAAAGCCTTGATCTTTATAGCTTGAGTTTTGATCATTGAATTGTTGATGTCCATACTTGTCCACCTTGAACTTCATGAGAGGTTTTGATGTCCACATCATTCCCTTCCTCTTGAAATAGATTTGTCCTCAAATCTCCTACAAGTTGAAAAAACAATTTAGTAAATCAAAATCAATGTTATTCCCCTTACCTTGTGCACCTATCATGCAAATAGAGCTCCCTGTGAAGGCTTGAAGATTTTGCAACCCTTGATTTTGTATTTTATGCTTCGGGTTTCTCCTCATAATTCCACTAATTCCACCAAAACATCTATGAAATTTCTTATCAAAATGAACTAAATACATTACATGTGAACTTAAGAATTTAGACTTTAGAACACTATAACACTTAATATGCATTTCATCTTTGAAAACTTGTTTCAAGTCTAAATAGCAATTATCCACAAAATTCTCACCGTGAATGAGTTGATAACATTCCTCACAAAGACCTTCAATTCTAAAATTAATCAACTCATTTGCATGATCAAAAGATAACACAATTTCATGAACACATATTATCATTTGGCTTCAAGAGAATCAATTGCCTATTTTCAAATGACATTACAAAACATGAAAAAGGAATAAGAAAATAAACACACTTGTGATATGCAAAGGTATCATATAATAAACACTCAAAAATAGCAAACACACTAGGTTTAACATGATCTTAACATGAAAACAAGTTATCATTGAGAACAAAATGCAAATGATCATGTAATGAATACATCGAAATACTAGATTTATTATATTCTAAATGACCCCTAAAATTAACTAAGCTACTACTAAACACAAAATACAAATGTTTATACAACAAGCTTAATGACATATTAGCAAACTTATCTTCAAAATACAAATAAGAATCAACAAAATAAACATACTTATTATAGGTAAAAACATCATGCAATAAGTAAACAAAATCACAAGACACATATGACTTGACATGGCTTTTACATTCAATCAATCGTCCATTAAAAGTAAGATGGAAATAATCATGTAAGTCATCATGAAACTAAAAAACACAATTGAAACCAATGGTAAGAAACCAATTCACTAGACATCACCCATCAAGTATATCATCTAATGTAAAGTTAGAATGATAATACTCTAATGTAACCATTTGATTGGCCCCTCCGTTCATCAATGTTTTCATCATTGAATTGATGAAACTTTGCATAGGATTCTTCTCAATGAATTCTTTGTTCACCAACTCAAGATTTTGATGCACTTTAGTCTCCAAATAATTGAATTGACATTTAACTTCAAATTGAGACTTGACAACCTTGTGAGAGATCAATATGTGTGAAGTTCCTTGATGAATCATATAACCAAATTCTTACGCAAAGGAAACAAGCAAACTAGGAAAACACAAGTAAAGAGAGTTAGCACTAATTTTTTTTCTTTTTGTATATTAGTACAAGATATGATGACCTAGCTATCAAAGCACTATTTTCTAGACTCTCACTAGCTGTGACATTCACTTTTGTACCCTTGACACACTCATTTTCTTTCTTTTCTTGCTTATTTTCTTTGCTCTTATTGTTTTTCACAATGGATCTTTCACTCTCTTTTTCTTCTTGGCTTATCTTTTATCTCGCTCTGGTCTCTTTTGTGTGCTCTTTTGACTCTCCCCCTCTTCCATGCTTTAGCAACTTGTAGACACTAAATTTTGACATACCATTTATTTTCAAATATTGGGGGACATGTTTGCATTTTTGGGTCAAATTTTAATTTCTCAATAATCTCAGGGGGCAAAATAGTAATTTTTATCTGTAAATATTTTTTCTATCAGCTTTTGGGGGTTTTAAATTTATATTTTTACTTTCATGTAAATTTGTTAATTTTTTATGATTTTTCTGGATTTAATTGGTATTCTTTATATTTTTACTAGCACAAGGGCAAAATGGTAATTTCACCTCAGTGAACACCATTTTAGCTCATTTTTAGTTCCAAATTCATTTTTCTAATTCTTTAAGCATGTTTCTAAATTTTCTTATTTTTTCGGAAACGATTACTATTTTTTCTGTGAATTTTCATTGCCCAAGGGCAAAATCGTCATGTTATAGTTTAAATTCATTTTTCACCAATTTTGAGTCATAAATTCATTTCCTAGGGTTTTAAGCTTATTTTTAATTTTTGGTAATTTTTTGAGGTCAATAGCTATTTTTCTGTGAATTTTCATTGTCCATGGGTAAAATCGTTATTTTACAGTTTAAATTCAGTTTTTGTCAAATTTTGTGTAAAAAATGTATTTTCTAGTGTTTTAAGCTTATTTTTAATTTTTGGTAATTTTTCGAGGCTAATAACCATTTTTTTTGTGTATTTTCATTGTTCAGGGGCAAAATCGTCATTTCACACCCCAAGTGCGTTTTTATCAGTTTTAAGCTCTAGCTTTTATTTTGAAATCTACTTTGAATTTTTTTTGAAAATTTTAGAGATTGCGGTCATTTTTTTGTATTAATTTTTAATTTTTTGGGGTTAATATAAAATTAGTATTTTTATTAGCGGTGGCATTTTTGTTATTTTATAGCATTCTTAGGTGACCAAGACAAGTGGCTTATAAATACCCCTCTAATCAGAAAAAAAAAGAGGAAAAATCAGAAACCCTAAAAACACATTTGGTCTTGTCCAAAAAAGATCAAAATACATAGTAAAACACCTAAAAAACACACACACACTAGCCGCCACCTCTTTCCTCAGTTACTGTTTATCGGACCAATTATTGTTCATCCCATATACGCTGATTCATCATCAGATCATTTTGAAGTTTCAAAAGGTAATTGCTTCTCTTTGTTTTATTGAATTTGCTTTCATTTTTTTGGGCAAATCTGATTAAATTTTTTATGTTTGTTGAAAATTTTATTGTAGCCATTAAATTTTCTTTTGGTTTTGATTTTTTCTGAATGTTTTCAGTTACGTTTTTGAGTTTTATTCTTGTTCTTCTGTGTTGTTCTTCATCTTCTTCCCTCTATCATCCGGATCTCCTCACGGCCACTTCTTTCCTCCTCAACAAGCCACCACTAGAGCCTTTTCCCTCACCATTCAAGCACCAGAATCACCACCAATTCCTCCTTCTTCAACCCATAACCACCAATTGCCAAATAAACCCAAGACTAGACCACAATCGGTTCCACCACTGGATATCTGTAGACACCAAATTTTGACACACCATTTATTTTCAAACACTTAGGGGGGGCATGATTGCACTTTTTAGGACAAATTTTAAATTTTAATAATCTTAGGGGCAAAATAGTAATTTTATCTGTAAATATATTTCTGTCGAATTTTGGGGGTTTTAAATTCGTATTTTTACTTTTATATGCATTTATTAATTTCTTATGATTTTTCTGGATTTAATTGGTATTTTTTGTATTTTTACTAACACAAGGGCAAAATGGTAATTTCGCCTCGCGAATACCATTTTAGTTCATTTTTAGTTTCAAACTCATTTTTGTAATTCTTTAGGCATGTTTCTTAATTTTCTTGATTTTTCAGAGATGATAATTATTTTTCTGTAAATTTTCATTGTCCAAGGGCAAAATCGTCATTTTACAAATTAAATTCATTTTTCATCAAATTTTGAGTCAAAAATGCATTTTCTAGTGTTTTAAGCTTATTTGTAATTTTGGATAATTTTCTGAGGACAATAACTATTTTTCTGTGAATTTTCATTGCCCAAGGGCAAAATCGTCATTTTATAAATTAAATTCATTTTTCATCAATTTTGAGTCAAAAATGCATTTTCTAGTGTTTTAAGCTTATTTGTAATTTTTGATAATTTTTTGAAGTAAATAACTATTTTTCTGTGAATTTTCTTTATCCAAGGGCAAAATTGTCATTTCACATTCCAAATTCATTTTTCACTAATTTTTGGGTCCTAAATTCGCTTTTAAGTTTTAAGCATGTTTTTAAGTTTCTAAATTTTTCTCAGAGTAAATTAGTGTTAATGAATTTATTATTTATATTTTTCTTGATTTTTTTTATTGTGAAAGAATAGATTTTTAAAGGATAAAGTTGTAATTTGTAGTCAAGGGTATTTTGGTCTTTTAACCATTTTTTGGAGGTTAAGACTTATGCAGTATAAATACCCCATTTGGGGAGAGAGAAAAAAAAAGAAGAAAAACCCTAAAAACACTCCTTCTTTTGTGATTTTAGATTAAAACACACACTTTCACACCTACAAAACACACATAACAGCCGCGACCTTTTTTTTTTCAGTTACTGTTCATCAGAATAGTTCCAGACCCCCCTGAAGCTTGAACAGGTAAGTTCTCATTTCTTTTTTTTTAATTCATACTGTTTCCATAATTTTTTGTGGGTCTGATTGTTGGGATTTAATTGAGTATTTTTTTTAGATTTAGTTTCTATTTTTTTATTTTTGTTGTTTATGTTTATCACCGTTTCTGTTTTCTGATTTTCCATTCTGTTTGCTGGTTTTCTATTTTTGTTTATGGGTTTTACTCTGTTTGCTTGTTTTGGGAATCTCATCCTCACCGCCTCTCTCTCTCTCTCTTTCATTTCCACCGCTATTCCACCGTCCCTCTACTTCTTCCATCCACCTACCTCTGCAATCCCAAAAATCAGACCAATTAATCCAGCAAATCTCAGCCTGCAAGCCCTTGCTTCCGTCGCCCTTTAACCCATCAACCCCGCCCCTGCTCCACCAGTAATTCCCCCTGTAACCAACACCAACTTCCTCTACCACCACCAGTCTAACAATCCTCCCCTGCTAAACACATACATGCTCAGCAATCAGCCCCAATTACCATCAGTTTCCCACAAAATCAGACCCAATTGATAACCTGCAATCAGCTCCCACCACCATCAGTAACATTCCCCTTCAATCCACAAAACCTGCACAAAATCACAACAACTCAATCCCACCTCCACCACCGGGCCACATCCTTTTCATTGTTCGCCAATTACCAACCCACAACCCCTCAGGTCACCTAAATTGATACTAGTTCCAATCAAGACCATAACCAAAGCCACACCTGCAAACGATCCCCCAGATACAAACACTCAAAGCCAGTAGTTCCACTGGACCACCTTCACCTCCCTGCCATAGAATTAACACTAAGCTCTCCCCTGTCAATCTCCTACACCACCCAATTTGACCACCCAATTATCGCTGAACAACCCACAGTCAACCAAAGCCACCGAAACTTTCACACCACCACCACCAGCAACAAAATCACCACCACTGATAGCTTCACTACTGCCTACTCCTAACCAGTTAAATTCCCAAATCATCACCTTCATCACCAACGACCACCCTGCTACCCAAACCCCTGAGCTCCAAATCGAAATGCCCCCCACAAACATCATTCCCAGACCACACACAGTCATAATTGAAAGAATTTAACACTGGTTAAATAAAAAAAAATAGAGAGAGGAGTCTTCGCTTGAGAAACAGAGAATCGACAAAGCAGTGTGAGAACCAGAGACTTGAGAGAGGAAGAAGAAGAGAGAATAGAGGGAAGACTGGAAAAAGCTAAAAAAAAAAATGGCAGAACAGAGATTGGAGGGCCGAGAGGAAGATAAACTTGATCTGGGCATTTTCGATTGAGGGCTGGAAAAACTAAGAAAAACAGAAGGAGTGAGGATGCCGGAGAAGTAGAGAGTAGAATTAGAAGAACAGAGGAGAGAAAAGGAAGATCAGTGAGGGAGAAAGAGAGAAAAGGAAAAGAAAAATAGAAAAAGGCAGAGAAAAGAAGAAAAAGAAAAAGAAAGGAAGAAATAAAGAAAAGAAGGAAAGAAAAAGCGAAAAAATGATTATTGGGGGGAAGGGTTCTTGAATTTTCTGAGAAAAGAAAACAGTGCAAGAGGGCCAATTTGCGAGTTTTTAGTTTCTTAAGTATTAGTTTTAATTAGTTAATGATTTTGTGGTGTTTAATTTTAATTTAGTTTTAATTGGGTAATTGGGTTAATTAATTAATTTCAGTTTAGTTAATTGTGTTAATTTGAGTTAATTCAAAATTTAATTTGTTTTGTTTTGTTTTGTTATGAAAAGTGTAAATTTATTTCTTAGCTTCCCTAGCTTTTGATTATTATAGTTGTACACCTTGAATTCTTTTGTTTTAGCAATTAAGTCCCCCCATATTTCTAGATTAGCCCCCGAATTTTACTTTCATTTCAATCAGGTCCCGCTGCTTGCAAATTTGCCCCTATTCACTCCGATTTACTGTTTTGCCCAAATTTACTTTAATTTTTGCATGCTTACCTCCTCTGACTTATATGAATTTCTAATTTCTACCCCTTAAGTTTAGAGAATTCTATTTTAGTTATTTAGTTGCTAAACTTTACATGTTTACCCCAATTTTGTCCAAAATTTCACATTTATATGTTTTATTTATTTATATTGTGATACATTGACGTGTGTGTTCATTTTCCCAAGCTTTTGTACCAGATCTTTAAAAAGGTATTTTCGTTACTTTTTAATTGCTTCTTTATGTGCTCCAACGTGCTCTAATGTGATATTTTATGCAAATTTTTCATGCGTTTCTTATTTTTATGCACTTTTTGCGTATTTAATTATTTTGTGTTATTTAATTTTAAATTTATTATTTTGACGAAAAATGTAATATTTTGTATTTAGCTAGTCAATATAATAGTTAGATTTTTTTCTCATATTTTTAGCAAAAATCTGTGTAATTAGATAGAAAATGTAATAGATAGGGCATTTTAAATTTCCCCCTTAAATTGTAAATCAAGCCCCCCAGTGTAATAGTTAGGATTTATTTGCTTTTGCGTGCTTATTTGTTTTACCGCTTTCATTAGGAGTTTTGCATCTAGATATCATGCTTATGTGTTATGTGATCCTATTTGATTTTATATGTCTTTATATGTTTAATTTGTTTTTTAATTCACGTTTTATTATTTAAATTCATGATTTATAGTATTCCATCACCACACTAGTCCAACGCTAGTTGTGGCCTCATTCTTTTCCCGCTAGTCCAACACTAGTGGAATTTTTTTTAGAACGGGCTAGTCCAACGCTAGACCCTTAGGACATTTTAGCATTAGGTTCATTCGTGTGCATTTCTCATTTCACACACTTTTAGTTTTTCTTTTCACTTGGCATGATTTTATTATTACTATTTATTATTATTATTATTATTATTATTATTATTTTAAACACATTTTCAAAATGAATGACATCTAGGTTGCATTTCACTTAGACTTTAGGACATTTGTGTGATCCGACTAGAAATAGTCGCTTACTCACGTGGGAAGCGGTGGCGTACATGCCGTTCCCCCCTCCGTGAGTAGAAACATTCAGTCACGAGTTATTAGTCTCCCGTACCCGTTATGTTGCATACCTACTTTCTTCGACCACTTACTATATATTACTATTGTTTCTTTTCTTTTTGCATCTCATTTTGCATTCACACTCGTCACTCTCTCGAGGTCTCGACTCGGGTTTCGCAATTAATGCGGTAATCCCGACCAAGCCTCGACAGGAACATGCCGATCCTCCCGATACTCACATTTAGATTTAAGATTTGCATTCATTTAAACACGTCCAAAATGCAATAGAATTTAGGGTTAATTTAGGAAATTTTTATTAAACCTCGCAACTAGCTTCGGCTAGGTTGAAAGGGTGCCTTAGGCGCAAGCCTTTGCCTTCCCTTTCTTCAAATGTGACTCCCGGACCTTTTTCTCTCGTTTTTTCGTAGACAGGAGTCGAAAAAGGGTTTTAAAATGTTTTTTTTAATTTTATTTTTATTTTTATTAAACATTTTTTCGGGTGACTTGGTACACCCTAACTCAGTACCAAGTGGCGACTCCATTTTTTTTTAAATAAAATAAAACCCTTTTTCAAAATTAGTTGGCCAAACCTGTCGTACTTTTAGGCTCGGCCTTGTTTTCTTTTAAAATACCATTTTTCTTGAAATACACTTTTCACACACGCGCACGATTTTTTCCAAAAACTTGCTTTTTCAAAAGCGTCATTAGACTAGACCGTCTTTTCGGGACGCGACAATCATGACCCCACTAGTACCCTTTCCTTTTACGATTTTTTGGATGCGACAATATCCACTACTCCACAACCCCCATCTATCATGAATTAACCACTGTGCAATCACCAAATCAGTTAATTCATCGCCTGCTAGCCACAAACAATCCGTCAAACACCTAAGCCACAACCACCATCTGAAAATACACAACTTCTCCACCCGCAACCACCAGAGACCAACAGCAGCCCCTCCCCCTCCTCAGTCAATAGCCATCACCACAAAGCTAGGTACCATTCAACCTAAACAAATTCAATCAAATAGCCAAACTTCCATCACCTATTACCTGTAAAAGAAAAGAACCAAACAACCCTAATCCACCATCACAGACGCTCCTTGTAAATGCCAAAAACACCACCAGCAACTCTTCTTCTATCACAACCCATCGCCACCCTCATCACCCACCAACCCCAATCCCATTGTCACAGCAAGCCTCACAATCAAGCCAAAATCACCACCAATCACAATCTCATCCATCACTAGCTCCACCGATTTTAACCATTGGAGTCTGCCAACAAATTTCAGCTCCACCAAACAATTCCACTGCCTGGCAAAAATCACCAAAAACACCTAAGTATAGGCTAGCCTGAAACAGACTACTCCATCACCAGCAGCTGCCCTCCTCCCTTGCCACCAAATTCCCACCAAAACAGCTCTTATTAACCACACTCAAGCTCCATAAACCTCCAATTCACCATCCTACTAACATCAAACCTGCATAAAAATAAAAACAACATCAACACCCAATCAATCACCAGCAATCCACTCACCAGCCCCTCACCCCACCGCTGGAGTAAACTCACTACTAAGATTCCCCGAAAAATCACAGCCTCACCACCACATAGAGTGCTGGAAAGCTAGAGAAAGAAAAGGAAACAAAACCAAAGAGAAGAGTTGAAGTGATTTGTAGAGAGAATAGAGAGAAGAGGGAAAAGGAAATAGAGAATCAGAGAGGGAATTAGAACTGTGAGAGAGAGTGAGCGACAGAAAAGAGATCAGAGAGACAAATGGAAAGAAAACAGAGACAGAGAGTGAAACCGGAGAGGAGAAGACGAGAACCAGAAGAGAGAAAGAAAGAGAGAGTGAGAAGAGAGAAGGAGAAACAGAGAGGAAAAAATTAGAGAGATAGAGAACAAGAATTGAGAGAGAGAATCTGGTGAGAGAAGTAAGATCAGAAAGGAATAGAGAAGGAGAGAAAGAAGAAGAAAAAGCAGGGGAGGGAGAAAGAAGACGAACGCGTGCAAGAGAGAGAGAGAGAGAGAGAGAGAGAGAGGGAAGAGAATCTGAAATTAGAAAGTGATTCTAGGTATAAGCAAATAACAAGAAAAGGAAATTGGGAATTTGTTTTAAAGTTTAATTATTTAAGATTTCAATTCTTTTTTAAGTCTTTAATTTGGTTAATTACTTTAATTTTGTTCCTGATTTGGTTCATTTCAGTATTAGTTTGACAATTAATCTGGTAAATTAATGTTAATTTTATTAATCAGTTTAGTTTTACTAAGTTTGACATTAACAGTGTTTTGAGTACTTTATTATAAAATGAACATTTATGCTTTGAACCCCTTAGAATTTAATTGTTTTCGCAAGGCCCCTTGAGTTCTTTTGTTTTTATGCAATTAAATCCTTATTAATTATAGATTGCCCCCTCTAGGTTTAGTTTTTTTTATCAATTAAGTTTATCAATTGCAATTTGTCCCACTTTTGTGGAAATTTATTGTTTTGTTCCCCCATTTCACTTTAATTTGTATATTTGCCCCTTAGATTTATGTAAATTTCAGTTTTGACCCCTTAAGCTTTATAGAATTTTTATTTTAGTTTTTAGTCCCTTTAAGTTGCTCAAATTTGCATTTCTTTGCCCCCCCTCACTTGCTGAAATTTATGCTTTGATTCCCAATTTGATAGAATTTTGCAATTTTAGCTTAAGAACAATGCTTCAAATTATTATTTGGCCCTTAGGTTTGTTTGAATTTTCTTTCAAGTCCTTAGTTTAATAAAATTTGTAATGTTTATCCTCAATTTTTCAATGCTTACATACTTTTTAGACTTTATTTCTTTATATTATGGTATCTTGACCTGTTTGTTTTTGCATTGGTACTGGTTTCATGGAGATGTATCCCGATTTCTCGTTATTTTTCTTTTATGTGCTCCAATGTGATTTTTATGCATTATTTCATTATTATTATTTGTTTCTTATTTTTACATGCTTTTCACGTATTTATTTAATTTTTATGTTATTTAATTTCAAATTTTATTATTTTGACAAAAATGTAATATTTTTTGTATTTAGCTAGTCAATGTAATAGTTAGGCTAAAATTCTTATTTTTAGCAAAAACTTTGTATTTAGGTAGCAAGTGTAATAGATAGGGCATTTCAAATTCCCCCTTAAAATTGTAGCTAACTTCCCCCGGTGTAATAGATAGGGCTTTTGTGCTTTTGCGTGCTTACGTGCTTATTTATTTTATCCGCTTTCATTAGGAATTTTGCATCTAGATATTATGCTTATGTGTTATGTGCTCTTACTTGACTTTATATGTCTTCATATAATTAATTTGCTTTTAATTTACACTTTACTATTTAATTTAATGTTTAATGTTATTCCAGTCACCACACTAGTCCAACGCTAGTTGTGGCTTCTTCTCGCTTTTCCGCTAGTCCAACGCTAGTGGAAATCCCTAGAAAGGGCTTATCCAACGCTAGTCCCTTAGGTCACTTTAGTGATAGCTCCATTCGTGTGCATTTCACATCCCACTTCATACATTTTTAGTTTTCTTTCCATTCTGCATGATTTTTATTATTATTTACTATTATTTATTCATTTATTTTGACGCATCCTCTAATGCATGACATCTAGGTTGCATTTCACTTAGACTTTAGAACATTTGTGTGATCCGACTAGAAATTGTCGCCTACTCATGTAGGAAGCGGTGGCACACATGTCGTTCCCCCCTCCGTGAGTAGGAATATTCAGTCACGAGACATTAGTCCTCGTACCCGTTATGTTGCATTCCCACTTTCTTTGGCCACTTATTATCTATATTATTATTTTTTCTTTCTTTTTTTGCATTTCATTTTGCATTCACACTCGTGACTCCCTCGAGGTTTCAATTCGAGTTTCGCAATTAATGCGATAATTCCGACCAAACCTCGACGAAACATTTCGACCCTCCCGATATTCACATTTAGATTTAGGATCTGTATTCATATAGTTACATCCAAAACGCGATAGAATCTAGGGTTAATTTAGGAAATTTTGATTAAATCTCACAACTAGCCTCGACTAGGTTGAAAGGGTGCCTTAGGCACAAACCTTTGCCTTGCCTTTCTTCAAATGTGACTCCCGAACCCTTTTCTCTCATTTTTTGTAGACCGGAGTCTGAAAAGGGTTTTAAATAATTTTTCTGAAAATTTTACTTTTTGTTTTGTTTAAATGATTTTTTCGGGTGACTTGGTACACCCTAACTCAGTACCAAGTGGCGACTCTATTTTAAAAATAAAACCCTTTTTCAAAAATCAATTGGCCAAAACTATCGCATTTTTTGTGTCCCGGCCTTATTTTTATTATTTTTCTTAAATAACACTTTTTCAATAAAAACTCAATTTTTCACACACGTGCACGGTTTTTCCAAAAACTTGCTTTTCGAAAAGGGTGACTAGACCGGACTACCTTTTTAGGGCGCGACAATCAACGACCCACCAGTACCCTTTACTTTTACGATATTTTTAGGACGCAACACAACTCTCATTTGATCATGCAAAGCTTCATGATGATTCAAAGATACCAATATGACTTTGTGGTTATTCCACCTGAAAGAGTACTTGTTCTTCCTTCGATCATATTGAGCTTTCCTGTTATATTGCCATGGTTTCCCAAAAAGAATTGACATATTTGTATAGGAACTACATCGCAAAGCACTTTATCATGATATCTACCAATAAAAAACTCAATCTCCACTTGCCTAGTTATCTCCATTTCATTACCATCATTCAACCAATGTAAATTGTATGGTTGAGGATGTGTCATTGTAGCCACGTTTAATTTTTTAACTATCAATTGACTAGCAATGTTAGTACAACATCCACCATCGATAATCAAACCACATACCTTGTCTTGAAAATGGCATGTAGTTTGAAATACATTCATCTATTACACTTCATCACTATCTTCTTTGATTGGCATGATTGAAACTTCATTCTCCTTCTTCTTATTTTCACCCTTCACAATTTCTCCTTTTGGTTCTATCGCCGTTGTCTCTTTATTTGAACATTTACTTGCAACATGGCCTCTACCTTGATATTTGTAACATTTGATTCCCCTTGCACGGCCTTCTGATTGCTCATTTGCGTGTTCCGTAATGGTATTTGATTCATTCTTTGGTTGATCAACTTTTGCTTGGGAAGTTGTAAAAGTTGATGCATTATCTTCTGGTTTCATTGGAGAATAGTTTGAAGGAGAAATTGACGTTTTGGCTTGAAGATGCTCTTGACCCCTCCTCTTGAGGCTTTTGCTCAATTTTGAGGTCCTCTTTGACTATCTCCATTTTGCTCATTCTTTGATGGCAATTTTTCTTCTTCACAAGCTCCTCTCTTTTGAACAACAAGTTCTTCCACTTTGGATTTGGATTTGACAGCTACTTCATCCTTGGAAGATTTCCTACGGTTGCTTTGCACATGGTTGGGAACATATTGCCTCCTCAACAACTTCTTTAATTCTTTCCAAGTACAAATTGATGGTTCTCTATACTTCTTCCTATCAAGACATTCCATATTCTACCATAAAGAAGCAAGTTCAATTAATTTATTTATTGCTAATTCTACCTTTTGCTTCTTCGTGTATGGATAACAATCAAACTTCTTCTCTATCTTCTCTACTTATTTTAGATAATCCTTCGGATTGTATCCCCCATGGAATGCTGAAATTTTTGCATTGATTTCCTTAATAGGATCTACTTCACAATCTTTATCACGTTGACATCGTTTATGGCTGGATCTATTGTGACACCGCAATATCTATCTGGTAAAGAAGGCTTGTTGCACCTGGATATGGCCCATCTACCCAAGGGTTGTAGCTCTACACCAGGAGGTTCTCCTCATAGATAGAAAATGAGGAAAGCAAGATTGAGGAGATTTTCTACTAGAGGTACAGTTGCAGCTGTTGCCACGATTCAAGAAGTAAAGTTGTTTAGTCAGATTTTGCTTGCTAGAATGGCTGCAGCTAATATAGAGGAAGATATGCGTAAAACACTAGAGGAGGTGGTGAAAAAGAGGTTGGGTAGATCCAAAAAGGGAGAAGATTCACTGGTCTCCTCTTCTTCGCAAGCTAATTATTCTTTATGTTCCCATAATGTCACTTCCAATTAATTTTTTGATGTAGAATATTCGCGGGGCATCCAAATTGGATTCCTTGTGCTATCTTAGAGAAGTTTGTAGATCAAACAATATCTCCTTGTTGTTCTTGATGGAGCCTATGTCTAAAGAGAGTCAATTGATAATAGTTAGGAATTTCTTACATTTTGATTTTTGCAAATCTTTTCTTAATGAAGAATGCGGGTGTTGTGGCTTAATAGCTTTAAAGTGTCTTTCATTGAGTTAGCAGAACAATTGTTGCTTGCAAGAATATCGTTGTTCTCAGGTGTAACATTGTATGTGTCTGCAATTTTTGCTAAGTGCACTAGGGTTGCAAGGCAGTCATTGTGGCATTCGTTGACTCAGTTAAGTGCAGGTATGCAAGAGCCATGGTTAGTAGAAAGGGACTTCAATGTGATATCATTAGTGGAGGAACGACATGGAGGGGGGGCTCCTCCAAACATAGCGGTTGATTTTAATAATGCAATTATGGAAAGTGGGCTAGTACCAGTTCCTTATGATGGCTTAGAGTTTACATGGATGAATAAGAGGATGCGGTAGAGGCAGGATAGAGTCCTAATGAACGAGCAATGGGCAGCATTTTATTCATTGATCAGGGTATCTCACTTGGCAAGAGGGTGTTTTGATCATTGCCCCTTAGTAATCCGTTCTAAGTCCATGTCAAATACTACTTCTATTTTGTGTTTCCTTAATGTTTGGAAATCCCTTAGAGATTTTTGAATCAGTGATAAAGGATGCTTGGAACCAACCAGTGGTAGCTCAAGGCATGTTGGGATTTTTCCTTACGCTTATGAACACAAGGCGAAAATTGCAAGCCTGGAATAGATAGATTTTTGGAAATTTGAGACAAAGAATTCGTGAGGCAAAGCAGAAATGGAAAGAAAGCAAGATACAATATGATAGGCACCAGAATAAAGAGGCACGGAGTCACATGACCGAAGCTAGGGCTCAATGAGAGTTGGCCCTTGAGTGTGAGTACTGGAGACAAAAATCAGCTATTAAATGGCTAAGGGAAGGCAATGCAAAGACAACATTCTTCCATTCTTTAGTTCAACAAAGGCACAACATCAATTATATTGCGCGGATTCACGTTGATGACAATGGATGCATTGAAAATGAATAGCGAATAAAAAATTCAGCTATCAAATATTATTCAGATTTATTTTCTTCGAATAGGAGTACATTGAGATTTGAGCAATGTTCGTTTGTTCTTCCACAAGTGACTCAATCAACTAATGAGGATATGATTCATTTGCCAGATTTGAGGGAGTTAGAGCCGGTGGTTAAGGATATGGACATAAATAGCGCTGCTGGGTTGGATGGGTTTGGTATTGGATTTTATCATATTTGTTGAGATATAATCAAAGTGGATCTTTTGAGTGCAAGAATTTTTCAAAGGGGTATTGTAGCCGAGAGGCTTCACAAACACTCACATTATACTCATTCCAAAGAAAGAAGGGCAATGACATGGAAAGATTTCAGGCCAATCTCCTCATGTAATTTTAGTTGATCATCTCCAAGATCTTAACTAATAGAATGAATAAGATCTTGCCATCCTTAATTTCACCATTGAAGACAGTGCTTGTGCCAGGTAAGGGTATCTTAAACAATGCCCTCCTGGCTCAAGGGTTAGGTTATGATATTGATAAGCCTATGATATTGATAAGCCTCTGAAGAATCTAAATGTGATTTTAAAATTATATATGGAGAAAGCTTATGATAGAGTAGGATGATTCTTTGTGATTTCTATGATGAGGTGATGGAGATGAAGATGAAGGACACGCCACTAGGGAAGGCTCGAGCTACTCCAAGGATCCATTGCAAGGGATTGATGGTCCTATGACGCGTTCAAGGACAAGAAGAATGAAGGAAGCATTGCAAGCGTTGATCTTGGAGAAGTTTGGTCAAGTTCAAACACCACACATGCCATCAAAGACGCCACCAAGGATAATCACTCTTCTTTGGGTCATTGAAAATGAAGTTAAGCCCACGCAAGCTTGTGAGTTGGGCCAAGAAGTGAGCTAGGGCGTTAGAAGGCTATGAGGCGTACTTGGAGGGTTTGTGGCGTAACTTTGGAGGTTTTGAAGATTTGTTTTACGCTACCAAGCTATCCAAGATATTTAGTTTACTTAGTTTAGTTGTTATTAGTTTGTTTTCATATTTACATGTTGCTTTAAGTTGAGACTTCCAAGTAAGGACTCTTGTTAGTTTGGAAGTTCACTTAGTTACCATTATTAGCACTTTAGCGTTTGATGTGTAAGCCTTATAAAAAGGTTCAAACGAATTTTCAATGTGGAGATTGATATTTTTTCAGCATATTTTCGTATGTTTTGAGTGCTCTACTTGAGTGTTCACTTGGTTCTTGGATTTAGAACCGAATCTTGTCTTATCAAGCCTTTTGCTTGTGGCAACTACATAATCCTCTTAGAATTAATTCTTTCGCGTTTGATCAAGATTCATAGAGCCATAGTTTAGGTGAATGAACTCGCTCATCTCGACCTAAATTAGAACCGTAGGATTCTTCGTTCTTCGTTGAAGAATATTCGAGGCTTTTCACTTGGAATCATCAAGCGATCTTGGTCATTCTCAAACCCGCGTGCATCAATTGGTATCAAAGTCATCTTATTGATTTTTCCAGGTTTATTCAATCCATATTTTTCCTTAGAAAGATCGGATATATCCCTTTTTATTTATGGTTTTAAATGTTGTTTGTCAAGTGTTTTGTGCCTAGGCGACAACTTGTCTGTTTCTTTGTCGTTCTTGTGTTCCATGTTCTTCTTTATTCCGTCTAGATTTACTTTTGTCTTGGATTCTTGTGTTTCTGACTTTTGTTTGTGTTTTCTTGAAATTCCTTAGGGTTTTAGGGTTGTTCTTGATTTTCTTGAATCAAGAATTCTAGGTCTTGTGTGGTATTTTTGATATATCTTGTTGTTTTCTTGCTTTCTTGTGTTCTTCTGTAGAAACAATTTTTAAGGGGACTGAAATTTTCTGAAAAATCACAGTGTTTGTGTAATTCTGTTGTTGGTTGTTATAAAAAAAAAAAAGAAGTACTGTAACAAAATACTATAGCGATACTGTTCATCGCTATTGTTCACGCGCACTGTTCATCTTGTGTTACTATTCACCGAGAATTTTGTCCAGATTTGTTAGTTTCTTGTGAGTTCTTTGGATTCGTGAGTTGTTTTGGTGTTTGATTAAAAAAAAAGAAAAAAAAGAGTCGTGCACAACAAGTTAAAGAGCCGTGCACCAAAAGAAGTAGGAAAGGAAAGAGGCGTGCAAAGAAGGTGTGGAAAAAGCCTTGCACTAATCTGTCCAGATCTGTTTCTTGGTATTTTGGTAGTGTTTCTTGATATTCCTTGAAGTTTAAGTTGTGTTCAAGACTTACCTTTTTGAGTTCTTGAATAAAGGAAAACAAGTTGGTGAGTTTCTTGAATTTGTTCAGCCTTCTTGATTGATATCTTGAATTTCTTGAAAGTCTTGGGTGGTTTCTTGAAAGAATCTTAGGGGTTATTGAGTTTCTTGAGTGAAAAGAATTAACTTTCTTGAAGTCTTGATTGCTGGAAATTTGGTTTTTGAAGTTCTTCCATATTATCTTAAAATTCTTGAGTTATCTTGTTTGTTAGAAGTTGTGTTTTTGGACTTCTTGATTAATAGTTTTACTTTTCTTGGAAGAATAGCTTGCTGCAATTTTATTTCTTGGTTGATAAGATGTGTTTCTTGAAAATTCTATCTTGGATTATTTGAAAAAATCTCTCCCAAATCCGTCCAATTGTATTTTAGAAGGAAAAAGAAAACAAGTTTCCTAATTTTAAGGGGAGAAACGATCTTGAGAGAAAATCATGGAGAAATTTTAGGAGGGGAATGTGCTACAATTCTGGAGAAATTTAGGAGGGAAACATGCTACACTTTATCCAAATTCATGCGAAAGACAACTGTATTCTTGTGGAGATAAAGTAAGAAGAGGTCGTGATTTTTGGAGAGAAATAATAGGAGCGTGTCATTTTCTCTGGAGAGAAAAAGTTGGATTGTCCTAATTTGTAGGGGGCTTGGGAGTGAACTAAGAGAAAAAAAAAGGAAAGTGTGGTAGTTTTTGAATAAGGAAAGTTGATTTCTTGTGTGTGATTGTTCCTTTTGGGAAAGTAATTTTTGTTTTGCACAAGAATATTGTTTCCTTTCAAGAGAACAATAAAAATCAAGATTTTTCATCTAACAATACCACACATTAGGGATTCTTAATTGTGTTTTCTTGAGTCAAAGTCTTGTTTATTCCATTATTCTTGAAATCTCTTGATCAAGCTATTACTCTAAGCTTCCATATCTATCATTCTACACTTTACTCTTGTGTTAGTCGTTTCAAGGTTGGGTTTGGCCAAGACAATTGATCAGGTTTTGGTCTAAGGCCTACAAGAGGCATCTCAAGGAGTGAAAAAAGGCTAAGGGGTGAGCACATCATCGGGAAAAAGCCATACTACTTGAGAGATACACGAGGGCTTGAGAGTAAACACTAAGGGAGTGAGTAAGGCATATCTCATCTATTGTTTGCACTAACGATTTGACCTCTTTATTTTTGTGTTTTTAGTGATTTTTGCTGTAGGTTTAAGGTACTATGGCGGAACATGATGATCTTAAGACCATGATGAGAGGCATGCAAGATAACTTCCAACGCCTCATGGAGCAAATGCAAAGCATGTCCATGAGAATGGACAATGTGGAGCAAGCATCTAGGGTTCGAGGAGATCAACATGATGGTAGAGAAGTTGGTTCCAACACTAGAATGACTCGAAATCCAGCTTATGATGATGATATTGAAGAGGGGTCGGAGTTTGATGAAGTTATTCAAAGAGAGGAAGGAGGGTACCACGTGAGCCCGATGGAAATTTGGGAAGCATTAAGATGAAAATACCTTCATTCCAAGGCAAGTTAGACCCTGAGGCATATCTTGAATGGAGAGAAAGGGTGGAACATGTATTTGAGTGTCACAACTACTCCGAGGCAAAGAAAGTGCAACTAGCTGCGGTTGAATTCACCAACTACGCAAGTGTTTGGTGGGATCAACTTGTCAAAGATAGGAGGAGGTGTGGAGCTGAACCTGTGAGGACTTGGGGGAGATGAAAGCCATTATGAAGAAGAGGTTTGTCCCAAGTTACTACTCACGTGACCTACATAGGCGTCTACAATTCTTGAAGCAAGGGTCTATGAGCGTTGACGAGTACTACAAGGAGATGGAGATGCTCATGATCAAAGCGGACATTAGGGAGGATGGAGAGGCTCTTATGTCACGTTTTCTAGCAGGTTTGAACTCAGAAATTGCTGAAATTGTAGAGTTGCAACATTATCTAGAGATGGACGACTTGGTGAAAAAGTAATAAAGGTTGAGAGGCAACTCAAGGCAAGGAGAGCTAGGGCTTATGGGGGGTCATCATCTAGGCCAAATTGGCGTGATTCTAGGCCAATAGAGAGGCGAGATACACGATTTTCTCCCGCTGTCAAGGGAGTAACGCCAAAGCCAAGGAAGTGAACCAAAGCAAGCTCAACCACCACCATCAAAACCTAAGGAAGTGCCACCAACTCGCATGAGGGAAATTAAGTGCTTTAGATGCCAAGGTTTTGGACATATTGCTTCCAATTGTCCAAACAAACGAGCTATGGTGATCATGGATGATGGTGAGGTTGCTAAGCATTGACTCTAGTGATGATGAAGAGATGCCACCATTAGTTGAGGATAGTGAACCCGAGGAGGGGATATTTGGAGCTGATCATGGAGACACTTTGATCACAAGACGAGCACTAAGTGTACAACCACAAAACGAGAATGAGCTACTTCAAAGGGAAAATCTTTTCCATACTCGTTACACTGTTAATAATAAAATTTGTAGCTTAATTATTGATAGTGGTAGTTGTACTAACGTGGCTTCTACTTTATTTGTAGATAAACTTGGATTAGAAACTATGAGGCATCTAAAACCTTATAAGTTGCATTGGTTAGTTGAGACTGAGGACATAAAGGTCACCAAACAAGTGAAGGTACCATTCTCAATTGGTAAGTACAAGGATGAGGTGATGTGTGATATTGTTCCTATGCAAGCATGTCACATTCTACTAAGATGTCCATGACAATTTGATAGGCATGTTCATCATGATGGTCACCTTAACATGTATTTCTTTGTTTGGAAAGGTAAGTTTATCTCACTTAGTCCTCTAACACCACTTGAGGCACACACTGACCAAGTGATATTAGCAAAGGATTTTAAAGTTTGGAATGAGTCAAAGGGATGAGTTCTAGCCATGAAGGCTGCCAAGGAGGCAGATAGACTTCAAAGTGGTGAAAGTAAAGAAGAAGGAAAGAAAAACCGTAAGGAGAGCGAAAAATAAATTAATGCTTTTGCTTCAAAAAGTGATATAGAATCCGTGCTTCATAATGAGCAACAAGTATTAATTGTTCTAAACAAGAATGTTTTTCTTTCTCTTGATGATCTTGACATATCTTTACTTAGTGTGGTTATATCTTTATTGCAAGAATTTGATGATTTATTTCACGAGGATGTACCACATGGATTGCCTCCTTTACGAGGCATTGAGCACCAAATAGACTTTGTTCCTGGAGCAAGTCTATCAAATAAGCCAGCTTATAGAGCTAACCCCGAGAAGACCAAAGAGATTCAAAGACAAGTTGATGAACTTGTGGAGAAGGGGTTTGTGAGCGAAAGTTTATCACCATACTCTATACCCGTGATTCTAGTGCCAAAGGAGGATGGTACATGGTGCATGTGTGTAGATTGTAGAGCCATCAGCAAGATAACGGTAAAGTATCGTCATCCTATTCCTAGGTTAGATGATATGCTTGATGAGTTGTTTGGTTCTAAAATCTTTTTTAAAATTCATCTCAAAAGTGGATATTATCAAATAAGGATGAGCGAAGGTGATGAATGGAAGACTGCTTTCAAAACTAAGTATGGATTGTATGGATGGTTGGTTATATCTTTTGGTTTAACTAATGCACCTAGTACTTTCATGCAACTTATGAATCATGTTTTTCGTACTTTCATAGGTAAATTTGTGGTGGTTTACTTTGATGACATTCTTATTTATAGTCATTCACTTGATGAACATGTTGATCACTTGCACAAAGTTTTCTTGTTGTTGCGTGAGCATAGCTTATACGCCAACCTTAAGAAGTGTTCTTTTTGCATGGAAAGTGTTATATTTCTTGGATTTGTTGTTAGTTCTTATGGCATAAGTGTTGATGAATCTAAGGTTAAAGCCATACGTGATTGGCGTACGCCTAAGAATGCCAATGAGGTAAGATCTTTCCATAGACTTGCAAGTTTTTATAGGAGGTTTGTACGTAATTTTTCCACTATTGTTGCACCTCTCAATGAACTTGTTAAGAAAAATACTATTTTTAAATGGGAAACTAAACATGAGGATGCTTTTGCTTTGTTAAAGGAGAAACTAACTAATGCTTCTTTGTTAAGTTTACTTGATTTTGACAAGGTTTTTGAGGTAGAGTGTGATGCTTCTGGAGTTGGAATTAGGGCCGTGCTTATGCAAGAAGGAAAGCCAATAGCATACTTTAGTGAGAAGTTGAATGGTGCCACCCTCAACTATCCAACTTATGACAAAGAACTCTACGCATTGGTGAGAACTTTGCAAACTTGGCAACATTATTTGTTACCTAGGGAATTTGTTGTGCACACGGATCATGAAAGCTTGAAGTTCTTGAAGTCTCAAGGTAAGTTGAACAAAAGACATGCTAAATGGCTTGAGTTCATTGAGACTTTTCCTTACATCATCAAATACAAGCAAGGTAAGGAGAACATAGTTGCGGATGCATTGTCAAGAAGGTACACTCTTCTTACTACTTTACATGCCAAATTGCTTGGATTTGAGTTATTAAAGGAGCTTTACGCCATTGATGATGATTTTGGTGAGGTATGGCATAAAATCCAAGACTGGGAGGCATAACATTGCTGATTATTTTGTGCATGATGGATTTCTTTTTAAAGGTGATAAATTGTGTGTTCCTAAAAGCTCTATTCGTGGATTACTTGTTAGGGAAACACATGTTGGGAGTATAACGGGACATTTTGGTATTATGAAGATTTTGAATATTTTGAATGAGCATTTTTATTGGCCTTGCATGCGAAAAGATGTTCAAGAAATTTGTGACAAGTGCATTGCATGTAGGCAAGCAAGGTCTAAGGTGAGACCCCATAGTTTGTATACTCCTTTGCCCGTCCCTACTCAACCTTGGTTAGATATTTCTATGGATTTTGTTTTAGGTTTACCAAGGGCGTCTAGTGGTAAAGATAGCATATTTGTTGTAGTTGATAGGTTTAGTAAGATGGCTCACTTTATTGCATGTGCTAAAACTAATGATGCTACACATATTGTTGATTTATTCTTTAAGGAAATTATACGTTTGCATGGCATGCCACAAACTATTGTGAGTGATCATGATGTTAAGTTTCTTAGTCACTTTTGGCAGCACTTTGTGGAATAAATTAGAGACTAAATTGTTGTTTTCTACTGTTGCACATCCACAAATTGATGGCCAAACTGAGGTGGTCAATAGGACACTCACTACTTTGTTACGTGCAATCATACAACATAACCTAAAGAATTGGGAAAAGTGTTTGCTACACATAGCGTTTGCTTATAATCGTGTTACTCATTCTACAACTTCTATGTCACCTTTTGAGGTTGTTTATGGCTTTAATCCTCTAATTCCTTTGGATATTTTGCTTTTACTTATAAGTGAACGTGTAGATTTTGATGGCAAAAAGAAAGCTGAATTTGTTAGGGAATTACATGCCAAGGTGAGAGCTAACATTGAAAGGAAGAATGAGCACTATGCGAGGGTTGCAAACAAGGGACGTGTTTGTGTGATCTTTGAACCCGGTGATTGGGTTTGGGTGCACATGAGGAAGAAAATATTTCCTTTTCAAAGGAAATCTAAGTTTAACCCAAGAGGCGATGGACCATTCCAAATCTTGAAGAGGATTGGAGACAATGCCTACAAAATCAACTTACCAAGTGAGTATGGAGGAATAAGTGCCACTTTTAATGTTGCTGATTTATCTCTTTATGATGTAGGTGATTCGAGGGCGAATCCTTTCAAGGAAAAAGGGAATGATGGAGATCAAGATGAATGACACGCCACTAGGGAAAGCTTGAGCTACTCCAAGGATCCATTACAAGGGATTGATGGTCCTATGATGCGTTCAAGGACAAGAAGAATGAAGGAAGCATTGCAAGGGTTAATCTTGGAGAAGTTTGGTCAAGCTCAAACACCACACATGCCATCAAAGACGCCACCAAGGATGATCACTCTTCTTTGGGTTATTAAAGATGAAGTTAAGCCCATGCAAGCTTGTGAGTTGGGCCAAGAAGTGAGTTAGGGCATTAGAAGGCTATGAGGCGTACTTGAAGGGTTTGTGGCGTAACTTTGGAGGTTTTGAAGATTTGTTTTACGCTACCAAGTTATCCAAAATATTTAGTTTACTTAGTTTAGTTGTTATTAGTTTGTTTCCATATTTACATGTTGCTTTAAGTTGAGACTTCCAAGTAGGACTCTTGTTAGTTTGGAAGTTCATTTAGTTGCCATTATTAGCACTTTAGGGTTTGATGTGTAAGCCTTATAAAAAGGCTCAAACGAATTTTCAATATGGAGATTGATATTTTTTCAGCATATTTTCGTGTGTTTCGAGTGCTTTGCTTGAGTGTTCACTTGGTTCTTGGATTTAGAACCGAATCTTGTCTTATCAAGCCTTTTGCTTGTGGCGACTACATAATCCACTTAGAATTAATTCTTTCGCGTTTGATCAAGATTCATAGATGATAGGATCCGTTGGATGCTTACTGAAGTCATGCTTGATGAAGATGGAAGGATTGACAACTTAGCTCATTGGAGGCTTGAAAGATTGCTAAATTTGCATGATCGAGCTAAAGGTTGTTGGCCAAAGTTCTTGTACGATTATGTTGTTTATCTTGGGCTTGGAGATTGCAATGTTTATGCTAATTGTTGGGGCCAAGTTGTGAGTTTATATTTGTGAATCAAATACGTCTTCAAGGAAGAACTAATGGAGTTAATTAAGCTGTCCAAAGAAGCTCAATCTGTCCAATCTAGCTCAAGAGAGTTGTACGCAACTTCTGGACTTGGATTCAGTTGAAGAGCCCGTTTGCCACTTGAGGTTACGGGTTTCATGGGCTTAAGTTTGTTAGTTTAATAGTCCAAGTTGTTCTTTTATGCTATTTTAATTAATTAAGTTGTACCTTTAGTTGTTAGTTTGTGTTATGGTACTGATAGGGGTGTAATTAGGTCTAAAAATATAGAAAATAATCTAATTCTATCACACACAAATAATCAAGTTATAAAACCTAATTACCCTATATACTGCAAGTGCACAGATCGTATTGAGTATAGGGCAACAGGGTCGATCCCACAGGGAAAAGGTTATTGAAGTACTAAGGTTTTATTGCTCACTTTATTATCTAAACAACCAATTAACAATGTGAAGAACAAAGTATAAAATAAACAACTAAACTAACAACTCCATAGAATAACAATATTGGAGAAAACTCGCAATCTTAAGACACTAGGGCATAGAGTTAACTAATGAGCGAACAAATAAATGAAAAGATCAACTCATGCTATTGGTTCTTGTCTTGGTTAGGGTCCAATCCCAATTATACTTAACCTTCACTCTCGTGACAAGTTAACGATTACCTCCCTACTAGTTCTTTCCTACTCTCGTGGTAAAGATACTAGTATTGGTTCATTAATCACATGAATTGCCTAATTGACCCACCTAGGAGCACCACTACTCTCGAGTGACATGCAACCTAGACTTCAGCTATTCCTTTTCCATTATCATTACCAACTCTCGTTGCATAATAACAACTATCAATTCATAGTTGGTGATCAAGCAACTACAAATCCATGCAAACCAAAATAGAGAACAAACAAACAAAAGATAACATGAATAATGATAATCAAGTCATATGCATGAAGCGATTAGTTTCCTCTAACCCTAGATTAACAATTTAGCACGTACCCATGGTGGATTTTACATAAAAGATCAAAACTTTAATAGACAAATCCATATAAATCAAGAAAGAGACAAAAATAGAATAGAGAAAACTTATTGATTGATGAACAAGTTCAAATCTTCTATTCTTCCTCCAATCTTAATGTGTACAAGAGAATCCTCCAAATAGCACTATTCTATAGAGAGATTTACTAATCTAAAGGGATGGCTCTCTCAAAGAGAGAAAATCTCTCTAAGAGAGACCCTTACTATTCTATGCTATTCTCTCTCTATGCTATGCTATTCTACGCTTTCCACTTGTGTTTTTAGCACTCTAAAACCCTCCTAAGATGTATTCTCACCATCCACCAAGAGTATGAATTGCCCCCTTGAAAGATAGCCCCAAAGTGCCTCAAAATCGTACGTCTGCGCCCCGAACCCGCACCTAGAACCCGCGGCGAGGATACAGCCGCGGCTTCAATTAATAACTTTCTGACCGTACCCGCGGTGCGTACCCGCGGTGCGGATTCAGCCGCGTGTTCGGTCAGAAAGTTGGCCAAACTAGCTTTCAGTCTAAACATAAAAGTTATATCCCTTTGAGTTATCTTTCCAAGAGCATAAAAATCAGGTCATTTGGAGTTGTATACACAAAGATATGGCCAAAACATCGAGACATGGTCGGAAGAGCATCGCTTGCACAAGAATTCTTCAGTAATGTGGCAATTTGACATTGTAAACGTGAGAATCAGACTTTGAGGTCTCATAATAATTGTAGATAATTCTCTTAGCTTTAAATTTCTTCAAGAATCATCTCAATTCACGCTCTCTAGCTCCAGTTCTGACCAAAATACCAAAACATATCGGTGCAGTGAAATCCTTTCATCACCAATTCTTCTTCTATCGTTGCTTCATCATGCCACATCATTGGTACTCTTCTCTTGCCACTTCTCATCAACTTCAAATCACATTTAATATCATCCCAATATGCTTCATTTGATCCAAAGTGATGATCGTTATAGCTAAAACCTACAAAATACAAAGAATTGCATATTAAACCACACATTTGCACATTTTAGCTACAAACTTAAGATTGGAAGAAATAGACATGAAAGTGACTATTGTTCATTAGTTTAAACCCTAAAAACTAGCATAAAATACTAATGTAGACACACTAAGAAATATGCAAACTAGACGCTTATCAGGTACAACTAGGGATAAGTTAGTTTCCATATTTAGTTTATATTTTGATGTTATGTGCCTCTATATAAAGAGGGTTACTATTCATCCGATTTTTAACACAATTTTGAACAATAATATTGAGTTTTCTCTTCAATTGTGCGTGAGTGCAAATTGAGCTTTCTTAGTTCTTTGGCTAAAGAACTACTCTTGGTTGCTTAGCAAAGATCTTGTTAAGTATTCAAGAATCTCGCTTAGAGTTCATCTTTGAGGGTTTGAATCTGTCCAATAAGATTGTCGACTAGGTGTCTACACCACGTTGTTGGTTAGGGGTCTAGGATCGTTTCTTAAAAGGGGGAGTTCAACAAATCTGGTTGAATTTGAGGCAAAACAATCCGAGTTGTTCTTGGGGTTTTCAACAAGTTGCGAAGGGGTCAAGAAGATCGGGTTACATACTTGGTTTTCGAGAGTCTTGGACCGTCTATTCTTCCATTGAACGCATCAATAGAGCCATAGTTTAGGTAAATGAACTCGCTCATCTCAACCTAAATTAGAACTCCTAAGATTCTTCGTTTTTCGTTGAAAAATATTCGAGACTTTTCACTTGGAATCATCAAGCGATCTTAGCCATTCTCAAACCTGCATGCATCATGAGGAGTTTTGGTTTTAATGAAAGGGTTATGGATTTGCTCTTTCATGTTTTGGCAAATAACTAGTTTTCAGTCCTCATTAATGGGGTGCCAACTGGGTTCTTCAAAGCTTCACGAGGATGTAGGCAATAGGATTCTCTCTTCCTGGAGATATTTCTTTTGGTAGCTGAATTTTTGAGAAGAGGATTGCAGAAGCTTATATGTGAAGACAAAAGGAGCTGTTATGTGCCGGCAGGTGGAATGGTCCCATATTTGGCATTTGCAGATGACATGATTGTGTTCACAAGGTGTTCCTCGAGTGTCTTAGAGGCTGTGAAGGAGTGGATTGTTCATTATCAACAGTTATCTGGACAAAAAGTTAACATGGAGAAAAGTTCATTTGTAATATCAACTCGGGTGTCTGCAGAAAGAGTTAATTCAGTTTCAACCATTTTGGGGTATAGAAGGCAGGTGTTCCCCATCAAGTATTTGGGAGTTCTCATCACAAAAAGGAGGAAATACAGCCTTTATGATGAGATATTCACTAAAATTCGAGCTGATTGCAACAATGGAACTATGAAGCTATTATCATCTAGAGGTCAAGTTATTCTTCTTCGTCATGTGCTTAATTCTATTTCTCTATATCTTTTGCAAATGATGTAGCCACCTAAGGGAGTCTTTAAACAGCAAGTAGGGCTATTTGATAACTTTTTATGGGATCGAAATATAGAGCACAAACAAATTCATTGGGCATCATGGGACAAACTTTGCTTTCCGATTAATGAAGGTGGTTTGGGGATTAGGGATCTTCAAGACATGTCAAGTGCTTTCTCTATAAAACTTTGGTAGAAGTTTCGCTCTAAAAATAGTCCATGGACTGAGTTTATGCATGTTAAGTATTGTAGCAAGACTTATCCATTGAAGGCAATTGACATCGGTTCCTCTGTTTAAAAGGCAATGGTGGGGGTTAGAAAGCTTGTGGAAAAACATACCAGATGGTGTGTGGGAGGAGGTTTAATTGATTTTTGGCTTGATAGGTGGATGGATGAGAACACTTTACCTAAAATTTGCTCTATAGATGAATCGTCGTTTACTCTAGTAGCTGAGTTTCTCAATGAGGATAGGTGGAACTTAGCAAGGCTTAAGCAATGGCTTTCGGCGTCTTTAGTGCAAAAAATTGCATAATTAGTTGTAGATCTAATTGATAAAGATCATATGATATGGATGTTATCAGACAATGGCCTTTTTAATGTAACTTCAGCTTGGGATTTGGTTTGATAGAAGCGGAACATCTCTACATCTCAGCATATTGTATGAAACTCGCTGCTTCCAACAAAAATTTCCTTCTTTGGCGACTCCTAGCTGGAGCTATTCCTTGTGATGATCAGATTCAAAGTAAAGGAGTGCATTTAGTGGCTCATTGCTTCTATTGTGGTAATAATTTGGAAACCTTGTGCCATCTCTTCTTGGAGGGAGAGGTTGATGATCAAGTGTGGAGGAATGTGTCAGCTTCATGTGGCATTGAATAAAGCAAGTATTCATGTATCTCTTATTATTTGTTTCTTAGGTTTTCCTCAGCCCAAGGAGATGGATTGAATCATTTACGGTCAGCCTTACTTGTGATTATTTGCTGGTTTTTATGAAAGGCCCGTAATGATACAAAGCACGAAAGCATTGGCATGCAATCTTCTTCGGTTATGCAAACTATTACGGCTTTTCTTCAGCAACTAGGTGTAACAGCCCCACCTTACCCAAAGGCGCACCAAACGGCTTAGCGGACTGCCTGCCTAGCACTCGCTCAATACGTACACGTAATTAATGCAAAATAAAACACATTCTTAAAGAAATGTATTCATAAAATCCATTTGAAGTACTAAGTATTACAAAAGGTTTTACACACTAAAATTTACATAGTACGTACAAGAATAGCCTAAACAAGTGGCTATCAAAAATACACAAAACAAAACATGTACAATGTCCAAAATCAGCTTTTCCAGCTTTAGTATTTGGGGAAACCTGGTTAAAGAAAACAAATGAACGGGATGAGCTATAATAGCCCAGTGAGTGCCCAAGTCATGCAATCATACCAAGAATCTATTATTTTATTGAACAAAATAATTGACAGATTAAGTAGACAAATTATGAACAATTTAATTAACAAGTAGTCAATGGCGGATACAGGGCTCAACTTACGAAAGCAAGCTTAACCGCAGAAGGAGCAAGTACTGATCATGTAACCATGATGTTAGAACTGAGATAATAGCTCGGGTCTTTATCAAAGGTCATGCCAGTATTATCAAGCAAGAACCCTAACCACCATTCACCTTATAACCTCCGTACAGGCTACCACATCCAGGGAGGAAATCTCAACCCTGGAGGGCCAACACGCAAGAAAGTTCAATCCGGAGTTGGCCTCTTTGAGGATTCACAACTCATAAGGGAAAGAACATCACGCCCTAAAACACCCAGCACCTTATATCCTCCCAAGCCTATCCGAGTTGACTATCCGTGAAGTAACGGTGAAGTTAGTCACGGAAGTCTCATGCACAAGTAACACATTGGATAATGAAAGCGTGTAACACATTGCGGAATAGAAGTGATAAAGTACACCTCTTTCCTCAAGTAACACATGTCATAAAATAACAATTTCAAGTATAACATAATATTCCATAATTTAACATTCTCAAGTAGGACAAGCATTTCATGCATCATGCACACATAGAGACACTCACCTGAAATGCCTATGAAAATATTTCGTAATACGGTCGTGATTCGTTTTCGGATCCTGAAATTTAAAAGAAATAATATAATGAAAACCCGATTAAAATCCTAAGTAATTTAGTAAAGAAACTCAAGAAATATCCCACTTATTTCTAGGGTTTTGGTTTTAGGGTTTCTAGGGTTAGGGTTTAGGGTTTACTTATTCTAAGAAAATTTAATCTATCACTAGATCATTTTCTAAAATTCCTGTACATCAACTTCCTTAAATTGAGCATATTCTAGGTTTAAGAATTTCACTTGTCAATTTTTCTTCTTTTAATTCTACCAAAATTTCGACAGTATTTTCCCTTAAAATCGGACTAACCCAAATTTTTCCTGCAAGAAAATCAACCAACCAAGCCATATTTCAACAAGTTCTACAACTTCTATGTTCAACTCAAACTCAATTCCCTTCAAAATTCCACTCAAAATTCAAGTTTCAAGCCCAAGTTTCTTCATCCAAGCAACACATAATACATGAAATTCCAAGGTTTAAAGGTTATCTAGTAGTCTATCTAAGCACAAGAACACTTTATCTAGCAAGTAAATCTTCAATTCAAACTATGTTCTTTATGTAGTAGTACCAAGAATCTAGATATAAACTTGTACAAAACACTAAATAAAACTTGAAATTAATAGGAAAAGTTCATAGTAAATACCTTGATCAAGCTTAGAAGGTTGCTTAGGAAGAAGAAAAACTAAATTTCTATGGTGAAATTGCTCTAATCTTGGAGAGAAAGCTTCAAGAAGTTGAGAGAAAAAATGAGAGGAAAAAGAGGAAACAAGAGGTTCGGCCAAGGGAAATAAAATGAAAGAGAAATTAGGTCAAAAAGTATAAAAGAAATAAAAGATTAATGGAAGAAAGTGCAACCAATCAAAGCTAAACAAAAGTCATGCTAGGGTTTAGATATTTTGACATAATAGGTACTAGTTGGCTAAATACAATTAGTCCAAATTTTTAATCATCTATTACTTAGTAATTAGTAAGTTTTATAACATAAAATTTTAAAACAAAAGAGAGGAAAGAAGGTTGGGAGGGCCGGCCATAAGGGAAAGAAAAGAGAAGAAAAATAGGCCAAGAAAATGAAAAGAAATAAAGAAAATAATGGAGAAAAGAATGACCAATTAGGGCAAGACAAGAGTCATGTGAAGTTGTATGCTTTTAATGAAAAGTTGGCTAACTTGGTTAAGTTTGATTGGTGATAATTTTAATCATTTATCTTCTAGTAATTAACAACTTAATGGCACACAATTAAAGCAAAAATGAAAAGAAATAGGGAAGAGAGAGAGCCGGCCATGAGGAGAGAAATAGAGAGAGAAAAATTTCAGCCAAGGAAAAAGAAAATAAAGCAAGAAAATAAGTGAAATTTTTGAGTAAAATTGAGCAAAAATTTGAGTAGTCAAAAGACTAGAAAATAGAAGAATAACTAATCAAAATTTAGACACTAATATAAATTAATGGTCCAATAAAATTATTCTAAATTTTGGTTCCTAGGTGTCCTACTTAATCATGAAAGAATCTCATTTACTTAACCTAATTGACTCAAGTAATCTTTCAACTAATGAATCAAGGATTAACACTTAACCCTAAATAAAAGAATGTCTCTTGTAAGTGCATTTTCTAGGGTGTTACACTAGGAGCTGCAATAACTATCTCGCACGAGCAAATAAAAAATGATGAGTATGTGTGGTATGTGCAATACTTTTTTATTAGAAGGAAGGCAAGAAGAAAACTTGTTTTGGTGAGATGGTGTAAACCTCAATTAAGATCTTTCAAGCTTAATACGGATAATAGTGTCAAAGGAGATTTGGTTACAAGAATGGGCATACTTCGAGATGGAAAAGGCAAAATGATTTTTGCTTTCTATAAGGAGTTTGGAGAACAAAATGTTTTGATGGTGGAGGCTTTAGTGTTATTGCATGGTCTTAGACGGTGCAAATAAAGGGGCATTGAGGATCTGACTGCGGAAGTGGCTTCTGAGGTGCTGGTACATTTACTAAGGAAGACTGATATCTGTCAATGGCCGTTGTATAACGTGATGGTGCAAATTAGACAATTAAGTAAAGATTGTTCAGCTTTGGTGAATCATGTATGGTGTCAAGCTAATTCTATTGCTGATAGGTTGGCAGATTTGGGTATGGCTGCATCACTTGTGTTCAATGATTTTCACCATTTGCCGGTTAATATTAGAACGTTAATTATTAGTGATAGTAGTGATTTTCCATATATTAGACTTGTAAGGGAGTAGTACTCCTCATTTACTGCTTTTCCTATATATTCATGTAATGGAGGTTAGGTTTATGCCCTCCTCCAATTGGGTTTTTCTAAATTAATAAAATTCGGGGATAGTCTACCATTTGACTTTCCTATTCAGTTGGGTGGTCATGATGCATTGCAAGACACCACTCTTGATCTATAAGTACGAATTAATTGATTATGAATTAATGATAAATTAAAGTGTTTAATTTATCTAACTCTTAAGTAATTAATGAGTTATAATTTGTGCTTATTACCTACGTGAATAGAACCTAATGGCTCACACACATAAAAAACATAATCTTTGGGTTAAATTGTAATAAGATAAGTATTAGATACTTATGGGGTTAATTTATAAGAAAAAATAACTTAAAGGATTTATTTATAAATATTCTAAGTTGTATAGAAAAGTAGTTTCCCAAAAGAAATTATTTGGTTTCCTTATGGAATAGGATTCCTAAAGGAGAAGGATTAACTTAAGGTAAGCTTCCTAAACCTTATTGGCTTCCAAATTTTTTTTTTCCTAAAAGACTAGAATATTACCTCTATAAATATGTCCATGGTTTGACTCTTGATTATTATTGCAACACAAGACAAAACCTAGAGAGAGAAAAATTGAAAGAATGATCCACAACCCCTTTGGCCATCCCTCTCCTCTCTCTCTCTCTCTCTCTCTCTCTCTCTCTCTCTCTCCCTTTCCCTAATTGTGAGGCTTTCATCTTCTCTTGTGTTCTCTAAATAATTCAAGGGAGCTATAGTATTCAAAAGTCAAAGCAAGCAAGCCTAGAAGGTTCACACAAGATTGTGTTCGTGTGGATATCATTAGAGGCTCGATGCTTGGACGGCTTTTGTGGTAGACCTACCTCATCTACAAAGGATCTTAGCCTTTAGAAGCATAGAAATCTTTTGTGCTTGAGGTAATTCTCGTGTACACCCCCTTATAATCATATAGATATATCAAAGAGATCCATGGCTAAGGTAATAAAATTTTTATTTTTTCACTGCGTTACCTATGTTATTACCTTACAAAAGCTAGTCCTCCACTGTTTACACTTAGCCAACTACAATATTGTTGTGTCTTATTGTTACCATTTACCTAAAGCTTGACAGACAATTCTTATCCATACATCCTGTGAGGCGACAAGTATAACAAAAATCAGGACATCTTTCATACTTGAAATTTACCCACCTCTACTTACCATTACAAGACACTAAGGACCCTCTTAGCAGAGGCAGTGATCTATCCATAGTAATTAAAATCTTGAGATGTCTACCCTTTTTTCCCCTATTATGAGGTATTATGAGGTATTAAAACCTCTTTCACTTCCTTGAAAACTCCATTAATTTTTGTTCCAACCTCCCTTGAATACTAGTGCAGGGGTAAGTTCTAGATCTATACCCATAGATTAGCCATACCTAATTTCTTACTATCTCTTCCTATTCCTTCTTCCCATTTATGTGTTTGTGTACACCCTAAAACTAAGTTGGTCTATGGCACTTTGTACTTACACTTATTTGTGTTATATTTATTCATGTGGCATTTTTATTTATCATCTATACTTGTATTTCCATGTTACTTGTTTGTTTGCTAAAGTCATTAGAATATTAATTGTGTATTAGAGATTGTAAGGGTTACAATTATGAGACTCTAATACATAGAGTCATATTCTTAAATATCTCTAGTCATACTATTAATAAGATTGTGCATCATTAATGCAGATAAACTAGCACATACTTTGCTTTTACTTATGGTAAGTAGTAGTTGATCTCATTGACTATGGTGTGTGTGACACCTAAGCTGGTATGTGGATGTTTGTTTGAGAACAAGCTCATTGGATTGATTCGCCAAGAGTTCTCAACTATAGTGCCAATGGTTGAACTCTTAATGGCAATAGTGCAAGTGATCCCTTTGACTTGAGATTACCATATATAGTATCTTCAGTGTGGATTGCTATACTTTAACCCTATTTCTCGATGCTCATAAAAGAGTAGCCCATAGGATAGAGGTTGGGTATAGTTTGAATCATGCAAAGAGAGTGAGTAATCAATATAGGATTCACCACTCCTTAATAGGAGAGTATATCCCTTTATGGCCACTTGTTGGAAATATTAACTTATAAATATTCTGCAGAAGTGATAGTATAACTTGAAAGTAGTTTCAAAGTTATATATCATGGAAAGTTATATTTCTGGAACAAGAAAATATAAATTAGTCATTTAAAAGTATGCACTATAGTTTTGGACTAAATGTGATATAGTGTGGTGAAAGGATATAAATTACAGAGTAATATTTTCATTGATGGGTATAGTCTACCATATGACTTTCCTATTCACTTGGGTGGTCATGAAGCATTGCTAGATACCACTCATGATCGATAAGTACGGATTAATTATTTGTGAATTAATGATAAATTAAAGTGTTTAATTTATCTAGCTCTTAATTGATTGATGAGAAAATTGTAGTTTTGGTACCAAATGCTTGAAGCATTAGCAATTTCAGTCCCTAAAGTTTAGACAAAAGAAAATCTAGTATCAAATGTTTCAATTTTTTAGCACATTTAGTTCTATTTATCAATTTTCTCAAAATCTTGTCGGAATCTAGTCATATGAAACTCATGTAACGGTTACAAATTTTTTTAAAAAGAATTAAAAAAGAAAAAATTTTAATTGCCATAATTTGTTATTAAAGACACATGCGCGAATGCACTATCTAGGTAGATTTTTTCAGTTTTGTCTGCTTATTTATCATATATGAATTCAAATTAGAGCCTTTAAATACAAATTGTGGCAATTAAAATTTTTTTCGTTAACATAATTCTTTTTGAAAATTTTTGGAACCGACACGTGAGTATCACAGACTAGATTCTGATAATATTTTTGTTAAACTGGTCAATAGGACTAAATATGCTAAAAAATTGAAACATTTGGTATTAGATTTGCTTTTGTCCAAATTTTAAGGACTGAAACTGCCAATGTCCTAAAAATTTGGTACCAAAATTATAATTTTCTCTTGATTAATTAATGAGTTAAAATTTGTACTTATTGCCAACGTGAATGGAACCTAATGGGTCACACACATAAATAACATAATCTTTGAGTTAAAATATAATTAAGATAAGTATGAGATACTTATGGAGTTAATTTATGAGATAAATTAAGTTAAATGACTTATTTATAAATATTCTAAGTATTGCAGGAAATTAGCTTTCTAAAAGAAATAAGATAACTAATTGGTTTTCTTATACAATAGAATTTCTAAAGGAGAAGGATTAACTTAAGGTAAGTTACCTAAACCTTCTTGGTTTTTTTAATTACCTTTATTTCCTAAAAGACTAAAATACTACCTCTATGAATATGTCCATGCTTTGACTCTTGAATTATTATTACAACACAAAAAGAAAACTAGTGAAAGAAAATTTGAAAAAGAAAAGGACGCCACTTTCTCTGTCTCTCTAGGTGTCTTTCTCTTTCTCTCTCCTCTGCCTAATTGTTAGGCTATTTCTTTTTCTTGTGTTCTTAATTAATTCAAGGGTGCTAGCACTCAAAAGTCAAAGCAAGCAAGCCTAGAATGTTCTCAAAGAATTTGTTCGTGTGGATGTCATTAGAGGCTCGACGCTTGGGGGGCTTTTTGTAGTAGATCTTACCTCTTCACCTAAGGATCTTAGCCTTAGAAGCATAGAAATCTTCTGTACTTGAGGTAATCTTTGTGCAAACCCCCTTATAATTATATAGATATATCAAAGAGATTCATAGCTAAAGTAATAAAATTTTTATTTTTCCAGTGCGTGACCTATGGTATTATTTTACATGATGCACTACCAGCAATTGATTATCAATCAGCCAAGAATCCCCATGTAGTACCCTTTCTAATTCATTTTCCATACCAAAAACAAATTGAAGCATATTAGGTCCTAGTTCTATCATCTTGAGGTTTTTTTGGATAATTCCATATCTACTAAGTAAAATTCCTAATCCTATTCACATTTTTTACTTTTCCCCCTATGACCTTACCAATAATACTCAGCCGACACTCATTCACATTTCTTTGAACATCTTAAAAGTCTAAGCATAATTCTATTACTTCTCTTTTTGAGAGTTTGAACCTCTCCATTACTTTTGCTAATTTCTTAGCCATGAAGAGATGTTAAATGGGATGCCACTCTACTCCCCAAATTACAGACAACTTACACTAGTCTTCAGGGATAAAGATAAAATTAGCCTAAGCTCAAAAGATTCTAAGACACATAGAACCTTACCTAATCATGGTTCGAATAACAATAAGAAACAAAAAACAAATATGCAATTGATGCAAACATGAAGGTCCAAGGCATTAAGGAGAATGCCAAGGTTAACTTCAGATTGGATGGCTAGATTTTAAAGCCATCATGAACAAATAAGCAACAGCAAAAAAAAAAAAAATAGTAAATTGTTTACTTAGTAGTGTTCTCTGTTTGGCCTCCAAAGTTCATCCTCGCAGTTGATGATGTCCAATCTGCTTCCACTTTGATGTATGTAATCAAGCACGTTCACATTCTTCATGGATTCTTTGTAGCCAAAGCCTCAGTATTTTAGAAAATTAAATTTTAAAACACCCACCTAGGGGCGGGAAAGACTCTCAATTGTAGAGAGAGAAAACTCTCATGAAGAGAGAAAGTATAGTTCCCCTTTTCCCCTTTCCCCTTTCCCCTTTCTTGCTAATGCAACTTTTTGTTTTCTTTCAACAAGTCTTGAGAGAAGTTGTATTTTGTTATAGTGTAAATTTAGGTTGAATGTTTGATGAAAAAAAAATTGTAAGTTTATGGTATGGTAATTTTTTATCAAAAAGATGGAGATATGGCAGTAGGATGGAAAGTTCAGGTAATTGTTTTGAGGTAGGAAAAGAATGGGAATGAATTGATGTGATTGAAATGATTTGAAATTTATCTGATAATAAATTTGTATGGAATAAACTATGCTTTAAAAAATAAATATTATTTACTTCCAAAATCACCAAATTTACACATCAAATATGTTATCACACAAACATATTTCACAAAAATCTACAGACAAAAATTCTAGTTGCAATGCTCATTGGGAAATATGCCATTCAGATATAAAAATATGAATCCAAATAAATAAATAGTAACTTCTAAAAATCATACAATTCTCAGAAACAATCTATAAAAAGACAAAAAAATAATTACACAAAAATTACACATAAAAATTCTAACGACATACTTGATTTAGGCAACATGCCTTTAGTAGGAAAACTACTAAATTCATTAAAAGGTTTACTAAATGATTTCAAAAACAAAGAATGGTAAAAAAAATGTATAAATTTACAAAATATTGTAGAAAATTTCGAATGAAAGTTCTAATGAGGCACTATTTGCCATTAGTATGAAAAGTTCTTAAATTTCGGAGAAATAGTAGATAATGATAAAAATTAAAAATTTTCACGAAAATTATATATACAGAAAAAGTTGATGGAAAAAATTAACTTGAAAATTCTAAAAATGCAACTGCTTTTGGAAGAATGACCTTATTACAAAAAATTATAAATTTCAGTATACTCTATTTAATTTCTCCCAAAAATCACAAAATTTTTGATACGTGCGTGGTAGCATCCGTTTTAAACTTGGAAGCTTCATCAGTGATATTCATCAATATGTATGATTTGATTGATTCTACAAGGAGTCTTGTGTTTTCTACCATTCTTGAGTTTGAAGAATCCGTGAACCAATCGAGGAAATTGGACTTGAAGATCGCATTTTGGTTTTGGATTAAACATGCATTAGAAAAAAGGCCCAAGAAGTAGCATATGGTCCAAAGATGATGCACACAAGTTGTAACACCCTAGAAAATGCACTTACAAGAGACATTCTTTTATCTAGGGTTAAGTGTTAATTCTTGATTCATTAGTTGAAAGATTACTTGAGTTAATTAGGTTAAGTAAATGAGATTCTTTCATGATTAAGTGAGACATCTAAGTATCTAGTTGGGATTAATTTTATGGGACCATTAGTTTATATTAGAGTTAAATAGTGACTAACTTATTCTACTATTTTCTAGTCTTTTGACCAATTGAATTTTAGCTCAATTTTACTCAAAAACTTCACTTATTCTCTTGCTTTCTTTTCTTTCTTCTTGGCCGAATTTTCTTCTCCTTTTCTCTCTTCATGGCCGGCTCTCTCTCTTCCCTATTTTTTTTTCATTTTTGCTTTAATTTTGTGCCATAAAGTTGTTAATTATTAGAAGATAAATGATTAAAATTAGCACCAATCAAATTTAACCAAGTTAGCCAACTTTTCATTAAAAGCATACAAACTCACATGACTCTTGTCTTGCTATAATTGGTCAACCTCTTCTCCATTATTTTCTTTATTTCTTTTCTCTTTTCCTAACCTATTTCCCTTCCATTTTCTTTCTCCCTTGGCCGGATCTTTCCCCTCTCTATTCTTTTATTTGTGCTTTAAAAATTTATGCCATAATACTTGCTAATTACTAAGTGATAGATGAATAAAATTTGTACTAATTATATTTAGCCAACTAATACCTATTATGTCAAAATATCTAAACCCTAGCTTGACTCTTGTTTAGTTTTGATTGGTTGCACTTTCTTCCATTATTTCTTTTATTTCTTTTATACTTTCTTGACCTAATTCTTTCTATTCTCTTACCCTCTTGGCCGAACTCCCTCTTGCTCCCTCTCTACTCTCTCTTGTTTTCATTTTCTTGGAGCTTTCTCTTCAATTTTAGACAAATTTCACCATAGAAAGTGAGTTTTTCTTCTTCCTAAGCATAGTTCTAAGCTTGATCAAGGTATGTACTATGAACTTTTGCTATTAATTTCAAGTTTTATTCAGTTTTGTTCAAGTTTTATACTAAGTATTTGTTAGTAGTACTTGAAGATTTAAGCTTGAACTTAAGAACACTTGAACAGTCATGCTGGACCAGTTTTAGTAAAACTTTCATAACTTGGTATAGATAACTTGGATTCGAATGATTCTTGTTGTTTTATAAACTAGATTCATAGGGCTTTCAAACGGTGTAAAGCTTGCACTGTGGTTCATTGTGTATTAATCGCAGAAAGTTTGCAAACTGGGCTGAAAATTAGATTCTGCGTAAACAGTATTGATGATGAGCCAAATTGAGGGCTGATTTTGAACTTGTTCTAGTTGGAATTTGAATTGATGATCTTCACGAAAGTTGTAGTCTTAGAAACGTACTTTCAAACCATGTAATCACAATTTCCTGGTTCTTGGTGAAATGACCCCAGCAATGGCATGAACTTGGGCGAAAACCAACCCTGTGCAGATTGGGTTAATGAAGCACTAGGTTGTGGACCGATTTTGGAATGGTTTTTGTTAGAATTTGACATGGTGCTCTTCCTAAAAGTTTTACCCCTTAAAATATAGTTTCTATCCATATAATCACTTTTCTCATACGACGTATCAATTAGAAGTTATGTTCTGTTGAATACCCCTATTTGGTAAACTTGAAAGCATGAGTTACCCAAGAAAAAAAATGGGTTTAAGGTGGTAATTTGATCAGGTTGCAATTAGAACCCAAATTCGGTGTCAGAGTGGAAAATGTTCCGAATTAAGTCTAGTTTATAGTGGTTTTGAGCTTGTGACATGTGGTTGAGTGAATTTTTCTAGAATAAGAAAACCCAAAAATTAACCCTAAACACTAAAACCCTAGAATGAAGCCCTAGAAATAATTGGGTTATTTCTTGAATTTTCTTGCTAATTTACTTAGGGTTTTCACTAGATTATTTCTTGTAAATTCCAGGATCCGAAAGTGAACCTCCACCATTATACGAAATATTTTCTTAAGCGATCCAGGTGAGTGTCCTTTTACTTGTGCATGTGAGTGTCTCTATGTGTGCATGATGCATGAAATGCTTTGTCGTACATGAGAATGTTATATTAAGAAATATTATGTTATGCTTGTAAATGATATGTCATGATATGTGTTATTTGAGGAAAGATGTGTACTTTATCACATCTATTCCGCAATGTGTTACACGCTTTCATTATCCAACGTGTTACTTGTGTATGAGACTTCCGTGACTAACTTCACCGTTACATCACGGATAGTCAACTCGGACAGGCTTGGGAGGATATAAGGTGCTGGGTGTTTTAGGGCGTGATGTTCTTTCCCTTATGAGTTGTGAATCCTCAAAGAGGCCAACTCCGGATTGAACTTTCTTGCGTGTTGGCCCTCCAGGGTTGAGTTTTTCTCCCTGGATGTGGTAGCCGGTACGGAGGTTATAAGGTGAACGGTGGTTAGGGTTCTTGCTTGATAATACTGGCATGACCTTTGATAAAGACCTGAGCTATTATCTCAGTCCTGACATCATGGTTACATGATCAGTACTTGCTCCTCTGCGGTTAAGCTTGCTTCCGTAGTTGAGCCCTGTATCCGCCCTTGACTATTTGTTAATTAAATTGTTCATAACTTATCTACTTAAATTGTCAATTATTTTGTTTAATAAAACAATAGATTCTTGGTATGATTGCATGTCTTGGGCACTCACTGGGCTATTATAGCTCATCCCGTTCATTTGTTTTCTTTAACCAGGTTTCCAAAAATACTAAAGCTGGAAAAGCTGATTTTGGACGTGTACATGTTTTATTTCGTGTATTTTGATAGCCAAACTGTTTTGGGCTATCTTGGTGAAAATCATGTATATTGTGACGTGTAAACTTCTTGATGTTACTTGTACTTTTAAATTGAATAATATGAATATATTTTATTTTATTCTATTTTATTTCATTTTATTTGGAGTTAAACACGCGTGTATGTTCTGAGTGAGTGCTCGACTTGAGTCCTGGCGAGAGCTAGGCAGGCAGTCCGCTAAGCCCTTTGGTGCGCCTCTGGGTAAGGTGGGGCTGTTACACAAGTTGTCTAGGTTTGATGGACCCAAGTTGAAGGCCTTAAAATTGCAAGATTGAAGCCCAATGGAGTCCAAAGAGAGATGGCCCAGACCATTTATTATTTTATGGTGAATTTCTTTTTATTTTTTTAGAAGTTTAGCTTTTATTCAGTTTCCTAAGTAGTTTACAAGTTGTAATCCTTACGTAATTACCTATTGTATTAGGATACAACTTAAGTTAATTTTCTAGACTATTCTAGCATGTTTTTAGGTGACTTTTGTAAGCCTATAAATAGGCCAAAAATGTGTTACGAATTTTAGAATGATTTTTGTGATTAATTCATTTTGAGTTTTTTCTTTTAGAGAGATTTGTTTTGGGTTCTTGGATTAGAACCAACTCTTGGTCTTATTGGAGTGATTCCATGGCGACCATTCTTCTAGCTTAGGATTTATTCAAAGGGTTTGATTTAGGTCCAATTAGATTAATTCCAACTAGATTGCTTCCTTTGATAGGTAGAGGTCTAGCAATTATTCTAAGGGATTGAATTCAACAAGCTTGAATCAATTCAAGGCAAACCAACCTGATTTCTCAAGATGCCTAAAGCTCTGATACCAATTGACACGCGTGGAATTGTGAACGGCCTAGAACTCTTGAAAATCAGTTTGAACAACTTAATGAATTTGACCTTGATGGAATTCAGTCCAACACAATCAAGTCTAAAAGATGTTGCTCGAACTAACTTGAATGTCTTAACCTCAAGGAAATTGTTCCAAGCAATTAAGAAGAAAATCAGGTTGGTTTGCTTTGAATTGATTCAAGCTTGTTGAATTCAATGCCTTTAGAATAATTGCTAGACCTCTACCTATCAAAGGAAGCAATCTAGTTGGAATTATCTAATTAGACCTAAATCAAACCCTTTGAATAAATCCTAAGCTAGAAGAATGGTCGCCATGGAATCACTTCAATAAGACCAAGAGTTGGTTCTAATCCAAGAACCCAAGACAAATCTCTCTAAAAGAGAAAACTCAAAATTAATTAATCACAAAAATCATTCTAAAATTCGTAACACATCTTTGGCCTATTTATAGGCTTACAAAAGTCACCTAAAAACATGCTAGAATAGTCTAGAAAATTAACTTAAGTTGTATCTTAACACAATAGGTAATTACTTAAGGATTACAACTTGTAAACTATTTAGGAAACTGAATAAAAGCTAAACTTCTAAAAAAATAAAAAGAAATTCACCATAAAATAATAAATGGTTTGGGCCATCCCTCTTTGAATTCCATTAGGCTTCAATCTTGCAATTTTAAGGCCTTCAACTTGGATCCATCAAACTTAGACAACTTGTATGCATCATCTTTGGACCATATGCTACTTCTTGAGCCTTTTTTTTAATGCATGTTTAATCCAAAACCAAAACACGATCTTCAAGTCCAATTTCCTCGATTGGTCCACGAATTCTCCAAACTCAAGAATGGTAGAAAACACAAGACTCCTTGTAGAATCAATCAAATCACATAGATTGACGAATATCACTGATGAAGCTTCCAAGTTAGAATGGACACTACCATGCATGTATCAATTTTTCGTGAAAAATTTGTAAATGGACTAAAACTTGTGGAAAAAAGTTTTGAATAAAAATTCTAAAAATACGATTGCTTTGGTATGCATGAATTTGTTAAGAAAAATTTTAAACTTAAAAATAATATTAGACAATTACAAAAATACAAAATTTTTCTAAAATTTTGTTAATAAATAAAGTTCTCATAACAAATTTCATCAGTAGATTCAAATAACATAGCTACTTTGGGAAGCTTGCCATTAAGAAGATAAAATTGCAATTGCAACTTTTAAAGAAATATTAAATGGCACCAAAAAAGTACAAAAATTTAAGTGAAAGTTAAAATCTTGAAAACATGAATTTGAAAATTAAAATTACATGAAAAAGACAACAAAAATAAAAATTGCCATTTTTCCCCCTGCTCATTTTGTAAGGTAACAAGGGGAGTAACGCAGCGGAAAATTTAAAAATTTATTACCTTAGCCATGGATCTCTTTGATATAATCTATACGATTAAAGGGTGTTTAGCACAAATACCTCAAGCATAGAAGGTTTCTATGCTTCAAAGGGCAAGATCCTATTCGATGAAGGTGTTGATCTACCACTGAAAAGCCCTCCAAGTGTCGAGCCTCCAACGGTATCCACACGAACACGATCTTTAGGAACCTTTGGGCTTGCTTGCCTTGCCTTTTGAGTGCTAGCTCCCTTGAATATCATGAAGAACACAAGAACAAGAAGAGGAGGAAGACAAAACCCTAACCCTTAGGGAGAAGAGGGTGTGGCATTTTTCTTGGGAGAAAACACGCCTCTCTCAATTTTTCTCTCTCTAAATTTTATCTTGTGTTTCATCAATCTTCCAAGAGGCAAGGCATGGACTTATTTATAGATGTAGTATCCTAGTCTTTAAGGAAACAAGAGCAATTGGAAACCAAGAAGGTTTAGGAAGCTTACCTTAAGCTAATCCTATTCCTTTAGGAAACCTATTCCAAAAGGAAACCAAATAGCTTCTTAATTCCTTTTAGGAAACTAATTTCCATCAAGACTTAGAATATTTATAATTAAGTCCTTTAAGTTAATTTATCACATAAATTAACCCCATAAGTATCATATACTTATCTTAATAACAATTTAACCCAAAGACCATGTTCTTATTGTGTGTGACCCATTAGGTTCCATTCACGTTGGCAATAAGTACAAATTATAACTCATTAATTAATTAATTAAGAGCCAGATAAATTAACACTTTAATTTATCATTAATTCACTAATTAATTAATTTGCACTTATAGATCATGAGTGGCGTCTAGCAATGCATCATGACCACCCAAGTGAATAGGAAAGTCATATGGTAGACTACACCTATCAATGACAATGTTACCGTGTAATTAATATCCTTTCACCACACTATATCCCAATTAGTCTAAGAGTGTAGTGCACACTCTTTAAATGACTAATTAACAATTTCTTGTTCCCGAAATATAACTTTCCATAAAAGTATAACCTTGAAACTCTTTCAAGTCATACTTTCACTTTTGCGCAAAAGATTCTTTAAGTCATATTTCAACAAGTGGCCAATCCGGGATATACTCTCCTATAATAAGGAGTGGTGAATCCTATATCGATTACTCACTATCCTTCCATGCTTCATACTATACCCAATCTCTACCGTATGGGCTACTCTTTTACGAGCACCGAGCAATAGAGTCAAAGCATAGCAATCCACACTCAGGATGCCATGGTAATCTCAAGTCTAAAGATCACTTACACCATTGCCATTAAGAGTATAATTCATTAGCACTATGAATAGCAACTCTTGGCGGATCAATCCAATGAACTTGTTCTCTAACAAGCATCCACATACCAGCTTAGGTGTCACACGCCATAGTTGACGAGATCAACTACTACTTACCATAAGTAGAGGCAAAGTATGTGCTAGTCTTCCCATATTAATGATGTCCAATCTCATTAATACTACGACTAGGGATATTTAAGAATATAACTTAATGTGTAATAAGAGTCTCATCATTGTAACTCTTACAATCTCTTATACACAGTTAATATTCTATGGACTTTATCAAATAAACAAGTAATATTGATAACAAGTATTAAATGACAAAGAAAATGCCACATATATAAGTATAACACGAAATAAGCGTAATAAAAATCCCAAAAACTAACTTGGTTTTAGGGCATACACTAACACATTTGTGGTTCATAATTTTTGTTAACAAGACAAAGTTATGAAAACTAAATAACTATCAAATTATCTCCATAATTTACCAAAAATTAACACAAGTTTTAAAAACATTAAAAATAAATTTTGACATTGAAAATATATAAAACAATATTTAAGATCAAAATTACAGTTTTGCCCCAAGGATTAGCAATTTAAAATTTTATGAGCAAATTTTTTAAATGACACATTAAAATAGATAAATCCCTTAAATAGGAAAATTTATGGTGGTGGGTTAAAATTTGGTATTCTTTTTCAATAAAAAAAGATGATGACAACCCTATAAAAGAAATGATGAATGTGGTGGACTCTTTTAGCACAAGGCATCTAACCTGTAAGGTAAGTACTTTGAAAATGATAATGCAAATAAAATAACTTTAATTGCTTTTGGAATACATGATTACAATATGCCCAAAAGCAATTAAAGTGGACATGTATCATTCTCCAATGGTGGAAAATCAATATTGAAGTAAAAATTTGAAAGTTAAAGGGTCCATTTGGTTGGATGTAAAACATTTTCCTAAGGAAATTCTTTTCCTAAGAAAAAAATTTACATGTAAAATTTTATTTTCCTTACAATTTTCTAGTGTTTGGATGACAGTGTGAAAATCTTTTAGAAAATAAATTTTTTATTTTTTATTGTTAATATGAGCTAAATAGACTAATAACAATTGTAATAAATATTTGACAAGTAGATAGAGTCAACTAGAGATTGTTTTATTTATAATTAATCTTCAAACTAATATAATAGTAAAATATACATAACTACAATCATATTATTGTGGAGTCCAAAATTATGAAAAAATTAGTTGATAAGAATTAGAAACAAAAATTAGTTTAGTAATTGAAGTTATAAAAGTAGATATTTAAGGTTTAAGTCACTCTTGAACTCTGAGGAAAATAACTTACATTCATTGAGTATGTAAGTTATTTTCACCAAAGGAAAGAAAATTGAAAAATATTTTACACAAAAATATTTTCTGGTGTTTGGCACCAAGTAAAATCTTGAAAATATTTTCCAAGAAAATATTTTCAATCCAAATAAATAGACCCAAGTGAAAAACGTACCAAGTGCATTAAGTTTGCACAAATGTCAAGGTGTATATGCACATTCTTGAAATAGCCCATGACATATTGATCAAATTTCATTTTAGTAGATCTTAACATTCAAAGGATGTTATTCTCCTTAGTTCATGAAGATATTAATATTGTATCAATCAGAAAATTGAAGGAATTGCAAACCTGATACTTATTCTTCCACGAATCACTTGCACAATAGATTGAAAAGGACGACAATAATATCTCAATTTAGTCAATGAACTAAATGTAAAGTGAACTATGGACATAAAAAGTCATAATTTACAAGTGTAAGAACCTCACGGTACTATTTCTAAATTTGAAGAGGTCATGCATTTGTAAGGATTCATAATGAAGTTATATGGTTATATTAATGATAATTTAAGCAATCTGGTTAACATAAAAATATAAAATAGCTCAAGGGAAACATCGCAAAACATCTTAATGACATACTTTCATCTAAAACATGTACTATGCATGCAATTTAGTTTGTAGTTAGACAACAAAAAATCAGGTAATTAACACTGAAAGTTTAAAATTTTGATGCATACTAATATTATAAGATAGATAAATTGATTGAATTAGATAAGCTTCATCATATATTATAAGATAGATAAATTGATTGAATTAGATACAGTCCATCATATTCTTGTGTTTTCATTTTTTTTTTTTGAATTAGAGTTTGATCTTCACTTCTGCATTTTCACGTTCCTTTTTAGTCCTTCCGAAAAAAGTGAACAAAAAGGATAAAGTTGTTAGTGCCTTGTTTATTTGAAATTTAAACAAAAAGGAGCAAAATCAACCCTTTGAATTGTCATTCTAGTTAGTTATGTTATGTGTATAAATAAAAAATTGCCTTGTCTACCTTAAGAGCGAGTCCAAGGGACAATAATCATCTGAGCCTTTATCCTCCTTGCAAAGTGCCTTATTTTATGCTTCTCACGCCATTTATCTTAATTTCATATTGATCCTAAATAAAACAAAAACTCAATCGTTATCTTACACCAAAAAAGATGGCAGAGGAGAGGTGTGGAATTGGGCAAAATGGGGCCATTACGGGAAGCTTAGAAAATCAATGTTCAATGAATAGCATTAGCAACACCAATAATAGCAACAATAATAACAACTTGAACATCGCAAGTGCGGCTTACAACAACAATAATAACGGTAGCAGCAGCAGTAGCAACAACAACAATAACAAGGAACAAGACCGGTTTCTTCCAATAGCGAATGTTGGAAGAATCATGAAAAAGGTTATTCTAGAAAATGGAAAAATATCAAAGGATGCCAAAGAGACAGTTCAAGAATGTGTATCAGAATTCATTAGCTTTGTCACCGAAGAAGCCTCAGATAAATGTCAACGTGAAAAGAGAAGGACATCAATGGAGATGATATCATTTGGGCCATCACAACTCTTGGGTTTGAAGATTATGTTAGCCCACTAAAACAACATCTCAACAAATATAGGGAAGTAGAAGGAGAAAAGCTAAATATGCCAAAACAACAACAGCAGCAGCAAAAGCTTCAATTCCATAACCAAAATCCAAATTTGCCACCTTATTGTAGTGTATATTCTTCAACGAATCTTCTCTCTCAACCATCATTTGCCTCAAGGGATCAACCGTTTCCCTCGCCATTTTCTCAAAGCTCAATTCAGACACAATTATCACAGCAAGAACATATTGATTCTGTAGCAAATTGGTAAAAAGAACAAAATTTTGATGTTTTTAGATACTGTAAGATAGTATTTATATATTTATATCATTACATTCTTAAAATGACAGCCCAGTAATATTTTCTATGTAATGAGTTAGATACTGTTTCAAAGTAAGTAAAAGATGAATGATAAATAGATTTAGATTATATTTCCCTTATTGTGTTATATGTGTGTTGCCATTCAGCTTGAGTAATTCTCATGCTATTGATGCTTTAATCTAATAATTTATATGAACTCAGGAAAGAGCTTAAAATTTTTTGCATATTATTTTTATTGTATTCAGACAGGCGAATGTAGGGAAGGGCAGAAGAAACGGGAAAAGAGGAATCATGACAGTGAAAATTAAAGTCAATATGCTTAACTTGTGATAATTTTGTACTGAATAAAAATCATGATCTACAATAGTGCGTTTGATTTCTTAACAAATCAATCCATCCTTTTTTTTTTTGCCAAAACCCCGTACACGGGAAGGATACCACCCCTAAATTTTATTAAGATTAAAAAATTTATATGACGGGAACATAGATCTCACTTTAATAAGTACAAAAATATAACAAATAATTAAACAAGACATACTATTCCCTTTTACATAATTAAGCTAAACTTATTTTACACAAACAAAGATAAAATGATGAAGCATCTCCTAGACCTCCTCGTAGATAGACCATAGATAATGAAATTCCCCATTAAGAACCTGAATAAGAACCTGAGCATCACTTTCAATTATAAAGAGTAGATAACCATATTGCAAGCAACATTTAGCACCCAATAATAAAGCTCTAGCCTTAGCTTGAATACCACTTGCTACACTGAAATGAATAGAGAAGGCTAAAATAAACTCTCCGTTGCTATTCCTCAATACCCCACCTCCTCCTTCTTGTCCAAAATTCTCTTTTGAGCAGTTATCATGCCTTGAAAATCCACACGGGTGGGTTGGTTCGTGACTGTCGCGCCTAAAAAGACGGTACGGGTCGGTGACCTTTTTTGAAAAGAAAATTTTGGAAAAACTGTGCGTGTGTGAGAAAAAATCAAATTTTTAGTGAAAAAGTGTTATTTTTAGAAAAAACAGTATCTTGAAAAACAAAACAAGGCTGGGACTAAAATTGTAAACAATTTCGGCCAAATAATTTTGGAAAGGGTTTTGTAAAAAAATGGAGTTGCCACTTGGTATTGAGTTACGGTGTACCAAGTCACTCGCAAAATCATTATGAAAAACAAAACAAAAATTTTTAGAAAAATGTTTGAAAATCCTTTTTTGACTCTGATCTACGAAAAACCAAGAGAAAAAATTCCGAAAGTCACATTTGAAGAAAGGGAAGGCAAAGGCTCGCCCTCAAGGCACTCTTTCAACCTAGCCGAAATTAGTTGCAAGGCTTAATCAAAATTTTCTAAAATAACCCTAAATTTTATCGTGTTTGGATGTGTCTAAATGAATGCAAATGCTAAGTCTAATGTAATATCAGGAGTGTCAAGATGTCCTGTCGAAGCTTAATCGGGATTATTGCATTAATTGCGAAACCCGGAATAAGGCCTCGAGGGAGTCTCGAGTGTGAACGTAAAATGGAATGTAAAAAAGAAAAGAAAAATAATAATATAAATAGTAAGTGAACAAAGAAAGTGGGAATGCAGCATAACGGGTACGGAGAACTAAAACTCGTAACTGATTGTTCCTACTCACAGAGGGGGAAACGGCATGTTACACTGCCGCTTCATACGTAAGTAGGCAACTATTTCTAGTCAAATCACACAAATGACCTAAAATTCTAAGTGAAATGCAACCTAAATGTCGTGCATTGAATATCTGTCAAAAATAGATAATATATAATAAAATATATACAAAAATCATACGAAAATGGAAAAAACCCAAAAAAAGAGGAATAGTGCGTGGAATGATATGAAATGCACACGGGGAGTGAAACTAGTACTAAAATGACCTAAGGGTCTAGCATTGGACTAGCCCTTTCTAGAAATTCCCCACTGGCGTTGGACTAGTGGGAAGCGATAAAACCACGACTAGCATTAAACTAGTGTGGTGACGGAATACTAAAACATGAATCAAAATGACAAAACATGATCAAAAGCAAGAAACATATAAAGACATATAAGAGCACAAAACAGGTAAATATAATATTTAGATGCAAAATCCTAAGGAAAGTGGTAAAACATATAAGCACACCAGCATACAAAAGCACATAGGCCCTAACTATTACATCTGGGGAATTTAACTACAGTTTAAAGGGGAAAAAATAAAAATGACCTATCTATTACACTTGCTATCCATGTCGCGTCCTAAAAATCGTAAAGGGTACGAGTGGGTCGTTGACCGTCGTGCCTCGAAAAGGCAGTTCGGTCCAATGACCCTTTTCGAAAAGATAAGCTTTTGGAAAAACTATGTATATGTGAAAAAATCGAGTTTTTAGTTAAAAAAAAGTGTTATTTTAGAAAAATAGTATTTTTAAAGAAAATAAGGCCGGGACTAAAAGTGCGACAATTTTGACCAACTAATTTTGAAAAAGGGTTTTATTTTGAAAACGGAGTCACCACTTGGTATTGAATTAAGGTGTACCAAGTCACCCGAGAAAGTCATTTAGCAAAACAAAAATAAAATTTTAGGAAAATATTTAAAAACCCTTTTTCAATTTCGGTCTACTAAAAAACGAGAAAAGAAGATCTGGGAGTCACATTTGAAGAAAGGGAAGGTAAAGGCTTGCACCTAAGGCACCCTTTCTACCTAGCCGAGGTTAGTTGCGAGGTTTAATCAATTTTTTCTAAAATAACCTTAGATTCTATCGCATTTGCATGTGTCTATATGAATGCAAATCCTAAATCTAAATGGGATATTGGGAGGGTCTGAATGTTCCGTCGAGACTTGGTCGGGATTACCGTATTAATTGCGAAACTCGGAATGAGGCCCTGAGGGAGTCACGAGTGTAGATGCAAAATAAAATGCAAAAAGAAAAAGAAAAAGAAAAATAGTATTATAGATAATAAGTGGTCGAAGAAAGTGGGAATGCAGCATAACAGATACGGGGGACTAATAACTCGTGACTGAATGTTCCTACTCACGGAGGGTGGAACGGCCTGTCAATCCACTGCTTCCCACATAAGTAGATGACTATTTTTAGTCGGATCACACAAAACGACCTAACTTCTAAGTGAATTGCAACCTAAATGTCATGCACTGTCAAATGCTTAAAAAATAGATAATAATGATGATTATATACATATATAAAAATCATGCAAAATGATGAAAAAACTAAAAAGGGAATAGTGTGTGAAATGATGTAAAATGCACACGAGTGCACCTAGCACTAAAATGCCCTAAGGGTTTGGCGTTGGACTAGCCATTTCTACGAATTCTTCACTAGCATTGGACTAGCGGGGAAACGAGAAAAACCACAACTAGCGTTTGGCTAGTGTGGTGACGGAATAATAAGAACCAATAAAACATAAATCAAAATAATAAAACATAAATTGAAAGCAAATAAACATATAAAGACATATAAGGGCACATAAGAGCACATAACACGTAAGCATGATATCTAGATACAAAATCCTAAGGAAAGCAGTAAAACATATAAGCACACAAGCACACAAAAGCACATAAGTCCTAACTATTACACCAGAGAATTTAATTACACTTTGAAGGGGAAAAATTAAAAATGCCCTATCTAGTACACTTGCTATCTAAATACAAAAATAGTACATTTTTGCCAAATAATAAAATTCGAAACTAAATAGCATGAAAATAAAAATAAAAATAAAAATAAATATATATAAATACACAAAAAAAAGCATGTAAAAATAAGAAACATTTGAAGAAAATGCATAAAAATTACATAGGGTCACATTGGAGCATGTAAAAGAAAAAACTGAGAAGTAATTGGGGTACCTTTGTGAAGACCCGCTGCAAATACTAATCAAAATTAACAAACAAGTCAAGGTACCTCGATATAAAGAAACAAAGACTAAAATATGTAAGTATTAATAAATTGGAGTAAAATGGAAAGTCTAGCAACTAAGGGGACAAAAATAAATTTCTTTAAAACTTAAGGGGTAACATTGAAAATTCACACAAGTCTATGGGGTGCAATTGAAAATTACAGCAATTATTGGGAGGTCAAAACACTAAATTTCGGCAAACATGGAGTAAAAACATAAATTCCAGCAAGCCTAGGGGTGAAAGATAAATTACAGCAATCATGAGGGGCCAAAACACTAAATTCCAGCAAATATGGAGTAAAAACATAAATTCCAGCAACATATAAAGGACTAAAAATACAATTTCCAGCAATGTTGAGACATAATGGCAATTAATCCAACTTAATTATAGGAAAGTAAAATTCTGGGGGTCAATCAGTAAAAACCAGAAACTTAAAACACAGAATCCTAAATATACATGGCTACAGTGACATTAACAAAAATCCAAGAGCTACAAAATAAATATATATATTATCATTAAAAGAATTAGAGGAAGACCCAAAATCAAAACGGCATGGTTTTATTCACTAAAACCCCTTCTAATCAATTAATTAATTATAAAGAAAAACAGAATAAAACAAACAAGACAAAACAAATCAAACCCATCCCAACCAATTTTCTTTTATTTCCTTCTCCATTTTCTTTCTTCTTCTTCTTCTTATTTCTTTGGTTCTTCGTTTGTTAGATCTCTATTTGCCATTCTTTCCCTCTTCATTTCTCTCTAATCTTTGCCTTAGGTCCCTTTCTTTCTCTCTCCCTCGTGTCTTCTTACTCTCTCTACTCTCTACTTCTTTGTCGTTCTTACTCTCTCTCTGTTGCTCTCTCTTTCTCATTTCTTTATTCTCTTCCGTTCACTCGGTCTCGTCTCTCATCTTTCTCCTCTATGTCTCATTCTCTCTAATTACCCTGGCCACCTGAATTTCTAACCCCTTTCATTCACAAATTCTTCTATCCAAGACTCCAAACCTCAAATCCCCTGCTCCTCGTAGTTCAAATCCGTCAAAAGCTGTCAATAATTAAACACAACTTCACTACAATTGGATAAGGGGTCGACTTATTTTACCTATTCGAGCAAGGGAGATGGTGATTCTGGCGATGTAAGGCCTCCACTAGTGGCTTTGCAGTGGTGACAGATCGATTGGAAGGGATAGAGGTGGAGCTTGTTGGAACTCCAGTTGCTACTGAGCTGCTAAGTAGCTCGCTATGGTGGTGGTTGATTTCCAAGGGCATAGTGGTGAATTAGGATGGCACTATGGTGGATTGTGGCCGATTGGTGGTTTAAGGAGGAAGCTGTTAGGCTTCGTTTTGTCGTTACTATTTTTGATTTATAGGCAGTGGCTTGTGGAGAGGCTACTAGAAGTTTGGTGATGATTGTGAGGTAGTGTTTGTGGTACTGGTTTGATTGGGCAGTGATAGGGATTCGGTGGTGGTGAACAAGATGAATTATGGTGGCTAATTTGGCTATGGGTTTGGATTGTTGATGGTGGTTCACATGGTAACAGGGCTACTTGTGGTTGCTATGGCAGTTTGCGGTGGCGTGAGTGTTGGTAATTTGGTTTATTTGGGTTGTTTTTGTGTAGGTTTTGTAAGTGTCAGTGGAGCTACTGAAGATTTGGCCACAGGGTTGGGGTTGTTACAGGGGAAAGTTGTGGTGATAATTTTCGGGAGTTGGCAATTTGTTGGTGGTAGTTTGTGGTTGGTCAGTTGACTTGAGGCTCTGATTACGAGGTAGTGGATACTGAAGCATTTGTTTTTGGGACTGTTTTTATGTAGGTTGCCTAGTGAAGTAAGGGAATTGTGAGGCTAGTTTAGTAATTTTGGGTGACGTTTTCCGTGGTTGGCTCTAATGGATTGAGTTGGTGGTGATTGGGATGGTGGAATTGGGTGGTGGAGTTGCTGAAATTGGGGCTGTGAAACTTGGATGTCTACTTGGTGTGTTTTACAGGGAGTTTGAAGATAATTGCATGTTTGTGTGTGTTTATGTGAGGCCGTGTGTGATTGCGTGTGTGATTGTGTGTGAGTGTGTGTATTTGTTGTGTGTGTGTATCTGACATATGTTTGTGGTGTGTGTGAATTTGTGTGAATGTGTGTGTGAACTATGTGGTGTGAGAATGCTGTGTATAGTGCGTGAATGGAGTGAATCTGTATTTGGATTGTGGTGTAAATGTGTGTGAGTTGTGTGTGAATTGAGTGTGATTATGTATGTGGTGGTGTCTATGTGTGTTTGTGTGTGTGTGTTTGAACCAGAGTGTGATTGTGTGCCTGTGGGAGTCAATGTGTGTAATAGTATGTTTGGAGGGATTGGATCTGTATGTGTTTGTGTGAGCGTGTGTGTTTCATGGATGCAAGCGTGTGTCACTGGTGCATGTTCTGTGTGTGCTTGTATGTGTTTCTGATGTATATGAGTGAAATTGGAGAACTGTGTGTAGTGTGTGAGAGAGAGTGTGTGTAAGTGTGTAAAGTGTGCTTGTGTATTGTGTGAATTTGGGGGGAGTGTGTGAGGTAATAGTGTGTGTAGTGTGTGAGAGAGAAATGTGTGAAGTATGTGTTCTTGGTGTTCCAGGTGTGGATTGAAGATGTACTAGTGTGTGTTCTAGGTGTTCTAGGTGTAGATTGCAGATAAACTAGTGTGTGTTTTAGGTGTTCTAAGTGTAGTCTTGAAAATGTACTAGTATGTGTTCTAGGTGTTCTAGGCGTAGGCTTGAAGATGTACTAAAACCTAGTAAGTGTTGTTTTGGTGAAATAGATAAAACTAAAAATTAAAACTAAAAAAAACCTCTCTAGGCTTTTTTTTTATTTGTCCCAAAAATGGGCTATTTATAGTGCACAAAAGACTTATCTTCCAAGAAATAACTAAAAGACGAAAATGCCCTTGACTACCAAAATTACAACTTTACCCTTACAAAAAAAATTAAAAATTTATGTTCTCTCACAAAAAGTAGAAAAAATTAAGAAAAATATAAATAATAAATTTATCAATAGAAATTGATCCCAAAATAATTTAGAAAAATTTAGAAACATGCTTAAAAACTTAAAAATAAATTTGGGACTCAAAAATTGGTGAAAAATGAGTTTGGAATGTGAAATAACAATTTTGCCCCTATACTGTCAAAATATACGAAAAATACCAGTTAGCTTCGAAAAAATTACCGAAAATTAAAAAATGAGCTTAAAACCCTAGGAAATACATTTATGACTCAAAATTTGACAAAAAATGAATTTAAAATATAAGAATGATGATTTTGCCCCTGAATGCAGTATTTACAGAAAAAATAGCTATCGTCCCCTGAAAAAATAAAGAAAATTTAGAAAGATGCTTAAAGGATTAGAAAAATAAATTTGGAACCTGAAATGAGCTAAAATGGTGTTCGCAAGGCGAAATTACCATTTTGCCCTTATGCTAGTAAAATATAAAAGAATACCAATTAAATCTAAAAAAATCACAGAAAATTAAAAAATACGTATGAAAGTAAAAATATGAATTTAAATCCTAAAGCTATTGGAAAAATATTTATAGATAAAAATTACTATTTTGCCCCTCGAGATTATTGAAAAATTAAAATTTGACCCCAAAAAATATAAACACCTCCCCAATGTTTGAAAAATAAATAGTGTGTCAAAATTTGGTGTCTACAATCTAAATACACAATTCTTGGGAAATAATATTAAGTATCTATTACATTGCCTTTCTAAATACAAAATCTTGCGAAATATAGTAAAATCTAACCATCTATTACATTTTTGCCAAATAATGAACTTCAAAGCTAAATAGCATAATGTAAATAAATACACAAACAAAATATAAAATAAGAAACACATGAAGAAAATGCACCAAAAATCACAGTAGGAGCACTGTTGTGACGCCCCCAACCAGGGCCTATCCCAAACCCTGATCGGGACGCCTGCCTAGCTCGCGCCAGGTCTCAATCACAAGCAGTCATATGCTAAAAACATAGTTAAACATTAAAATTTACATACGTCCTCAAAATAGCTACATTGCTTGAGCCATTTAGCTCTCAAATGCAACCACCTGTTTAACTGTACTATACTAGGAAACCTTTCTCATGCACACTCTCTTTCCCTTCCCGTGGTTAGATACCTGTAAGGAAAACAAGTTTAAACAAGGATGAGCTTAAAGCCCAATGAGGTCCTTTCTTTTTAAATCCAGTCGAAAAATTCTTTAAAGCATATTTGTTTGAAAAGTGGATTTACACATATGGAACTAATATTAAATCAAGTAAACATGTGATCAAAAGGATACGTACGACCAAGTCAAGTACTGTTTAGAACTGAGTCATGTACCGTTCAAAATCATGTCAAGTACTGGTCATGATCGAGTCAAGCTCAAGATCAGATCCAATACCCTTCAAGATCGAGTCCAAAATATACCGCTCAAAGTCTTGTTCAGTACCATTTGAGATTACATGATTGTCACGACAAGTACTGCCCATGGGCGAATCAAGTACGTTGGCCTCCTGCCCTTCACCAATTTATTGCCTCCGGCACTCACTGGTTTGGTAGCTCGAGTTCTACCCAAGTACTTTTCCCATACACCCCCTTGTCCTACAAAACCTTCCTTGCAGGTAGGAAGGTGTTGAGAGACCAAGGTAGCCAGAACTTGGTGACCAGGCCCGCTGCCAGCTCAGCCAAGACCAACTACTCAAGGCCGGGCCCCAAATCATGCACAAGTATAACATGCACAAGCACACTTTGAATTTAACAAGTACCAGTACTGCCAGTGTGATAAAGTACACAACCGGACTTATATCAAGTATTATTAGCACTCGACAATCATGAACATGCATGAAGTACGCTTTACAAGAGCAAGTATTGCCCAGTGCGATAAAGTACACAACTAGGTTCATAGCAAGTACAACTACACTCAACAATTACAAGTACTTCCAGTGTGATAAAATACACAACTGGTTCATAGCAATTTAGACACAATTAACAAGTATAATGTCATGTTAACTGAATAACAAGCCACACTGTTAAGCCATTCAACAAGTCACATGATTTTCATAAAAATCGATGACAATAGATAGAAATGATTTTTGGACACTCACAATAAGCTTGTAATTTTCATAATATCATTTGCTTTTAAGTGCCAACAACAGTGCCATGATTTGGTAAAACAGTAATTGGTAAGCAAAAATGAGGTTTAGGACACTCACAGTAAGCTTGTAATTTTCATAATATCATTTGCCTTTAAGTGCCAACAACAGTCCCATGACTTGGTAAAACAGTAATTGGTAAGCAAAAATGAGGTTTAGGACACTCACTGGTTATATTCAATAGGTAGAGGTCTTCACGGCCATTGTTATCTAAAGTACCTACAATTAGGGGTTAAATTAGCAAATGTTTAATCTAAGATGAAAATGTATTTAACTAAAGAAGTTGGATTTCCCAGCCGTGGACAGCTTCTACACATGGTTTCTGGTTAGAACGTAACCGCAAGGGAGTCCGTAAGGCGAGGTCCACGGCTTCTGGTCATAGCTTCTTGACCGGTGTGTACTCAAATGGGCATAACTCTAGTTCTACTTGACCAAATTTTTAAAGCTTTATACCCTCATAAACTTAGACTCAAATATAAACATTTCTTGTGAAGACAACTATTCCTATTAAGCATCATACCATTCCCAAATTCTCACTCAAAATCAGTTCACAGCTTGTAGACTCAGCTCATCAGTCTAACCAAGGACCATATTTCATTTTATCATAACTTTCAATTGATATGTCAGTATGAGGAAAATGATCATATTTATAGAAACTACATTTCACGGACTATAATTTTTATGAAGGAGACCAGGTCAAATTCTAACCAAATCCCATTCCAAAATTAGCCCTCAATCTGGTGCTTTACCAACCCTGTTTATGCAGATTTGGTTTTCAGCCATATTCATGCCATTTCTGGGGCAATCCACAAAGAACCAGGGCATGAAGGTTATATGGTTCCAATCTAAATTCGTAGGACTACAACTTTTGTGAAGGTCACTAGCTCAAATTTTAACAATAAAAAGTTCGAAAACAGTCCCCAAATTAGCTCATCACCAACCCTGTTTGCGCAAGGATTGGTTTTTCAGTCATATTTATGTCATTTCTAGGTATCAATCCACGAGTAAGTGTGGCACAAGCCTTATACCATTAGAAAGCACTGTGAATCTAGTTTTCAAATCAATAAGAATTATCCAATCAAAGCTTCCTATAGAAAGTTATAGTTATTTTTCCAAAACTGTGCAACGACAACTGTTTTTGTCAATCACAATTTAATCAAAGCAACTTATCTTCGAGACATGCTTATTCAGTTTGCCATTATTTTTACACTTTTATTCACTAAAATTGAGTAGTAACAATTCTCCAGTTGAAAACAAGCCATAATTTCAACATTATCCCACTTAAAATCCAATCATAAGTGGATTCACTAACATACGTCACCCCGTATGAAGCTGTTTTTCAGCCAATTTCTCAAGGATGCTGGCATCGATTCATAAGGTTTCAAGGCATGAACCTTATACTGGTAGAAAGATCATTGAATCTAGTTTCTGAATCAACAAGAATCATCTCGTTTCAATCTTTCTAGACCAAGTTATGATCTTTTTTACTAAAACTGCTCCTGTCAATCGTTCATATAATCCTTGACACGTTCTTGTTATCCACCTAACGTTTGCTTAATTTCAACCCCATACATATATTTAATCCGATAAACATCAATTTTAGAAGTCTAATAATGCACAGTATAGCTCAAGAAAGCTTACCTTGAGCTTTGGAAGTCACTTTTCCTTCTTAAATTCCAGTTTTCTTCAACCCTTAGTTTGGTTTAGGTGGAAATATTGTCCGGTATTTTTTTTTGCTGCTTTCCAGGACGACTTCATCCTCGGTTTTCTTATCTTTTTTGTTAATTATTTTAGTATATTAAATGATATAAGGACTGATCCAAATCTTGAAGATGACTAATCACCCAATTCTCTCATTTCTTCTAATGTTTGGCCACGTCCTACTTGCTTCAAAAAAAATCAAAGCTTTCTTCACGCTTTTTCATTTCTTCTTTCTGTTTCCTTTCCTTTTCTTTCTTTCTTTTTTTTTTAAACTAAGTTTTATATAAAATGTGATAATTACTTCATTTATTAATTCAAATTATTTTGCCTATTATACACATAACCATACACGATCACAATTTACACTAATGTTTCTTAGTATTAGGATTTCGAGTGCTATAATCTAATGAACTAATTTTACAAATTTAATTACTAATATTGCCTATCCAAATTAATCTTTACAATAATGTTAGCACGCATATAATTGATTAGATGATTAAAATTAGATGTCAATGTGAACCACCTAAACTTTGGTAAATTACTTGCATTATCACTATTAGGTTCTAGAGTTTTCAAGTGTGACAAATGAGACATTAGATTTGTCAAATTGACCACTAACATCACTGCATTCCCTAACTTCAATATTTGTACCAATAATTAACTATATAATTAAATAGTGAAGCCATTAGTATTTGGTAAATTAATTACGAGTCATCACACACGTTGGAGCACATAAAGAGGAATTAACGAGAAATAGGAGTACCTCTCTTTGAAGACCTGGTACTAAGTGCTAAGAACATAAGCAAATGCATTAAAGGTACCACTATTTAATGAAACAAAATTACAAAAACATAAAATTCTAAAAAATTAGGAGTAAAAATGAAAATTCTATTAAACTAAAGGCTTAAAAATAAATTCAAACAAATCTAGGGGCCAAATGATAAATCCAAGTAAGCGTGGGGGCACAATCGTAAATTAAAACTAGGTAAGGGGGCAAAACAAATAAAATTCCAATAAGATTGGGGCACAACTTGAAAATTAGGGACCTAATTGAAAGAATGTAAAATCTAGGGGGTCAACCTACAAATAATAGGGATTAGATTGCATAAAAAATGAAATCTTTTTAGGGCATGCTAATAACACTTGAGAAGAGCAAGGGCTAAAATGCAAATATGCACTACAAATGAAATAAAAAATAGAAAGTGCTGACTAAATTCAGACTAAAATAATTAACTAATAATAACTTAACTAAATGAACTTAAATAATTAAATCAAGCTAACTAACCAGATCCCAAAACTGATCAAAATCAGCCGAAAAAAGGAAAACTAAACACAATAAAGGAAAAAGGTTAAAAGCAATAGAAAACCCAAACCCAAAATTGTTCCAATCAAGTTTTTTACTTTGCCTCACACCCGAATTGACAAAACTCTACCCAAATCAATTTTCCTCTGAAATTCCAAGTCTCCTTCTTCAATCTGACTTCCCCTTCTTTTCTCTCTTTCACTCGTCTCTTTTCTCTCACCTCTGTTCTCCCTTTCCCTTTGATTACCTCTATCTGATTTCTCTCCTTTCTTTTATTTTTATTTTTTGTTCTCTCTATTCTCTCTAATCCCTCCCACCAAATGACAAAACTAGTTTCTACAAAATTATTTTCCCTTCGAAACCAAAGGGTGAAAAAATGGCAGTGGTAGCAAACAGTTTGGTTTGGGGGAAGTCGTGAATAATGGGGATTGAGCCTAGCAGTGGTGAGGGTGTTGAAAATGATGACTATGCGATGGGGATTTGGGGAGGCGGTGGTTGTAATTGAATTGTTTTGGACTCTCATTTGTTTGTTCTTTGTGCAGTTTTCGATGGTGGGTTTGTTTTACAAGTAATGGCTCTGTGATTTCCAGTCACGGTTATAGGGTTACAGTTGAGTATTAGTGGGCAATTGGTGGTTTTGGTGTTGGATTGGGGCTATTGGTAAGAGGGCTATGATGTTCAATGGGTTGCAGTGGTGGTTGGGACTCATTTGGTCGTGAATTGGATGGTTTTATGCGACTGGGCAGGTGGTTATTTGGTGAATAGGAGTGGGTTTTGGGGAAAGCTAATTGGTGGTGATGGAAGGAGCTGTTGGGTGGTGGTGGAGTGATTGAGTGAATGATGATGGAGTAGCTTGGGCTAATTTTTGGAAACTGATGATTGAATGGTGATGGTGATTGAGTGGTGATTGAACTAGTGGAGGGATTTGAGCTTTGGCAGTGGTAGAAGAAGATGGTCCAATGGTTTGGGGGTTACTTTGAGGTGGCGCTCATGGAGGTGGAGTGGCGGTGGAACCGAGTTGGAGAGGGGCTTGTTGGTCATGGTTGAGCTGGTGAGGTGGTGAGTCACTGTTGGTGAAATTGGTTGCAAGGGTGGAGGATTTGGTGATTGTGGGGTTTGGACTGGAATGTGCCTATAGATGGAGGTAAAGCAGCTAATGATGGGCTGCGGTTTTGATGCAAAACTGATGGTGATTGGGTTGTTGAACGACGTTCGGTGGGGACTAACTGTTATGGCGTTGTTGAGGGTCTTTTGGGTGTTATTTGTTGTTGTTTTTGGGCTGTTAACGGCAGTGGCAATGAGGTTATGTAGTTGTTTTCTTGTGGCCACTGATGAGGCGGTCGTTGGTTGGGGATGAAGGTGTTTGAGCTTTGGGTAAGGGGAGTTGTTGAAGAGGGCTTGTCGAATTTGTGAGCTGCTGTTTGGTGTTTGTTTTTTTCAATTGAGGATGGTTTGTGGTGGAAATAATGGTGGATGATAGTGGAATACTGGGACCCTTTTGAAGGGCTGATTTTTGCTTTTTTACGTTTGATTGATAGTAGCAGGGGAGGTGCTGGTGATGTGGTTTGCTCTTGATAATTTGGGGCTTAAAGGTGTTACAATTGAGGATGAATAAAAATTGTGTGGGCATGGCTGAGTATGTGTAGCTGACGTTATGGTTGGTGGAAGAGTCTATAGTGATCTCAAGCAGTGATGGAAGAATAAAAGGGATACTGGTAGCTGTCAAGAAGAAGCAAGCTGTCAATGGTGGAACCGGTAGTTTGGTAATGAACAAGTAGTGGAGATTGAGTCAGAGGTCTGGTTGTTTGGGATTCCAGTGGCTTTAGATGTTGACCAGTGATGTTGGCTTTGTCTAATAAGGGTTTGAGGTGGCAGAAAGTGAGATTAAGAGGATGGTTTTGATGGGTTCTATGAGCTAGGATGGAGGGAGGGGATGGTTCTATGATGGTTGAGGATAAAGGAGGAGATGGGAAAGAGCATGTAGGAGGCGGTAGGAGAGAGACCCAGAAGAGACACCCAGACCCAAAAAAGAAAAAACTAGAAAAAGAAAAAGAAGGAACAAAGATTTTGCAAAAATTATAAACGAATGAATAAGTGTTAAAAGCGATACCTTTGAATGATGAAATTAACTGGTTTGAGTGGTAGAAATCTTTGGTCTTTTTGTTAGCTTGGTGAAATATGATTGGAACTTTTCTTGATACATGTGTGTTTTTGTGTGTGGTAGTGTGTGCCCAGATCTTTGTGTGTGTAAAAGAGTGTGTTTGTGTGTGCCTTTTATGTGTCTTAGTGTGTGTAAGAATTAATGTTTGAAATTAAGTGTGTTGTGTGTGCAAAAATAGTAAGTGTGTGTAGTATTTTTTTAATTTTATTCTCCTTTTAATAATCCCAAGTGGGGTTATTTATAGTGTAAAAAAGTCTTATCCTCCAAGAAAAGGAGAAAAGACCAAAATGCCCCTGATAATAAAAATTACAATTTTATCCTAAAAAAATTTGACACAAAAATTTAAAATTAAAACTAAAATAATAAAAAAATGTCATAATTTTTTTAAAACACCCAAAAAGTAGAAAAACCAAAAAATACAAATAATAAATTTTATATCACAAAAATTTCGATCAAAATATATTTTGATGTAAAGTGACCGTTTTGCCCCTAAATATGTTATTTTTAGCAAAATAGTAGTTGACCTAAAAAAAAGACCAAAAGTTAAAGATACGTTTAAAACCCTAAAAAAATAAATTTATAACCCAAAATTTGGCGAAAAGGGCAGTCAAGAGGTGAAATGACCATTTTGCCCTTGTACTGATGAAATATACAAAAAAAAATAGCTATTGGCCTCGAAAAATTGCCAAAAATTAAAAATAAACTTAAAACCCTAGAAAATGAATTTAGAATCCAAAAAATTGGTAGAAAATGCATTCGAGGTAATAAATAACCATTTTGCCTTTGAACGTGATATTTACAGAAAAATAGCAATTGTCCCTGAAAAAATAAAAAATATAGAAACATGCTTAAAAGCCTGAAAAAATAAATTTAAAACTCAAAATGGGTGAAAATGGGGTTTGTGAGCAAAATAACCATTTTTTCCCTGTGCTGGCAAAATATAGAAAAAAATACCAGTTAAACACGAAAAAATCACAAAATTTCATAAACATGTATAAAAATACAAAATGCACATTTAAAACTACAACACTAATGAAGAGAAATAAAAAAGAAGAACAAAATATTTACATGCTTGAAAATTGCTATTTTACCGCCCAAAATAGTTGACTTTGCTCTTTTTGCTAAAAAATCAAGATTTAACCCCAAAACTAAAAAAATGCCCCCTAATGTTAGAAAAGATAAATGGTGTGTCAAAATTTGGTGTTTACAGTAGCCATCAATATTCAACTTTAGCACTCCTACACTTGGCTACAACCATTTAATCGACTTGAATTTGTTGATTTTTTTAATTCTAGCTAACTCTTCATAAAAGACTCTCTAGCTAGAACCTGCAACTTTAACTCACAGAAATTGGATGTTCAACAAGTCCTTAAGCTCCAAGATGATAACATTACAAATCATTTCTGGTGGGGGCAAAATTCCTTCAAACACAGCCTTCTTCCTAACTTTCCACAGCCACCAACAAATCAAAATTGGCGCCAATCTATGAACAAATTCCAAAAATTTGTTACAAGTCCTCCAAACCAGCCAAGCCATTATATATACTGTAGACACTAAATTTTGACACACTGTTTATCTTTTCCAACATTAGGGGCACTTTTATATATTTTTTAGGGTCAAATTCTAATTTTTCAATAAAAAGGGAACGAAATCAGCATTTTCGGGGGACAAAATAGTAATTTTTAATCATAAATATTTTTCATTAGTTTTGGGGGGTTTGAATTCATTTTTTGTACTTTTATACACATTTTTAAATTTTTATGATTTTTTCGAACTTAACTAATATTTTTTGCATATTTTGACAGTACAAGGGCAAAATAGTCATTTTGCCTTCTGAATATTTTTCCCCATCTTTGGGTCCCAAATTCATTTTTAAGTTCTTAAGCATGTTTCTAAGTTTTTCTAACTTTTTTCGGGGTGAATTTCTATTAACAAATTTATTATTTGCATTTTCTTAATTTTTTTCATTTTTGTAAGAGAACATAGATTTTTAATTTTTTTGTAAGGGTAAAGTTGTAATTTTGGTAGTTAAGGGCGTTTTGGTCTTTTAGTCATTTCTTGAAAGATAAGTTTTTTGTGCACTATAAATAGCCCATTTTTTGGATAAAAAAGAAGGGAAAAAATAGAATTCCTAGAGAGTTTTTAGTTTTTAGTTTTAGTTTTTGGTTTTATCTCTTACACCAAGAACACCAAAAACACACAGTTTTTCCGACGTTTATTTTCAAGTTTTCACCAAGAACACCAAAAACAGCTACTAGGTTTTAGCACATCTTCAAGCCTACACCTAAAACACCTAGAACACATACTAGTACATCTTCAAACCTACACCTAGAACACACACTAGTACATCTTCAACCTACACCTAGAACACTAAGAACACACACTTCCTTAAATCACATACACTACACACATTACACACATTCACACTTTCCTCTCACACAGTACATACAATCACACGTTCCCCTTCACTTCATGCACACTCATATAGGTTCTCACACACCACACATAGGCACACACTTCAAATAGACACATAATTCACACATATAATCACGCACCTTCATAACCCACAGCCATTCAAACACTCACAACATACGCACACATCACTCTCACTCAAACACACACTCATGCATACATCAAATAGACATCAAATTTGCACACGTACACATTCATTCCCACACACTCATACTCAACTCCAATCCCTTCAAACACATACGTACAGAGTCATTTACACACACATAGCCAATCCCTCATATATTAACAAGCACATACAAGCAATCACTCACACATTTACACACGCTGCTGCGCGATCAGGACTTCACATACATGCACATGCACAGCCAAGAAAACAGCCACACAACTCAATTTCCATCCAATACCACTGAAATTCCAATATCACAATTACATCACCTTGCCATTGTCAAAACTTGCAAAGAATAGATTAATCACTCCAAGCCACCAGACACAAACCAGCGCCACCATTAAACCTGTGCCAAGCCCCCTAATTATCCCACCAGTTCACTCATCACCACTGCATAAAACAACCAACCCAGCGAAAGCAATCCTCCACCGCCTGCCTCAATCACTGCCATTATCACCTCTGCAAATGGCTCCAAAACATGCCCAACAACAATCACCAATAGCTCCCCATCCACCATTCAATACCAGTCACTTCCTTAGGCCCCCTTTCCCCATCATTCATTGGTCCACCATCATCTGCTCAGCCTAAATGCCTTCACCATAAACCTCAAATTATAGCAATAAACCACTGCTAGCAACTGCAATTGCATCCCAAGAATCTTGCAAAACGATCCCTCTTTCCCCTACATTAGGGACCCTCCCTTGTTCTATTTAGTTCAAATTCTCAACCAGAACATACCCTCGAACCATCCTAAGTTCCACCGCAAATCGCCATAGCAAGACCAAGCCTCATCAAGCTACTCAAAACAGCCAAGCAGACCCAATCGAACATAGCCCCTCAAGTTCACGGCTAAACTAATCTCAAACAGCCCAAACCAATGACATCTCACTCATAGAAACTTAGTTTACCCATATCAACTCCAAAACACAATCAATGTCCCAATCGTCAGCGATAAACAATTGGCCCAAGCCACAATCGAACGTGCCACCGTTCACCTACCCAAATTCACCAAAATAATCCGCCAAACTACCAGCGATCATCCACCCCACAACCTGCAAAGAAACAACCAGTGAAGCCACCTATTGAATAATCAATTGTTGGTTTGAACGAGCAGCCCCACTGGACCACGGCCACTGTAGGGTCTTCTCCACCCAGCTTCTCTGCCAACCACCAACGTCATTAAACCACAGCCAAGACAGGTCCACAAAGTCGCCTGCTATCCACCACCGTGACCAACCAAGAAACCACCCTTACCAAGTCCCCTCTTGAATCTGAGTATATTCTCTTAGTCCTTTCTTCCAATTTATCTAATTAATTTTTGATAAATATGTAGATTATGGCAGATTAATTGTGGATTTGATCCTTGTTTCTTGGGAAACTTTGAGCGAATTGGGTAAAGTTGGTTCTTATGAGGCTTACACCTCTTAAATTGGAAGAAAGCAATTCAAGGGAGAGAGAGAGAGAGAGAGAGAGAGAGAGAGAGAGAAGAGAATAAAAAATACAGAGAGAGCTTGTTGGACAGAAGTTGTAGAAAAGATAAAAAAAAATAGAGGAAAGAAGAGAGAGAAAGCAGCGATAGAAACGGAGAACAGCGAGAAAGTGGATAAGAGAAAGTGAGAGAAATGAGATAGAAACAGAGTGCGGAGGAGAGACAAACAAAGATTCTGGAGAGCAAGAGAGCAGGGAGAACCAGAGAGAGGAGGAATAATAGAGAGAGGAAAAAGAAAGAGAAAAGAGGAAGAAGAGAGAAAGAGAGAGAGAGCGAGAGAGAGAGAGACAGAGAGAAGAAAAGAGAAAGAAAAAGGGGGATCTGATTTTTTTTTTATTTTTTGATTTTCATTAGGTTTAATCATTTTCCCTATTAAATTTACTTTAATTAATTAGTAGTTAAGTTAGTTATTTTGGTTAACTAATCTAGTCTATTTTAGAATCATATGTTTAAGGTTATTTCATTTAAAATAATAACAATTGGTGCCTTTGGGGTTTTGAGTAGCTTCAATTGTATCTAAAAACTTTTAATAGCTGCATTTTAGTCCTTACTATTTCTAGATTGAGCCCCCTAATTGTAGCTTCTTTCAATTGAGTCTTGATTAATTGCAACTAGTTTTAGTAATTGCTGGAAATTACACTTTTGTGCCCCACCCTTGCTGAAATTTATTGTTTTGCCTTGCAATTTGTTTCATTTTGTATCTTTACCCCTTAGACTCATGTGAATTTTCAATTTTTACACCTTAAGTATGCAAACCAAGCTTCTCTACAAATACCAAACTAACCAAATTAGTGCAACTCCCCGAGTCAATAGCAACACTACACACCTTGTCATTGACGAAGCACCGAGTACGGAATATAGACTCCCTTCTCACGTCATGCCCATCCCCTTTAGGTTGCTCACCTAAGGCCTTTCTCATGATCAACGCCTCTCCTGTAGCTGGTTGACACTCTTCATCACTTCCTCCTTCCAAAGGTGGCATTTCCTCATCACTAGATGTGACACTCTCCACCTCACCATTGTCATGGATAATCATGGCCCTTTTATTTGGGCAATCTGCAGCCATATGCCCATATCCCTGGCACCTATAACATTTGATATCACGAAATTTGGAAGGCGTCCCCATCTTCTCCTTAGGCTGATTTTTATGACCAGCAACCTCCACTTTGCCTCTCTCTCCTTCTATAGGTCTCAGATTTGCCTACCTTCTCTCCCATCGTATACCCTATTGTCATGCCAATTGGGTCTCCCATATAAACTCGAACCAACCTTAGACCTCCTTGATCTGAGTTGCTTCTCTACTTTCTCTACCTTTTCTACCAAGTCTTCAATCTCTACATAATGTTGCAACTCAACGATCTCCTGAATGTCTTGATTAAGTCCAGCTATAAACCTTGCCATAGTAGCTTCACGATCCTCCTCAATGTTAGCTCGGATCATTGCCATTTCCATTTCTTTGTAATACTCATCTACACTTTTCGATCCTTGCCTTAATGTTTGAAGTTTCCTATGAAGTTCTCTATAGTAATGGCTGGGTACGAATCTTCACCTCATCACAGTCTTCATTTCATCCCACGTTCTAATGGACCTCTCACCATATCTCCTTTTGTTGATCACCAGTTGATTCCACCAGATACTCGCGTAATCTGTGAACTCCATAGCTACCAACTGAACCTTCTTCTCTTTAGAGTAGTTGTGGCAATCAAATACTTGTTCAACTTTTCGTTCCCATTCAAGGTACAGCTCAGGATCACTTTTTCCTTGGAATGAAGGGATCTTTATTTTGATGCTTCCAACGTTACCATCACGATTGGGAATACCTCCATCATGGTCACGTCCCCCTCTTCTAAGCCTTCTATCAAACTTTTCTTCATCATTAGAATCCCTGAACTCCTCTATTGGGGTTCTCCTTCTCCTGCTTCTTGATCTAGCAAGTGTATGCTCCCATCTATCCATTCGTTCATGCACTACATTCACCGCTTGCCTTATACCCTGTTGGATGCTTGCAGTTAAGGTATCTGCCAAGTCCTTAATGTTAAAGGCTCAAGATTCCCCTTCGTGAGTCATATTGTGTCACGTGTATCTACAAGAAATAAAATGACATAACCTGGGAAAAACTCAATTTGCTCTCAAGCACAATTGAAGCACAATTGACGTGATAGGGGTAGATCTCCCTTCTTGTGTGTCACAGGAACATTCCCAAAGGACCGTCTTGAAGATCAGGCGATAATCCAATCCAACACCTCCCACGGAATTGGACCAAGATTATCAAAGTACACGAACTCCTTGTTGAACAGTTTGACCCCAATCCAACCCGTGGATTGAAACCAATCTAATTGAACAAGAACAAACCCAAAACCCTACCCAAACCTGTTGAATAGAACTCAAGGTATAAAGTAAACTCTCAAGAATCACTCTTGAAAAGTCACACGAAAGTTCTCTTCCAAGAACTCACAAACTCTCATAGAGAGAAAATATCAATTTCCATTGATTAATTCATCGTAAAAACATAATCATTCATAACTCATTAATAAAACAACACTAATGTTAGCCTTATATAGGCATTAAAATCCCTACAAAATAAATATGGAAAGTCTAAACTAAGTATAACTCAAAAACTAACAAAAAACTACTGAAAAATAATAAAATCACAAAGTCTGTTCCGAAGCCATGGTGCGTAACCACAGTGCGGGTTCAGGCCACAGGTTCGATCAGAAACTTTTGTTCTTCATGCCCAACTCTCTGATGGTACTCGCGAGGCTATCTGCGGCGCGGGTTCATGCCGCGGGTTCGGTCAGAAGCCTTCCCTTTTGCTATTCTCCTCATGCTTTGCTTCATCCAAGCTTGCATAGTCTTCCAACTATGTTCGTGCTTCAACTTGAGCTGCAAAATAACCCTCTAAACGCACGTATCCTTGAGCAACCTTCCACAAAACTTGGACCAATATTTCGAACACCAAGTTAAACATTCTTGACTGAAAACCTTGGTAGCCTTTTGGTGACGATTTGAGCGCTTTGAAACATCCAATTCACATGGACTAATGATCAACCCCATTGAGACTTGAATGATACGTTCAGGAGCTACCACGTATGTATCAAACTCCCTTCTTCAAAACGACTCTCCCTCGAATCGTCATCCAAGGTATGCAAAACATGGGGCACGATATGAAGTGTCGAATCCTCAATCACAGCATCATGATCCTCCAATGATTCCTCAATGTGAGCACTAGGATGTTCCTCCAATGATAGCATTCGTTCATTTTCTTCAAATTCCTCCATTGGTGCATCACGTCTGCCCTCTATTTGCTCATCTATCGGTGACTCATCAACTTCTCTCTCCCCTAAAGGCAACACGTCTTCCTTTGCAATTGTCTCCGTTGGTGGTGGTAGATCATTGAGCTCCTTTTCCTTGCTAAGACCCTTCTTTTAGACTAACAAGTTGAAACTTCAAGTGGAACACCTCCTTTGCTAAATATTCAGGGTAAGAATATCTTCAAGAGATCTCTTCAACTCAACCTCGCTTTGTGGCTCAGTTTTAACTCTATCGCTACTCCACCTTGACTTCGACTCCAAGCAATCTTCACAGGGGTGTTTCTTGCTAGCCGTGGATGTAACCCGTTGACTACACCTTCGATCAAATCGTTCGTGAATATATCTTGTGGACTGAGCAAATGCAAGCTTTAGTTCTGACTCGATTGTCTCCTTGAGGTTCTTATAATCATATTGCTCGAATCTACCTCTTCTAGCCATGTCTTAATAATCTGCAAAAATAGAGCAAATTCTCTCCAAGTTGTGACTTTTATAAATATCTCTCTTTCTTTTCACCTTTTCCACTCAAGTTTTTCCCACTCTTACAACCCTTTTTTTTTTCTTTGTATTTTTTTTTCTTTAACAAGCACCAACAAATCACAAAATACAAAAATTCAACTCCAAAAACAAACAAAAATAGAACTGGAAAAATTCCTGAAACAAAAAAAAAAAAAGTTGAATGACTAGTACCCGTCGTGAACAGTAAACCCTAGTGTGAATAGTGCTCGATGAACAGTATTGCTACACTACGGTGAACAGTGATGCAATTTTTTTTTTTTTTAAAAAACAACAACTAAAAGATCATAACTTTAATTCAAGAAAATTTCAGATCTTGAACCAAGAACAACACTAAACAACTCGTACACAAAAATTAAAAGATATATCCAAATGGATTGACAACGAAAAGAGATATACCCAAGTGGGTTAAACACAACGAATAAACCTGATTTTCTTTCAAGATCCAATAGCTCTGATACCACTTGACACGATCGGGGTTGATCTCCCTTCTCGTGTGTCATAGGAACATTCCAAAGGACCGTCTTGAAGATCAGGCGATAATCCAATCCAACACCTCCCGCAGAATTGGACCAAGATTATCAAAGTACACGAACTCCTTGTTGAACAATTTGACCCCAATCTAACCCGTGGATTGAAACCAATCTAATTGAACAAGAACAAACCCAAAACCCTACCCAAACCTGTTGAATAGAACTCAAGGTATAAAGTAAACTCTCAAGAATCACTCTTGAAAAGTCACACGAAAGTTCTCTTCCAAGAACTCACAAACTCTCATAGAGAGAAAATATCAATTTCCATTGATTAATTCATCGTAAAACATAACATCATCATAACTCATTAATAAAACGATACTAATGTTAGCCTTATATAGGCATTAAAATCCTACAAAATAAATATGGAAAGTCTAAACTAAGTATAACTCAAAAACTAACAAAAAACTACTGAAAAATAATAAAATCACAAAGTCTGTCCGAAGCCATGGTGCGTAACCACGGGACGAGTTCAGGCCTGCGGGTTCGATCAGAAACTTTTGTTCTTCATGCCCAACTCTCTGATGGTACCCGTGAGGCTATCCGCGGCGCGGGATTCAAACCGCAGGTTCGGTTAGATGCCCTCCCTTTTGCTATTCTCCTCATGCTTTGCTTCATCCAAGCTTGCATAGTCTTCCAACTATGTTTGTGCTTCAACTTGAGCTACAAAACAACCCTCTGAACACACGTATCCTTGAGCAACCTTCCACGAAACTTGGACCGATATTTCGAACACCAAGTTAAACATTCTTGACTAAAAACCTTGGTAGCCTTTTGGTGAGGATTTGAGCGCTTTGAAACATCCAATTCACATGGACTAATGATCAACCCCATTGAGACTTGAATGATACGTTCGGAAGCTACCACATACATATCATTAAGTCATATATAACTTTGTTTTTTAATCCCCTTAGTTGCTAGAGTTTACGTTTTATCACCAAATCTTATTAGTGCTTCATATTTACTTATTTATATTGAGGTACATTGACATGGTTTTTTGTGATTTAAGCATTTGTACCAGGGTCTTAAAGAGGTATCTCTATTTCTCATTAATTTCTCTTTAAGTGCTCCAATGTGTTTTTTTTTTTTTTGTATTTTCTTCATGTGTTTCTTATTTCATATCCTTTCTGTGTATATATTTACTTTTATGTTATTTAATTTCAAAATTTTATTATTTGGTAAAAAATGTAATAGTTTGTATTTAGATAGTTGATGTAATAGTTAGATTATGTTTCTCATCTTCTTACAAATATTTTTGTATTTTTGGATAGCAAGTGTAATAGATAGGTTGTTTTACTTTTTCTCCTAAAAAATTGCAGCTAATTCCCCCAGTGTAATAGTTAGAGCCTATTTGCTTTTGTGTGTTTGTATGTTTATATGTTTTACCGTTTTCATTGGGATTTTTGCATCTGGAATATCATGTTTACTTGTTGTGTGCCCCTACGTGTTCTTATATGTCTTTATATGCTTATTTGCTTTCAATTCATGTTTTATTATTCTTATTCATGCTTTATTAATTTTTTATCATTCCCTCACTACACTAGTCCAATGCTAGTTGTGATTTTATCGCTTCCCCACTAGTCCAACAGTAGTGGGGAATTTTTAGAAAAAGCTAGTCCAATACTAGACCCTTAGGTCATTTTTAGTGATAGTTTCACTCGTGTGCATTTCATCTCATTTCACAACACAACTCTCCTTTTTAGAGTTTTCCATATTTGCATGACTTTTTTGTATATATTTTATGTAACATCCCACGTCTAGACTGGCCCAATGACTTTTGAGCTTTAAACTACAGGCTCAAAATACTTAAGCCAAGTTATTTAGTAGCCCAAACGCAGGACATTACATACTAATAACTTTTTCTTTCTCCCACCGATGTGGGACTTGGGGTTTCACATTTTATTTTATCATTACTTTAGCATTTTGACAATGCATTACATTTAGGTTGCATTTCACTTAGGATTTAGGTCATTTGTGTGATCTGACTAGATATAGTCATCTACTTACGTGAGAAACAGCGGATTGACTGGTCGTTCCTCCCTCCGTGAGTAGAAAAAGTCAAAGTTATGAATTATTAGTCTCCGTTCCCGTCATGTTACATTCCCACCTTCTTTGATACTTACTATTTATAGTATTTTCCTTTTTTCTTTTTTGCATTTCGTTTTGCATAAACACTTGTGACTTGCCTCGAGGCCTCAACTCGGATTTCGCAATTAATGCGATAATCCCGACCAAGCAACGATGGAACATTTTCACCCTCCTAATATTCACATTTAGATTTAGAACTTGCATCCATTTAGACACATTCAAACGCGATAGAGCTTAAGGTTAATTTAGAAAAATTTGATTAAACCTTGCAACTAGCTTCGGCTAGGTAGAAAAGGTGCCTTAGGTGCAAGCCTTTGCCTTCCCTTTCTTCAAATGTGACTCCCGGACTTTTTCTCTCGCTTTTTTTCGTAGACCGGAGTCGAAAAAGGATTTTCAAACATTTTTCTAATTTTTTTTTTGTTTTGTTAAACGATTTTTGGGTGACTTGGCACACCTTAACTCAATACCAAGTGGCGACTCCATTTTTAAAATAAAACCTCTTTTTCAAAATTATTTGACCAAAGCTGTTGCACCTTTTGTTTTTAGTCCCGGCTTTCTTTTATTTTTTAAAATACCATTTTTCCTAAATAACATTTTTTCACCAAAACTCAATTTTTTTCTGACACACACACACGGTTTTTTTCTTTAAAAACCTATCTTTTAAAAAAGGGTCATCGGACTAGACCACCTTTTTGGGACGTGACAGTCAATGACCCCACCTGTGCATCATTTCGAGGCGCAACATATACCTTAATTGAAGATTCCTTATATATCATTCCCGCCACACTACCAAAAAAATTCCAAAGCCATTGTGCAATTTCTCCTTCACAAAAAACATGATCTAAATTTTCTACTGCTGAATTTTTGCGGCAAAAACATTTAGATGGAATATGAAAACCAAAATTACATAAAGAAGAATCAAGTGGAAGGCGATTTCTCAATAGGCATAGAGCAATCAAAGAAACTTTTAGAGGAATACCAGGATGTCAGATTCTACTAAACATAAATGAATGAGCTCGAGGGTTTTCAACCATCTCAAAAGCTAACTTCAAAGAAAATTCACTTGAGAGAGACGGCTTCCAAATCATCCTATCTGGTTGGTGCCTTTTAGGAGCTGGATCTCTATCTGTTTAGCAATACTCCTAGGGACCCATAGAGATAATCTCTCAAAATCCCAATCTTCCTCCCTACATAAGAAATTTAATCGAGGATCAGAGACATTGAGCAATTTATTTGCAAGAGAGCCAGAACCATCTAGTTGTCAAACCAAAAATTAACATCTTCAAACTAAATAATCCATCCCATGTTAAGTTCTACCAAATCTTTAACCTTCAACGTTCTCCTCCAAGTGTGTGAAGTATTTTGTGTATTCTCAATCATATATGGGTGCACCTTCTTACAATGTTTGACATCCATGAATTGAGCCCATAACGACTGTTTTTGACGGTCTCCACCATAATTTAATTGAGAAGGAAGTATGAACCTATTTTAACGACTTAAAACCAACCCTTCCTATCTCCTTCGGCTAGCATAAGTCATTCCATTGAATTAAATGATGCTTGAAGTTGCCATCAACTTGTCCCTATAAAAAGTTAGCAAAGATCCCTTCCACTATATTTAAAATTGAAGAAGGAGGTGATGCTGCCGCTAACAAATAAATTGGCATGGATGAGAGAACATGGTTAATCAACATCAATTTACCTCCCATAGAACGCAACCTATTTTTCCAAGATTGCACGTAACTCACCACTGAGTTGTAAATATCCATGAAAAAATGTTTTCACCATCTCTCAACAAAAAGATGATGACCTAGGTATTTCACTAGAAATTCTTTTAAAGGAAATCTGGTGTTTTGTTTTATGATACCCTTTCTTGTTGGTGGAAGTCGAGGATGAACCATGAAAGAACTCTTCTCCACATTAACCTTTCGACAAGATAAATTCTGATATTTGTTAAGCTCATCCATCACCATTTTAGGGAAGAAGCCATGCCACTTAAGAAGATGATAATATCATCCGCATATCCTAAATGACTTACCTGCAAACAATCTTTAGGCAGCTGGAAACCATGAAAACCAAAGTGAATAAAAAAACGTAAGAAGTTTGGAAAGCACTTCAGCTCCAATAATAAAAATAGTTGTGGTAAAAGATTGTTTTGTCTAATTCTCCAAAAATCCTTAAAGAAACCACATGAAGAACCATTAATAATCACAAAAAACCAAAGGTTTGAAATCAGCCTCCAAATCATGTCAAGCCATCACTCTCCGAATCCAAAAGACCTCAACACCCTAATCAGATAGAACTAGTTCACCCTATCATACGCTTTTGCCATGTTAAGTTTAATGGCAACATTTCCACCCCTATTAAGCTTCTCCATCCTAGATAAAATCTCCTATGCTATCAAGTAATTATCATATATAAGCCATCCTCGAACAAATCCACTTTGATTGGTAGAGATAATGTTAGGCAAAATAGGAGCCAACCTATTAGCTATCAGCTTGGAGCAAATTTTATTAAAGAAAGTACTCAAGATTGTGGGTCTAAATTGTGAAAAATCCCTAGGGGTTTTGACCTTTGGGATCAACACAATAGAGGTTGAAGTGACAAATTTTGGAAGCTTCGCCTCATAGAAAAAACTAACAATTGCCTGATGAATGTCCTCATCAATGATCTCTCATGCAGATGTGAAAAATTTTCCAGTGAAACCATCTGGCCCAACTGCATTATCACCATCCATACTAAAAAACACTTTCTTCACCTCTTCTAATGATGGAATTCCCTCTAAAGTTTCATTCTCTTGATCGGTCACTAGTTTTGGAATTATACCTCCTAACTCCTCCATCAAAGGCATAAAGTCTTCTTTAAAACGAGAGGAGAAAAACGTACAACTTCAGCCAAAATATCTCATTCATCTAATAACCATGAACCCTCAGCATCTTGAATTCTGTTAATAACGGAGCTTGCTCTACATTGTTTCATCATGGAATGAAAGAACTTAATGTTCTTATTGCCTACCTTCAACCATTTTATTCTAACTTTCTACTTCTAGAAACTCTTTTCAACTGCTAAAGTCTATCTCAGCTTTACACTTGTAGCATTTAGCCATTCTTGATTTTCATCCGAGATAACTTGTTGGAGGCTAACTCAACTTTAGCCAACTCTTCTTCAACTAACTGAACTATCTTTTGAATATTACCAAAATAATATCTATTCCATATTTGGATTTTTTGTTTCAATCTCTTTAACTTTAAACCTACCATTTGAATAGGGGAAAGCATTACATTTCTATTGCCAAGACTTCTTAACAACCTCCATAAAACTAAAATCATTCACCCATGAATTAATAAAGCAAAAAAGACGTGGCTTATTATCCATCCTCATTCTAGCAAACATCAGTAGTAGAGAATGATCTGAAGGGTCCTAGGCAAATGGATCACTGAAAACTCAAAGCTAGCATCTGAGAATTCAGTATTCATTAGGCAAGCAGTCCAATCTTTTCTAAATTCTAGCTCTACTATACTGATTATTACTCTAAGCAAATGAAGAACTAGAAAAGCCAGCATCATACAAACCAGCAGCAACCGTGAAATTACTAAATTCTACAGGTTCTAAAAAAAAGATGAAATAGTTTCCCACCTTTTTTTTCAGAAGAATCCAAAGCAATACTAAAACCCCCACTAACTAACCATGGGCTGTGCATTGGTTTATCAGTGAATAATCCTTCCCATATAATTCTTCTATCATCATTAGTGCAAGCAGTATGGACAAATGAGAATACCATTGGAATCGAAAATGCATTATGTTGAATCTCTAAGGATATATGCTATCCCTTCCCCTACCCACAACCAAGCACATGAGGATATTATTGTAGAAAACCCAGATAGAAACATTATCATTACAGTGTATGTGATCAAACTAAAGACGCAATTTAAATGAGCCAGCTTGTACAAAATCAACCCACACTTTACATACACAAAGAAATTGAATGTTGTATTATCTCACTATACTTCTTAATCTTCTAAAATGTGAAGGTTTAACTAACCCTCAGATATTCTAGAAAAATAAATTAATCATTAGATAAAGGTTGAAAGGGATTACTTGAATTTTTTGATGAGGAACGTAGTTGTCTATCCGAGATCATCACAAAGCAAACACCTCTTTGCCTCACTCTAACTTCTTGAAACAAATCATCAGAAATTCTAGAAGTTCCAAGGTTCGAGGGATCCAAATGATCATCCAAAGTAGCTTGACTCTAGGAGATAAATTCCCCACAGATATAGGTAATTGTTCCACATTCACTGCATTACCCACACAAATACCTTGTGAATCTTGTGCCACATCCCTACTGGATTAAATTCAACTTCTTCAAATTTCTTTTGAGCATTATTTGAAACCTTTTCATGAGTTGGGTGTACTCGGCCTGTGTTTGCATCTTGTATATCAATTGGTTTCTAAATATTCTCTACATGTGTCGCCGCTACAACTACTTCCTCCAATTGAGCCAATGTAATGCTCTCAGCCATTTGTCCATGATCAGAATTTCCTACTGTAGAAAAATTTTTATTTGTTCTTTATTCAGCATCACCCAATGTTTTTCTTTCTATGGAACTACCTGATTGTTAGCAGGCTCCTTTCCAACTCTATGACTGTTTAGATTCTGTACAAGCGCTACCTATTCTTGGAGAAAGGATTGGTTTTCTATATTTTTTTGACAAAATTCCCTTGCATGGCCTTAGTGCCAATAGCTTGCAAAATACTTAGATAGGTTCTTAGGTTCTATAGACTACCAAAATCCATCCAATAAATCTTCCAAGCCTAACCAAACCCGTGAAGTCAATTCTCGCAGCAAATCTATTTCCACACATATACGTGCAACACTTGGATGTGTTAAATATAAAGTTGAGGCATTAACAATCAACAACCTCCTAAAAGTGTCTGACGATTGAGAAAAAAATGTGCTTATCAAAGAAGTGCAAAAGGAAGACCAGGGAGAAAGAATCAGACAGGAGCCAACGAAGACTCCTTGTTCACATGAAAGTTGGGGGTCCTTTATTATTATTTTTTTTGGCCAAACCCATATACCGGGGGGATGCTGGCTCCAATTTTATTCATAAAGTTAAATGAATTAGGAGGGGGACATCAACCAAAACCTCCAACACATGGATCCAAGGCAATAAAAAGCAATAGTAAAAAAAAAAGATATTACTCCCTTACGATGACTTGACATAATGAAGGAAAACCAACAATAACTATATTAACAAGACTCCTAATTTGTGATGGTAATTGTGAAGAGTTGAAGAAATGAAATTGAATTTCAAATACTCTCTCTTCTCTCTCCTCTCGCTCTAACTGTTTGAATTTCAAATCTGTCTAGTGGCGGCCATGGCTGTTTCTTGGCTAGCCGCCCCAAACCATCCCTCCTCTCCACCAGGCCATGATTCTCCTATGCAAAAGAAATCTTTTTCTCAACTTTTTTTTGCATCTAACCCTACCTTGATAGATATTAAGGCCCCCTCTTCCTACAAAGGGAAGGCGGCTGTATTTTTTTCGAAAGAAGAGATTGCACAGGTTGCTGAACCTTTCAAGTTGTCCATTGTTGGGAAGTTTTCTCATGGAAGACCAAAGTTGGAAGAAATCAGAAAATTCTGCTCGGCCTTGGACTTGAAAACCAATGTTTCAGTTGGTCACTTGGATTCTCGCCATGTTCTCATCAGATGCACATCTAAATCTGACTTTCTTCGACTTTGGACAAGGGGTATCTGGTATGTAGGCAAGTTCCCAATGCGAACTTTTCGCTGGTCATCCACCTTTTACGTAGAAAAGGAGTCTTCGTTAGTGCCTGTTTGGTTCTCTCTTCCAGGTCTGCCAATTCATTTATTTCAGAAGCAATGTTTGTTCTCAATTGTGAATGTTGTGGGGCGTCCTCTTTTTATTGATTCTGCTACTTCTTCATTATCACGCCCTAGTGTTGCTAGGGTTTGCATAGAGGTTGATTTGTTGAAGGAGTTTCCAGATTGTGTGTGGATAGGAATTGAGGGTGAAACTGGTAATGGTTTCTGGCAAAAGCTTGTCCCGAAAAACTTACCTCCTTATTGTTCTGCATGCTGGAAATTGGGACACTCAAAGATGGAGTGCAAGAAGGATAATGCTGGTTTGGAAGTCCCTGTTACGAAGAAACATGCTGAACCTGTTGCACAGCAATATGTCCCAGTGGTTAAGGAAAATAAGAAAGCTGAAATTTTGCAAGAGCAACAGTTGCATGGGGGTTCTGTTGCTCGTCGAGAAGATCCTTCCATTGCTGAAGACCTTGAAAAGGAGCATTCTTTAGATAATAACAACGCAGCTCTTTTCATAAATCCTATGTCTGATAATGATGTGCAATCTGGTGATGCTGTCGATGGTGAGAATGATTTGAGGAAGGAGCCATCTGCACAAGAGCAAAGCAAGGTGCTTGAACTGTCTACTGATCGTTTGCACGCTGTTAATGGGACAAATATGGAATCCAGGGATGATACTGATGGGGAACCTGATCGAGCAGTGGTTCAGGAAAAGACTGCCAAGGGGTTAACACTGATGGTTGATTCTTCTTTACAAGCATCGGAAGATGGGGATGGTACTCAATCTATCTTAATGGATGCACATCTAGCGGAGGACAGACCTGTGCAGGTGGAGTTGCTGGCTTCGGAACCTTCAAACTTTGATGTTATTCGACTGCCCAATTCGTCTGTTGGGATATTGGATTCTTCTTTTGATCATTTTCAGCAACCAAGTCGTGGGCATAAAGGAATCAGAGCTAAATTTCCTTCTGATAGGGAGCTCAGATCAATGGTAAAATCCACCCATAATTCATTCTCACCATTATCTGATGATTAGATCTTTATTTTGGAATATACGTGGGTTGTCCAAGGCCTCTCATTGTCGTCAGTTTAAAAAAGATAATAAGGATGTCTAACATCCAATTTCTGGTTTTATGTGAAGTAAAAGTGTCATCCAATAAACTGAATTTTTTCTGTTGCAAACTTGGGTTTGATTATGCTTTGAATAACGCAGCTGACTCTTTATGGGTGTTTTATAATAATCCTTTTAATTGTTCTTGGGTTGGGGATGGTGACCAGCACCTCTCAGTTTTGGTAGATCATCCATATTTTGGTTCTTCGATTGTTGTTTCCATGGTTCATGCTAAGTGTTTGGCCCAAGATCGTATTCCTATGTGGGAGAATCTTCTTAATGATAAGAGGGTGAATTTACCGTGGATGGTTATTGGTGATTTTAATTTAATCATGGATGAGAATGAAAAGAAGGGTGGAAGGCCATTTAACATGAGTCATGGAATTGAATTCTTGGATTTTTTGAGTAACTCTAATCTAGTTGATGTAGGTTTCACGGGGATCTCCATATACTTGGTGTAATAATAGAATGGGGGCTGCTCGGAGTTGGAAAAGACTTGATAGGCTCCTGGTTGATGATATGTTCTTGGAATCTGGTTTGAAAGTATCTGTTCAGTATTTGGCTCGCATGCCATCGGATCATGCCCCATTATTGATTAGTACCAGTGTCAGATGTGATACCAAATCTAGATCTTTTAGATTTATGAATTTTTGGACTAATCATCAGGCTTTCTTACAGGTTGTCGAAGAGGCTTGGAAGACCCCCTCCTCCGGATCTCCTTTCCGGAGTTTAGCTGTTAAATTGAAACATACAAAGGAGGCTTTGAAGAGATGGAACAAGGAAGCCTTTGGAGATATTTTTCAGAATGTGAAAATGGCAGAAAAAAATGTGGAGATGGCAGAAGCTAATTTATTGGTGGATAACTCAGATGAAAATCTTAATTCTCTATGGAGGGCTCAGAATCTGTTGAATAATCATTTGGCCGTTGAGGAGCAGTTCTGGAAACAAAAGGCTCATGTTAAATGGATGCAAGAGGGTGATAGGAACACTCAGTTTTTTCACTCGATGGTGAAACAAAGAAGGGTACAATCTACCATTCATAGAATACGGAGTGCTGATGGCCAATGGCTAGAGACGGATGATCAAATTGGTCAAGAGGCTTCTTCGTTCTTTGCATCTCTTTTTTCTGATGAAGGGGTTGATAATAATGCTCCCCTTCATATGATTCCAAAGATCTTGACCTTGGAGGACAATCAGAAATTGGAGGCTATTCCAACTGAAGAAGAGGTGCTTAAAAAAATTAAAAATATGGATGGGGAGAGTGCTCCAGGACCCGATGGCTTTACTGGATTATTTTTTACCAAATCCTAGAGTATCATTGGCAAGGATGTGCACCAAGCAATTGCGAGTTTCTTTGTAGGGGCTGAACTTCCGAGATGTATTACTTCTACCTTGTTGGTGTTGATTCCGAAGACGAAGGCACCTCAACAATTTTCTGAATTCAGACCGATTAGCCTTTGTAACTTTATCAATAAGGTCGTATCCGGTATTCTTTTGGATCGCCTGGCAATTATTTTACCTCGAATCATCTCTCCTCAGCAAAGTGGCTTTGTACAAGGAAGGGTAATTTCTGATAATTTCTTATTAGCTCAAGAATTGATTGGGGGTATTGGTAAGAAAATTTTGGTGGTAATGTTGCTTTAAAACTAGATATGGCAAAGGCTTATGATAGAGTGTCATGGCTTTTCTTGATTAGGGTTTTGAGGGCCTTTGGGTTTGGAGAAATGTGGATTGACATGATATGGCGAATAGTTTCCAATGTCTGGTTTTCAGTTCTTATAAATGGTGCGCCATTGGGTTTCTTTAAATCATCTCGGGGCCTTCGTCAAGGAGATCCTTTATCACCAGCTTTGTTTATCATTTCAGCTGAGGTTTTGTCTCGCTCTCTTAATAGTTTATATCAACAGAAGGCTTTTGTGGGTTTTAAAGTTCCTAAGGGTTGTCCCCACATTACACATCTGGCTTATGCTGATGATGTTATTATCTTCTCTGGGGCGAGCAAGCAATCTTTGAGATTGGTAATGAGGTGTTTGGAAAATTATGAACATATATCTGGCCAAAAAATTAATATTCAAAAAAGCTGTTTTCTGGTGGATCATCGCATGAAGCAGGAAAATAGAAGGAAGATAGCTCAATCAACTGGATTCTCTTTTAAGCCTTTTCCGGTGAAATACTTGGGATGCCCCTTGTATATTGGTAAAAGAAAGTCAGTTTACTTTTGGGATGTTGTTCAATCTATTTTATCTAGAATTTTGGCCTGGAGAAATAAGATGTTGACTGTGGGGGGTAAAATTATTTTAATTAAACATGTTCTTTCCTCTATTCCTATTCATATTCTTGCTTTCCACTAATCCTCCTAAAAAGATTTTGCAGTTGATTGATCAAGCTTTTGCCAGATTTCTTTGGTCCTCCACGGATGAGAATAGGAAAAGACATTGGATAAGATGGAGGGCATTGTGTTACCCTACTGATGAAGGTGGCCTTGGATTTCGGTCTATGTTGGAAGTGCATGAAGCTTTTGCTATAAAGCTCTGGTGGAATTTTCGTACTAAGGAGTCACTATGGGCCGACTTCTTACGGTGCAAGTATTGTTCATTCTATACATCCCTAATTGTGTCCAGCAAGCCAGGGGCTCTTCTTTGATGTGGTGTAGAATGCTGAAAGCTAGGGATATTGCAGAGTTCAATATGCAGTGGATTTTATTTTCTGGTCGTTGTAGTTTTTGGAACGACAATTGGACTGGTTTGGGACCTGTTGGCTTGGAGGTTTCAAATACAATCTTCTCAAACCGTGGCTGATTTTGTGTGCCATAATAAATGGAATTTTACTGAGTTAAGGAAATGGGTGGACTCGGAGTGTATTTCAGCTGTTGCACAATTCCAGTGCCCGAATGCTATGGATCCAGATAAAATTGTCTGGACTCCAAATTCTAATGGTCTATTTTCCTTTTCTTCAGCTTTTCAGTTGGTTAGAGCTATCAGTTGTAAATCTTGGATTTTTGAGAAATTATGGCTTCCCACAGGTTCCTCTCAAGCTATCATTTTTTATGCTTCGAGCTTTGAAGAGTAAACTCCCTACAGATGAGATGCTGGGTCGACTGGGTATTCATGGGCCTTCTAGATGTGTTTGCTGTATTTTATCACATGAGGAAACCATTGATCACTTATTTGCATTGAGTGACTTGGCAACCGGAGTATGGAGGTGGTTTGGTTCGCACTTCAATTTAATACTTGTCAGGAACTCAATCAGGGAATTCTTGGTTTCTTGGTGGTTTAAGTGCTCCAATAATCCAAAGGTAAATTTCCTATTACATGTGATCCCTATCTTTATATGCTGGCATATTTGGAAAACTAGAAATTCTATTGTCTTTGATAATGCTAGTCCTAATTTATCACAAGTTATTCGTGCAATTTGTAGTGATGTTATGGCTGCATTTGTCATTAAATTCAAGGACAAGAATTTAAATAATTGGTTCGATTTGATGCAAAGTGTCTTCTGTAGTTCACAAAAAAGAAGTTGTCCAACTTGTCAGATGGGTTAAACCGACTTTAGGAAGGTTGCTCTTAAATTCAGATGGTTGTTCAAGAGGTAATCCAGGTGAAAGTGGTGGGGGGGGGGAATTGTAAGAAATTCTCATGGTGATCTTATATTTGCATATCATTGTTATTTTGGGAAAGCAACAGGTTTCTCTGCAGAAGTCCAGGCCTTACTTTTTGGGATCCGATTGTGCAAAGAACGGGGGTTGGATGACATTAATATCCAGCTAGATTCAAAAGCATTAGTTGACTCCTTATTGCATGGTGGTAAGGGGCCTTGGTCGGGTTTCTCGACAATTGGATGAGTTAAAAGCTTATCAATGGTCTTCTATCTCACATTGTTTTCGAGAGGCGAACAAAGTTGCTGATGGTCTTGCTAATGTTGGCTAGTTCTAGGCGATGTGATAAAATTTTTCTTAATCTTTCTGACTTGCCGAAAGAGGTTGTAGGTGTTTTTAAATTGGATAGGCAAGATGTTCCTTCTTTACGAATTAAGACTTCTTATGTTTAATTCATATAAAGGAGTAGTACTCCTCGTTTATTTTTATAATTTTCCATCTTGTTATATGGAGACCAGGTTATGCCCTTCTCCTTATTTTGTAAATTTTTAATTTATTAATAAAATATTAGGAGTGGCGCCCACCCCCGTGTACAGGGTTAGCCAAAAAAAAAAAAAAGAAATTGAGATAATGGTAATGTTGCCAGTTTATCTGCCACCACATTTGCGTTCCTGTGAACATGAACAATAGACCCATATATCTCAGATAGTAAGTGATGAATATGTCTAAGGTACAAGTAAAGAGATCACTTTCCAGCATGATGCCTATGAATACCAACACTTATGAGTCAACCTCAGCCGTAACATTCTCCAATCTTTGCTCCACCACCAACTGCAATCCAGTTAACAGGGCTTGCACTTTAGCAAGTAGGACATCTTCATCCCCAAACTCTTCATAAAAGCAAAGATTACCTTTCCGGATTCATCCCTTAGAACTCCCTCTCCTACCGTCTTATATGCGGATACTGATGCATCTGTGTTGAGCTTGTAAAAACCTCTTGGAGGCTTAGAACAAGAAATAGGCTGAACTATATACCATGGACCAACCTTGAAAGTAAAGAATTTGGACCAATAATTGTGCATATCACCTTCGAATTTAGCCTTTGGAACAAAGAAAGATGCTCCAAACATTTGAATAAACCTACCCTTTTCACAAACAACCTTGGTAGACAATATTTTTGAGCCCTGAAACTAGTTTCATTTCTTACTTTCAATAAGAATATGTGAAATATCAATAGAGGTAGATGAAATAAACCAATGCATCAATAAGGATGATATGCACACAAAAGAACATTTCTTGAGTCTAAAAAAGGAAAGTAAAACCTCCAAACTTCACTTGCAAGTTAACCTCGATAAAAAAACATGCATTATGATTTCCATTTCATTACAACCAATGCATTTGGATGCTAAGATGAAATACCAAGACCACATAACAGCATCAATAGGCAAATAGTTAAACAATGACCTCCAGACAAAGAAATTAACTTTTGAGTGGCAAACCTGATAACCAAACTTTTTTTCCAAAACCATAGAGTGATAGCTTATGATGTACACATTCCCATGCAGACAAAGTTGAAAAGTCCCCAATTGTTGAAGCAGCCCATATGATTTTAATCCTTTGCTGAGTATCCACAGGAATTCACAAAATCTGATTAACCAAAGAAGGTGGTATCAAGCCTTCAGCCGAGATTCATTCCATCCACAAAAAGAAAAAAATTAGCAACCATAAAATGTGGCAGGTTACTTATATGACATAATGGTGCCAAAGCATCATCACCAAACCACCAATCATGCCAGAAATGAACCATGCTTTCACCAATCTTCCATCTAATATGAAATTCCGCCTGGTCTCTAATATTTTTAAGTCACCTCCATAAAAAAGAACCAGTTATATCAACCTGTGCCAAATGTTCATTCTGAATGTATTTAGAAATAGGTTAATTACATTTACCACCCAGGAGGTTTGACCATATTATCGAACGAACTCTGTATTTTTCGTAAAACTACAATCAACCCCCCAGAAGTAACTTGTCGTTAAGCTAGTGTAATAAACAAGATGAAAAGACAAAATTTCCTCAAAGGAGAGAATCGTACAAATTTAAATTGAAAAGAATGACTTATCAAATGTCTAAAATACCCTGATACACAACAAAGCCACTTGCCTTTATTCCTTCTCCAAACAAAGCAAAAAGAGACAAAAGCATCTGTCTCTTTCCTCCACATTCTCTCTACGATTGTTAAGAGGTAGCAAAATCAGTGATCATCTGCTTGATTTTTGCTGCATTTTCAGTGAAAAGCAATCACAAAAAGTGTTGTTGTGATCAAGCAATTGAGCAGATGATCATTGGTTTTGCTAAATATGGTGTCCATTCTACTGAGATGCAATTGTTTAGAGCAAAACAAAAGGCAGTTGAGCTAATTGATGGAAACCACGTGATTCTTACCCTATTGCCTAAGTATTGCATGATGATAGTGAGAACAAATCTAGGGAGTATTGCAAAGATTGAATTTGAAATGAGTATTGGTTCGGTTGTGCCTTCGGTGAAGAGAATGTTTGTTGGTATTGATGGTCTGAAAAAAGGATTCATTTCTAGTTGTCAACCTTTTATTGGATTGGATAGTTGTCATTTGAAAGGACCTTGCAGAGGGTTATTGCTGGCAGCTATTGGACTTGATGGAAACAAAGGGCTATATCCTATTGCATATGCTATTGTTGAAAGTTAGAATAAGGATAGCTGGCTTTTCTTTTTTGAGTGGCTATCTCAGTTGTTGGATGGCTTTCCAAGGGATAGACAATGGACATTTATGACCGATTGACAGAAGGTATATCTTAGAACTTCTATGCCATGAATTCTTTAAAGTTGTTATGGTTACTTCTATTGTTAATATAATTTGCTAATTCATTTTTTTTCATTTTATTTGTATCAACAAGGTCTTATAGAGGCTATAAATGAAAAAGTACCTCATGCAGTCCATAGGAAGTGTTGCATGCATATTTTGGGCAATTTTAGATCCAATTTCTAGGTTTGCTATTAAGAAAGTTATTTTGGGTTGCTGACAGATCATATACTGCGCAAGGCTTCAAAGAAGCAATGGAAAAGATTAGGGAGTTGAAGCATGATGCATTTGAATGGCTGCAGAAGATTTCAGTTGAGTTGTAGGCAAGGCATACATTTTCGATTGAGCTAAAAATGATCATATCACCAACAACATATCTGAATCATTCAATTACTGGGTTGAAAACCTTAGGGAAAAACCAGTTTTGACCATGATGGAAGGTATAAGGTCAAGGATTATGAGTAGGCTAAACAAAAGATATGAAAAGGGATGGGTTTGGAAGAGTAGTGTTGGACCTAATACTATCATTAGGTTAAATAAAGTTGCTGAAACTTGTAAGAGGTGCACTATGTTGTTTGCAAATGGAGAAGATTATAAGGTGAAGGATAATGAGGTCACTTACATTGTGAACCTCAAGGCTAGGACCTATGATTGTAGGGTTTGGGATTTAACAAGAATCATGTGTGTCCATGCTGCAATTGTCATACTTAATAGGAGGGATAAGTTGGAGAAATATTGTCATGTTAGCCTTTCCAAGGAAACATAGTTGATGACTTACAATCATATCATACATCTAGTTGGAAATGTGAAGTTTTGGCCTGAAATTGATGTTCAACCTGCAAAAGTCAATCCACCTGTTCTTAAAAGGAGAGCTGGTCGACCGAAGAAGGCAAGAAAAAGACAGCCAAGTAAAGCCTTTGTTGTAGGAAAAAGGTCATCTACTATCACTTGTGCTCTTTGCAAGGAAATTGGTCACACCAAAAGAACTTGTGAGGGAGGTCCAAAAAGAGACAGAAGAGGCATTTGGAAAAGAAGATAGGTGAGTAACACCACTAACATTATCGTTCTTTCAAGGTCTACCATTCTAATTTCTTCGTATGTCTTATTTGTAGATGAATGAACAAAGAGACAGCATGACAACACAAGAATCCAGTGAAAATCAGATGCCAACACAAGAATCTGTTGCAAATTAGGTCACAACAAATACAAGCAGCCTCTTCATAGCACAACTCTAACAACAATGTATCACTTGATGGCATGTTTCGATGTATAAGAGCCTCTTCCTTACTTGGTGAAAAGCTAGTTGGAAATATTATGTAGAGGGAGGCAGTAAGAGAGAGAGTTAAGATTGGTGAACTAGTTCTAGCAAGAAATGGTTCCACCAAAGGATCATCTCAAACTACCAAGCCTGCTATGGCCAAGAAATTAGTTTAATTGTTTTGCTCTACCGGCTTGTATTTTGTTTGGAACTTGCTGAAGCATTTTTGCTTAAAAAAAAGTTGATGTATTTTTGGCTTAAAACAAGTTGTTAGATTGATGTTAATGTATTTTTGCTTAAAACAAGTTTTAGATTGATGTTCTTGCTAGATTAAGATTATGTTCTTTGATACTATATATGTAAACATTTTGAATTAATCAAATTTGTTGAGCTGTTGAAATTTCAATATATTGAACTTTATTTGTGGTTGGGTATTGTTATGATTGTTGCAAGATGTTGTTATGGCATTGTATAAGTACTAGGTTAAACAATTAGTTTAGGTATCGGATTAATTCTTTAGCAGCCTAATTACACAATTAGTCTAGGTATTCCGTATGGCTAAAGTCACTCAACATACATAATGAACACTCTGCACACAAAGAAGTTACATTGCAGTTTTGCAAAATTACATTTTTCAGTGAACAAAATGTAAATTTCTAATAAACAAATATAACTTTCAAGTAAACAAATATAATGAGTGACTTTAGCCATGCGGACGCCCCTTAAAAGGAAGCAGATGTCTGCTTAGAATCAGCAGCGGGTATCCAGTTGGGACAAGTTTGAGGTGTGTGAACAAAATATAAATTTTTCATTGAACAAATGTAACTTTTTAGTGAACAAATATAACTTTCTAGAAAATAAATGTAACGAGTGACTTTAGCCATGTGGACATCCAGCTTAGAGTCAGTAGCGGGCATCCGGTTGGGACAAGTTGGAGTTGTGTGAACAAAATATAACTTTCTAGTGAACAATTGTAACTTTTCTATTTCTTTTTTTGGATAAAGTGCACCAAAGGCTATCAAACTTTTGAGTATTTTCAAATCACCCATCAAACTAATTTTTGCCTCAATTCGGCCATCGAACTTCCTAAATATTTCAATCAAACCATTCTGTCAATTTTTCCATTAAAATTGACAGAAAGCCTAGTGCGTGCATTGCACACACCATTACCAAGGATAAAACATACTTTTTTCTAGCCAAGTCTTTCTCTTTTTATACTACTAATTCCTCTCCCATTTTTTTAGTCGACCAAAATTTTTATATACTCTAAAATTTCTTCTCCAAATTTTTCACTGTCAAGAAACCAATTTCCAATTTATGTAAATTGCCACTGTGGAGTTCAATGTACAATGAGGACCGCTTGGACACCTTGGAATCCAGGAAAAAGATATGGTGTTTATGGCATCAATGATGTAAGAACATTTTCTTTGGAGGAATTTGCATTAATATGAATGTAAGGTTGACGTTTTAAAGGTGAAAAATTGCAGGATTTAGGCTGCAAATTTTGGAAATGGCTTGATGAAGAAATTTCTCAACGAGCCAAAGAGATCATACCTGGATTGTTGAGAAGAATTAATCGAATGGAATTGGAGTTGGAAAATGCTAATGAGAGATTACGGAGACTTGAAAAGAAGGTGGAGAAATTAGAGGTCAAAGTAATGAAATTGAGTGAAAAAGTTCCGAATTAGGAAAATTGGAGAAACAATGTCGTGCATGGCTCTTGTAGGAAGTTGGATATTGTTAGTATCAATTGTAATAGAGAATGACCAGTTTGTAGTTAGTAATAAACGGCCATTGCAAATTTGTGATTCTAGAATGTAAGATTGTTGTTGAATGTATTGCTTATGTATGTTAATGTAATCATTTTGCAAACTGTTAAATTGCAGTTATGGATCTCTTTGCTTAGTTTATAATCACAGTTGGTGTTGTTATCCGAAAATCAATTTGTACAACTATTTTGTTTTAATGTAGTGTTGTTATTTTCTAAACTTGCTTACTGATAAATTAGCTCGAGTTGTTGTGCAGTTGGTTAAAAGAATATAATTGCTTGGATTTGGGGCACCACAAGTTCTATTTGTGACAAGTTGATAGCCATGATTTATTGTGACAAAATGGATAGTTGAGATGTTGCCATGTTGACCAAATTTGAACTGAAAAATGCCAAAAACGAGGTGATTTTGGAGAAAAAATTAGTTACATCAAAATGCTTAAAAATTACATCAGAATGCTAAATAGTTATATCAAAATGTTGAGGAATTACATGATCTCCAACTGTTAAAATGCTAAAGAGGTGATTGTGGTCCGGACGTCCACATGGTCGTCCGGACCCTCGTCCACATGTATTTTGACTTGGTCCGATTCGGACGTCCACATGGTTGTTCAGCCTCGTCCACATATATTGTGAATAAATGTAAATTTTCAATGAACAAATGTAACTTTGAAGGAGTCGGGACCTCGTCCGCATGTACTCTGACTTGGTTCGATCCGGACGTTCGCATGGTCATCCGAACTCTCGTCTGCATGTATTCTGAACAAATGTAAATTTTCAATGAACAAATATAAATTTTTAGTGAACAAATGTAACTTTGAAGGAGTGTTTAAATTGTTTAAGAATTTTTTACTAAGCTTTGGTCGTAAGAGGAGGAAGACTAAGTGTAAAAAGTCTTTTGTGTCCGCAGTTTGGCGCATGCAAACCACACTCCCAACTTTTTGTTAATTTTCATGGAAAAATTTACGGAATGGTCTAATTGAAACATTTAGGAAGTTTGATGGCCTGATTGAGGCAAAAATTAGTTTGATGGGTGATTTGAAAATACTCAAAAGTTTGGCGGCCTCTGGTGTACTTTACCCTTCTTTTTTTAATTTGGTCAATGAAATTGCCACAAATGGCAATTGCAAGGCCCGACTCCTGATCTGTGCCATCCGTATGTCAAGTTTTAATTTTGGGCGTTAACTTGTGCCAACTGGAGCCATCCTAAAATTGTGACACCTTATTTATACGTCTATTTTTATTGATGTTTATGATTAACCACTAACAATTAGTAAGCTTCACAGAATCTGGTTAACTAACTAAATCCTTAATTCTATCAGCAATTAGTGTCAACCAATAATTATTGGCAGTAAACATCTTCATATTATAAGGAAGAAAACAATCATTTTTTCCATTCAAGCAATGTAGTAAGAAAGTACAAAAGATGTGATTAACCAGGATTAGCAAATTAGTGAATACATAGCATTTTAACTGATCATCTTAGCCATCAAGGCTACCTAAACATCAGCTACAAATTCAGCTTGAAGTTGCCTAAACATCAGCTATAAATTGCCTAGAAATGGCTCTAATTATCATCAACGACAACCATTCTTCAACTTGTCATCATTTTTATCAGCTGTCCAAACAAAAATGCAGCCATCAAGATTAAATTCACAACAACCAACATCCTTAACCAGTCAACACTAAATAAATTCCTAATTCGTCCATCATGTCCTACTACCTCCAAGTTTGTATGCCTAGCAAAAATATTAGTATTTGCTCTTTTTTTAAACTTTGGATTAAAGCTCACTTCATCTTTCGACAGCATGGTGAGCTACCCATTTCAACCACCCATGCACATCACATCCGTAGTATAGCCTCCCAGGATTCTTTTCACTATTAGACACCAACACAGATGATCTTCGACCGCATCTGCACCTTATGTTATCAAATTTTACATTTTCAGCTAGTGCACTGTTACTTGAAGAAGCCATATCTACCAAAAGTAAAAGAATGAATTAGAGATGTTACTTGGACTTTAACAACTAAAAGTCACTAATAAAATGAGTTTAGGCCACATTAATTGCAAGAATATCATAACAAAATCTACTAAAAAATCAATTTAAAAAAAACTCCAATCAGTTAAAACCTTAACAATCCACACTGTGTTGAGAATATTTACATGCAAAAGTTGACAAAATAGCAACGATATACTCTCTTGGGTGTATTTTGTAGTTGGATTACTCAATTAAATCCCTAGCCAAGCTCTGTTCTTGGTTCTTTCACCCAAGAAACAAGTATCGGTTCTCTTCCCTTCTTCAATGGAAGAAGCAACTGCTTTGGCCTTCTTATATTAAAACTTTCTTTGACCAAAGAAACAAGTGCTTAGGTTTTCTTATTTAAGTACAAGTAAACCTTGATTTTTTAATCTACCACATCATGTTTATGGGGTATTTTAGTCTTTGGACAATATTCACTTTAATTGTAGTTAATTTGACGAGGGTAATTAAGGCTCTCAAACCTATAATTTGCTGATGTCTACGATAAACATAATGTCATTTAACAATTTGGATGTCTTTGTTAAACATTTGACCAATCAAGGGGGTTGATTGTAGTTTTGTGAAAATACGAGGTTCGTTTGGTAATATGGTTAAACCTCAGGGGTGGTAAATGTAATTAACCCATTTAGAAACCATAAAGGCAGTCCAAAAGGAATTTTGAGCTTTGAGTTTCTACCATAACTTCATTAAAAAAGCATCAATCATATTGGAGATAGAACGGATTCCTAACCCTCTTTCTTCATTTGGGTAGCAAACCTTTTCCCAAGAAGACCAGTGAGAACATTTCATTTCTCTATTATTTCATAAAAAAGTATTAAAGATCCCTTCAATGGTAAGTTGGGAGTGCATTTAAAGATTCTCATCTGGAATTTTCCTACAAACCATAAACCTCTAGACCAAAGTTTGTGAAAATCTGTCTCTGAGGTGCATCGAACGAGAACATGCCTAGCATCCATGTGTCCTACTTGGTAGACATCTTTCAAGTCCAAAGATAATATGAACTTCTTGATTTACTCCAATTTGGGATGCCTGTGAGAAAATTTGCCAATTAGAGCAAGTTTCAATAGTGAAGCCAATTTCTAAATATCATCATTCGTGAAAAAAAAGGTGGAAATCCCTTATGAGATGGATTTTTAACTATAATTGGGGATGGAGAAGGGGTTGTAAACAACTTTGCAAATGATATCTATTCCATTGAAGTTTTATGAGACTGATCCACCACCGTTGGCAATAGCGCAACCATTACTGCAGCTTGCTGAAACTAGCCTTTCCAACAATGATTGTCGGAGGGCTAACTAACATTCAAAATTGAATTCCTGCAATTTGTGGAGGAGGGTAAAGGAGAGGGAGTCAATCTAATCAATCTATCTCTCAAAATGAGTTTTTTGTTTGTGAATTTTGTTTGTGTCTATATCCAATACGAACTTCTAATAATGCTCGTTTTAGTTTCTTGATTATTGATTATTTCCATTTGAGTTTATAATGAGTTATTACCATTCTTTCAACGAATCTTTCTCGCTCTCCCTTCCTTGCACTCTATGATATCAATTATCTTTTTTTTTGTAACTTTATTAGAGTTTGTAGATGTGTTTCTTCGTACTTTGGCTTGGTAGCATGCATAACGATGAGCAATGTTATGATACTAATATCTACCACTAAATCTCATTGGAGTTTCGCAAAGCCTGTTAAATCTATTAAGTTTAGAGGTAAAATACAACAAGAACTTTTTAGATTAATAATGAGTTTTACATTACCTCGTGAGCTCTAATTCCAACTCTTGGTATCATTTTCTCATAATTTGTTCCTATTTCACTCAAATATTAGTAACCTATATCTATTTTACCAGTAGCAATACATGAAATTAAGATTTTTAAAATAGTGTTTTTGCATGAAGCTATTAACGAAGTTAGGAGTTGTTAAATAAGTTATACTTAGTGGATATCAATAAAAGTCTGAAAAATGTCAAGTGACGTAAGTAAAAGGAAAAATAGTATCGTCAAAGAGTGTAACTTGATTTTTTGTTAGAGACTGATCTTGACTATATAAGAGTTATCATTAACTTCTTGGAGGTAACCTGTGCAATTAATCTTAATAATGTAAGAGTTATCATCAACTACAAACTCTTGGAGGTATGTACAATTAATTTATTACATAAATATTAATCTGTTCACGCTTAGTTTTTTTTTTTTATTGCTATATAAATCCAAGAAACTTATTGCAATATAAACCCTATTCTTACATCCTTGTAAACTATGCGTAACTTCCTTTCCGCCTCATCTCTTAGGGAAAAAAATTTTGTTGACATTTTTATTACTAGATTTTATGTTTCATTTTAAATTAGGGTTTAAGGTTTAGGGTTTAGGGTCTAGGGTCTAGGGTTTTAGAGTTTAGGATTTTGAATTAGATCAAGAAAATTACGGTGGCTCTAGCTTTTTCTTTGTTAACGAAAATTGTGGTTGGCTTTTTGTTTCTTAAGAAGGAATGTCATTTTTTGACTTTCAAATCTTTATTTTTTCATAAGTTATGAGATCCTTTTAAAATTAAGTTAAGTCAGTGTTAATCATGAGGAAACTTTTTGAGTAAGTTAGGATAATATGGGACTCTTTTGAAATTAAGTTAATATTAATCCATAGGGTAACTAGTTATATTAAGCGTCTGTGACACAAAGTATTACAGCATCTATATTCTAATTAAAAAAAAATTAAAACCACTCACCTTTGATTCATGCAGTTCCTTAATGGAAAAATTGCATTAAAATCCTCCATCTTTATCAATTATCTTTTGTTGTTTCTCACATTTAGAGTAATATATTCTTCTTTTCTAAATTATCGTTCTTTTTGTGGTTTTGCCATATTCAAAACGTGAAAAGATCATACTCAAATAACTTGCTAATCATTTGGTGATCAAAATATCAAATGCATAACTTTTTATTTAAAATAAAAAACATGTCCACAACATATAATCCTTCCAACTTTCCTTTCTAACTCTACAAATAGGCATATGATGCGCTTATTCTTTTTGGGAGAAATTGCGTACTTCCATTTTCCACTCAACCAATTATTACATGGTACAGGTATTTGCTTCAAGTAATTGAATGTTCTTTATCTAGCACACCACCTATTTGATGATTTGCTTAGATAATAAAGTGAGTAAAAACATTGATAATTGTGACAATTTGTTTCTTCGTTGGATCGACTTCGATACTTTTCCTATTACAGTTGACCCATGCATTTGCGATATAATGGGTGTTATGTTAATTTGTTACTTGTTTGTATATGTTCTTGCATGATTTCATTGCATATTTACATAGTCCTAATATCACCACACTATGCATCAAAGGAGTGTACAATATATGCTAGTTCTTAGTAAAAAATAACATGTTAAATGATTTTTGTATAACTTTTTAATATTAATTTGGTCACTGAAGGGATACTTTTTTATAAATATTGTTAATAAGGACGTTGTGATGGATTTGAGATATAATGTAGTGATTTTAATATGATTAGATTATTTCAATACATATAGATTTACAAACCAACTTTTATCATGTTGTGTTGCAAAAATAAAGACTATAATGACAAAAATTATCATTGAATACAGTGCCCCCAAAGCAACAATGGCATGTTGTCACTATACAATGTCATTTAGTGACAATGTTCTATTGTCATTGAATACAATATATCCAGTGACAATACCATGTTGTCACTAAATATGATCCACAGTGACAATGTCATGTTATTTCTAAATACAATGCCACCAATGACCATGCCTTGTCATTGGATACAATGCCCAGTGACAATTGCACGTTGTTACTGAATGCACAAATGGAATGGCAACTACACGTTAGCAATAAATTGTAATGCATCAGTAAGGATTTGATGTTGTCACTAAATGGTGAATGTTGATGTATCAGTGACGAATCGTCGTTGTCATTGAATGGTATGCATAAGTGACAACCAAGTTGTCACTGATATCAACCGCTTTGTGACAAACTTGAGTACTCAACGATGACAACTACGTTGACTATTTCTAACAAAGACTAAGTCGACCCAATTTCTCTAACAATGAGTGGGCAATTATTGTTGCCACAAATTGTCTTACATTCAATGACGATATTTATGGCTAACACTATTCATGTTAACTGATAAGTCCTTAGTGATGATTGAATGGTGACTTCATGGTTGTTGATGAATGACATCAATGTTGACTTTTCAATTTTCTATGACAACTTTTGTTGTTACTGTTGATGATTTTTCTTGTAGTAAAACCAGCTGTGGTTCCTTCCATTGTTGATCCCATACCCTTGCATTGTAATAATAACGGTGGCATAACCCAAGTTAAGCAACCAATGTCTAACGAATGATCCAAACATGTACTTAGATACTACTATCTAGTTAGGAAAATAGTTAGCAGAAACAATGTAAAGATCGAAAAGGTTCCAGCTAATGATGACATTGTTGACCCTCTCACCATGGCCTTATCCCAGAAAAAACATGATAGTCATGTAAATGCTTATGGTTTAAAACAAATGGGTGATTGGTTTTAGTATGAATGGAATTTTGTTAGTGTATGCCCTAAATTCAAGTCGGTTTGTATTTAACACTTATTTCATGTTATATATAATATGTGGCATTTTTCTTTACCATTTAATACTTGTTATTTTTTATACATGCTGTAAACACCAAATTTTGACACACCATTTATTTTTCAAACATTGGAGGCATTTTCTATTTTTTGGGGTCAAATTCTAATTTTTCAATAATCTCCGGGGGGGCAAAATAGTAATTATTATATGTAAATATTTTTCCATTAGCTTTGGGGGTTTTAAATTCATATTTTTACTTTCATACAAATTTGTTAGTTTTTTGTGAGTTTTTTCGAATTTAATTGGTATTCTTTTATATTCCACTAGCATAAGGGCAAAATGGTAATTTCGCCTTGCGAACACCATTTTTAGCTCATTTTAGGTCCCAAATTTATTTTTCTAATTCTTTAAGTATGTTTCTAAATTTTCTTAATTTTTTTGAAGATGATTGCTATTTTTTTGTAAATACTGCATTTAGAAACAAAATCTTCATTTTACAATTTAAATTTTAAATTCATTTTTCGTCAATTTTTTGAGTCACAAATGCATTTTCTAGGGTTTTAAGCTAATTTTTAATTTTTGGTAATTTTTCGAGATCAATAGCTATTTTTCTATGTATTTTCATTGTCTAGGGGCAAAATCGTTATTTTACAGTTTAAATTCATTTTTCATCAATTTTTGAGTCATAAATGCATTTCCTAGGGTTTTAAACTTATTTTTAATTTTTCGTGATTTTTCAAGATCAATAGCTATTTTTCTGTGTATTTTCGTTGTCTAGAGACAAAATCGTCATTTCACACCCTGAACAAGTTTTTGATCAGTTTTAAGTTCTAACTTTTATTTTGAAATCTAATTTGAATTTCTTGGAAAATTTTGGAGATTATTGTCATTTCTTTGTATTAATTTTTTAATTTTTTGGGTTAAAAATATTTTTTTAAATAAAATTAAAATTTTTATTATTGGTGGCATTTTTGTTATTTTGTAGTATTTTTGGTAACTAAGACAACTTGCTCTATAAATACCCCTCCTTAAATAAAAAATGGGGGCACAAAAAAAAAAAAGAAAAAAAAACCAAACCCTAAAAACACATTTTTTTTATCCATTAGGATCAAACACACACTTGTCCACCCAAAAACACACACATTTGCTGTCACTTTCAATTCCTAGTTACTGTTCATCAATTCTTCGAGAAGGCATTTTCTGTTTATCATCAATTCGATCTTCAAGCTAAAAAGGTGAATTCTTCCTTTTATTTTGATTCATTTTCTTCTATTTCTCTATGTGAATCTGATTAGTTGCATGTGTTTATTTGAAATTTTAGTTAAATTTGTTTGTTTTTTTGGGTTAAATTTTTATGGGATTATGGTCTTGTTCTGGGTTTGTTTTCCTTTTCTGGGTGTTAATTCTCTTCATCTCTTCTTCTGTTCCACCAATTCATCCATTCCTACCACCAAGCCACTGTAACAATCAATACCTAGAACCACCATCATCACCATAAACCACCAGTTAAACAGGCGCAACCAAGTCAACCTTCATCCGTGAACCACCCACAACCATTCCTTTGCTCCACCAAATCCTAAACCTCCACCATATCCTTGTCCGTCCAATCTCAACCCACAATCATCAATTCCCTGTAAAATACCCAAACCAACAATCAGACTGGAATTAGCTCCTTTCCCTCAAAACCCATCAGCCACACATCATCTAAAACCAAACCCACGACCCACAAATTCCACCATCTGAGCTTCAGTTAGTCACCACAACCAATCACTACCTAAATTTCCCGTCTCTTCTCCCTTACAACCGCACCTCCACCATCAGATCACCATTGATCGAAACCCAGTCCACATAATAGTCAAAACCATTACCAGTTGCCCTCATCACTGTAAAAAAAAAAAAAAAAACCACACACTAAATCAATTTCTTCTCTGCCAAACCCATAACCACAGCCACAAACTATCCCACAAACCACAACGTCAAGCCACTGGGAAATCATCAGCAGCAGTTCCACCCAACCAGAGCCTTAACACCACCACTCCACTATCGTCTAACCTCCTCTCTCCTCCCCCTATTGTCATCTCCACCACCAACACCACAAATTAGCCTCCTGAAACCATACAAACCTGCAAAACAATTCACAAAATGACCCAAGAAAATCAAAAAGTCCCAACACAATCCCAACTTAAAAAAGAAAAAATGCCCACACCCATTTCCCATCAACAACACCACCACAATCCCCTTGCCACCATACACATCACCAAGACTAAATGCCACCTTCACCCTGCTACTTTCACTGCCATAAGCAGCAAACCACCAATCAGTACCACAAAACCCAGCTCCAACTCACCACAGACTCCAAATTCGAACGGTCAACGCCCCAATTTACCTGCACAAACACAATCACCTGCAGCCAATACCCACAAACTCTCCATCGCCTCTACTATCACACAATCACCCATACACACCATGCACCACCAAAAGCCCAGCAGCCCCTCCTTTGACTCCACCGTTCTGTCCCTCAACTAAAAAGAAAATGGAAAAAATAGGGAGAGATTGGAGAAGAACAGAGAGATGCAAGAGAGGGAAGGGAATGCAGACAGAGAAAGAAGTGAGACGGTGAGGGCAAGAGAGCAAGAGGGAACAGAAAGAAGAAAAATAGAAGACAAGAGAATCAGAGAGAAAAATAAGAGAGCAGCAACAAAAAAATAGGGATAGAGGAAGTTGAGAAACAGAATTTCGGAGAAGGAAGAGGAAAGAAGCGAGAGAGAGAGTAATTCGGGTGACAGAGAAGGGAAGAAGAAAAGAGAGTGAGGAGAATTAGAGTGAGCTATTGGAGAAAAAGAAAAGAAATAAGCTAGAGAAGGGAGAGAACAGACTAGGATGGAGAACAAAGAAGAAAAAAAAAGGGGGGGAGAAAGAGAGTCTAGACAGGAAGAAGAACAAAGGAGAAATTAAGGGAAAATTTGTGAAAGAGATGGAAGAGGAAATAGACACAGAGGAGTATGATATTGGATTGGGGAATCTAATGCGGGTCAAAACCGATTGGGGGGTGGAGTGTTATTTTAATGTTTTGTCTTCTTTAATCTATTTGATTTTCTATCTTGTTATTTAATTGATTGTGTCTAATTTGGCTTATGTCCAGTTTAATGTAGTAATTAATTGAATTAACTTAGTTATTTTTTTAGTAATTAGTGTGCTTTCAATTTAGCTTAGCATTTTATTTTTATTTTTTTCACATTTTATTTATCTATTTATTTATTTTTTGTTTATGTTCATTTTGTCTTCTCCTGGTTATTTGGTTGTAAAATATACATTTATGTGTTAACCCTCATTCTTCTTGAATATTATTAACATGCCCTCAAAGATTTCATTTTTTGTGCAATTGAGTCCTTGCCTTTTATAAACTGACCCCCCCTAGTTTTAATTTCTCTCAATCAAGTCTTGATTAATTGCAAATGTGTCTTGGCTTCCTAGAATTTATTGTTTTGACCCCCAGTTTACTTTAATTTTGAATCTCTATCCCTAGACTTATGTGAATTTTCAATTTTTTCCCTCAAGTTTGTAAAAATTTTTATTTTAGTCCCCTTAATTGCTAGAATTTATATTTTTCCCTAATTTTGTTAGGATTTCATATTCTAGCCTTTGTTTGTTTATACTGAGGTACCTTAACATGTTTTTTGTGTTCTTAAGTATTGATACTGGGTCTTCAAAGTGGTATCCCTATTTCTCATTAAATTCTCTTTATGTGCTCCAAGCTGCTCCTATGTGATTTTTTTATGCATTTTTGTCATATATTTCTTATTTTACATGCTTTTTGCGTATTTATTTATTTTATGTTATTTAATTTCAAATTTTATTATTTTTGGCAAAAACTGTAATATTTTTGTATTTACCTAGTTAATGTAATAGTTAGATTATTTTTCTCATACTTTTACAAAATTTTGTATTTTAGCTAGCAAGTATAATAGATAGATCATTTTTACTTTTTCTCCCCCCTCTCGGAAAATTGTAGCAATTTCCTCCGATGTAATAGTTAAGGCTTGTGTGCTCTTGTGTGCTTACATGCTTATATATTTTACCGCTCTCCTAAGGATTTTGCATCTAGAAAAGCATGATTAAGTGCTATGTGCTCCTATGTGATCTTATATGTCTTTATATGTTTATTTTGCTTTGATTCATGTTTTACTATTTTAACTCATGTTTTTATCAGCTTTATTATTCCGTCACCTCACTAGTCCAATGCTAGTTGTGGCTTTCTTGTCTCCCCGCTAGTCCAACGCTAGTGGGAAATTCCTAGAAAGGGTTAGTCCAACGCTAGACCTTTAGGGTATTTTAGTGTTACGTGCATTCGTGTGCATTTGACATTCCACTTCACAGATTTTTAGTTTTCTTTCTAGTCTGCATGTTTTTTATTATTATTACTATTATTTATTTATTTTGATGCATCTTCAAATGCATGACATCTAGGTTGCATCTCACTTAGAATTTAGGTCATTCTGTGTGATCCAACTAGAAATAGTCACCTACTCACGTGGGAAGCAGTGGCGTACATGCCGTTCCTCCCTCCATGAGTGGGAATATTCAATCACGAGTTGTTTAGTCCCCCGTACCCGTCATGTTGCATACTCACTTTCTTTCTTCACTTAATATATATTATTATTTTCTTTTCTTTTTGCATCATATTTTGCATAGACACTCGTGACTCCCTCGAGGTCTCGATTCGGGTTTCGCAATTAATATGATAATCCTGACCAAGCCTCAACAGAACAAGCCGACCCTTCTAATACTCACATTTAGATTTAGGATTTGCATTCATTTAGACACATCCAAACGCGATAGAATTTAGGGTTAACTTAGGAAAATTTGATTAAACCTCACAACTAGCCTCGGCTAGGTAGAAAGGGTGCCTTAGGCACAAGCCTTTGCCTACCCTTTCTTCAAATGTGACTCCCGGACCTTTTTCTCTCGTTTTTCGTAGACCGGAGTCGGAAAAGGGTTTTAAATGATTTTTTAAAATTTTACTTTGTTTTGTTAAATGATTTTTTTGGGTGACTTGGTACACCCTAACTCAGTACCAAGTGGCAACTCTATTTTTTTAAAAATAAAACCCTTTTTCAAAAATCAGTTGGCCAAAAATGTCACACTTTTAGTCCCGGCCTTACTTTTTTAAAAATACCATTTTTCCTAAAAAATACATTTTTACTAAAAACTCGATTTTTATCGAACACACACAATTTTTCCAAAACCTTTATTTTCGAAAAGGGTCACTGGGACCAGACCGTCTTTTTGGGACACGATAGTCAACGACCCCACCGTGTGTCGTTTCGGGGCGCAACACATGCTTATTTGATAAAGTCCATTGAATATTAATTATGTATAAAAGATTGTAAAAAATACAATGATGATGAGACTCTTATTATACATAAGTTATATTCTTAAACATTCCTAATCATAGTATTAAAGAGATTGGACATCATTAATATAGATAGATTAGCACATATGCCTTTACTTATGGAAAATAGGAGTTGATCTCATCAATTATGGTTGTGACATCTAAGCTAGCATGTGGATGCTTGTAAGAGAATGAGTTCATTAGATTGATTCACCAAGAATCATCATTTATATTGCAAATGGTTTGAACTCTTAATCGTAATGGTGTAATTGATCCTTTGACTTGAGATTACCATTGTATCTTAAGTATGGATTACTATACTTTGACTCTATTACTCATTGTTCTTAAAAGAGTAGCTCATATGGTAGAAATTAGGTATAGTATGAAGCACGGAAGGATTGTAAATAATCGATATAGGATTCATCACTCCTAATAGTAGGAAAATGTATCTCAAGTTTGGCCACTTGTTGAAAACTTAATAAATCTTTTGCAGAAGTGATAGTATAACCTAAAAGAGCTTCAAGGTTATACTTCATGGGAGTTATATTTCGGAAATAAGAAAAAGAGCAATTAGCCAAATAAGAGTGTGCACTACACTCCTAGATTAATTATAGATATAGTGTGGTGAAAGGACATGAACTACATGGTAACATTATAATTGATAAGAGAACTCTACCATAAGATTTTTCTCATCCACTAAGGTGATCATGATGTGTTGCTAGCTACCGCTTATGATCTATAAGTGCAAATTAATTATTTAGTTGAATTGATAATGATTTAAAGTGTTTGGTTTATCTTGCTCATTATTGATTAATTGATGAACTATAATTCTATTTATTGCCAACATGAATTAAACCTAATCAGTCGCACACATCAAAGACATGATCTTCAGGTTAAATTACTATTAAGATAAGTATATGATATTTACGAAGTTAATTTATGAGTTAAATTAACCATAGGGACTTATAAGTAATTATCTAAGCCTTGGAGGAAAAGTTTCCAACCACCATAAGAAAAAAGTTTCTTGTTGCCAATTGAAATAGGAATTGCTAATTCTTATTGGATAAGGTAAGCATCCAATTTCCTATTGGAATCCTATTAACTAGTTTTTCTAAATGTTAGGATTTCTTAGCTATAATTATACCCTTACTACAACACAACACAAGACATAAAGTTTTAAGAGAAACATTAAGAAGAAAGTAGAAGCAAAAACACATCTTTTTCTTTTCAATTAGAAACATGTCTTCCTCCCTAAGACTAAGAGTTAGGGGTTTTTCTTCCTCCTCTATTCTCAAATATTCTTGATAGATTGTTCGGGGGAGTTGACAATCAAAAGGCAAGGCTAAACAAGTTGCAAGTTTCCTAAGGGTCATGTTCCATGTGGATTATTGTTAGAGGCTCTACAGTTGGACGGTTTTTCATGGTAGACACAACACTTGCATCAAAAGGATTTGCCTATTGATCGCATAGAAACCTAATGTGCAAAAAGTATAATTTGTTATCCTCCATTTATATCATATCGATTGTATCAAAGTGATCCTAATTAAGATAATAAAAATTTTAAATTTTCGATGTGTTATCCTCGTTATTATCTTACATAATCTTGTGAGGAAACAAAAATACAAAAACAAAATTGTAAGTTTAGAAAAGAGAAAGAAAAATCTCTCTCTCTCTCTATTGATCTCGATCTGAATTTTCTTAGAAACCCAAATTAGGTTTTAATAATATTTTTCATTTGGATATTTATTAGAAGATCAACATTTTGTGGAGCGTTTGCTGTAGGTAGTACACCTTTAACGAATCTATATCACCATACCCATAGAATTTGTCACTTAAAAGGTATATTTTATATATGAATTTTCTTATAATCTGTATCGTTATATAATCGTATGGTTCATAGTCAAAGTAATACAATTATAAAAATTATGTTGCTTTACCATGATTACTATCTTACATGTTTCACATATGCAGATACCAAAATTTTGACACACCATTTACATTTCTAACATTGGGGGTATTTTTCTATTTTCGGGGTTAAATCTTAATTTTTGGAAAAAGGGACAAAGTCAACTATTCCAGGTTGCAAAATAGTAATTTTCAATTGTAAATATTTTTCATTAGTTTTGGGGTTTTAAATTCATATTTTTGTGCTTTTATACACATTTCTAAATTTTTGTGATTTTGTCGAGTTTAATTGATATTTTTCTATATTTTGCCAGCACAGGGGCAAAATGGTCATTTCACCTCCCAAAGGTCTTTTTATCAAAATTTTGGATTCTAGATTCATTTTTCTGGTTTTTAAGCCTATTTCTAATTTTTGGTAAATTTTTGAGATCTATTTCTATTTTTCGATAAATATCGCGTTCAAGAAATGTATTTTTTTATTGAATTTTTTCATTTTATAAAATTTATTGTTTATATTTTTTGATTTTCCCACTTTTTTTATGCTTTTAGAAAAATCAGGACATTTCTTAATTTTTAAATTTTGTGCCAAAAATCATTTTTAAGGTAAAATTGTGATTTAGTGGTTAGGGGCATTTTGGTCATTTTGCACATTCTTAGAGGACAAGATTACTTCTCACTATAAATACCTCATTGGCTAATAATAAAAGGGGAAATTAATTTAAAAATCCTAGGACAAGTCTTGCACACACTCTCACCTAAAATACACACTAAATCCTACACACACACTAACACACATAAAAAGCATACACAAGAATAAAAAGCACACACAAGAATTAAAAGCACACACTAACACACCATTTTCACACATACTCAAGTCAAGATTCACACACTGTCATATACAAAAACACACACATCAAGAAATTCTAGCCATCAAAAGATCATCACCATGTAGCAAAAATCAAGAGGTATCATCTTAGACCCTAATATTTCATCAACGAAATCACACCACTGTCACTGACCATAACCTGCAATACAAGTCCACAAACATCCCAAACCAAAACCACCCCCATAGCATTTCCAAAACCCATCTGTGTCTCCCATGTTTCAAAAGGGAATCAACAAAGAAAGGGAAATCAACAAAAGCAAAAATAGAAAAGGAAAGAGAGATCGGAGATGGGAGAAACACACACAAAGAGAGAGAGAGAGAGAGAGAATGGGAGAGAGGTGAGAAAAAAAAGAAAAATGGGGATAACAGAGAGAGAAAGGTTGAAGTTGTCTGAAACTTATCAAATGAAGAAGATGGTTCAGAAGCAGGACTGAATTGGGGTTTTTGTTTTCTATGGTTTGCTTCATTTACTTTGAATTAGTTTGTCCTTTTGTATTATTTAGTTTTAGTATGGCCAACTAATTAAGTTAATTAAGCTAGTTTGTTCTTTAATTTAATTTGGTCCCTTTTATTGTTTATTTGTTTTTGTTCTGTTCCTTTCCGTTTGTTCTTTAACATACAAAATATTTACATTCTAGCCCTTGGATTTCTTGTGTTATCAATGCTGTCTAAATGACTTTTTGTTTTTTCTGCATTTAAGTCCCTTGCAATTACTATTGACCCCCCAACTTTAGTTTCTTTTAATCAAGTCCTGATTAAATGCAATTATGTTTTAATACTTGCTGGAATTTATTGTCTTGTCCCCCAATTTACTTTTATTTTGCATTTCGACCCCTTAGACTTTTGTGAATTTCCAATTATCCCCCTTAAGCTTTATAGAATTTTTATTTTTTAGTCTCCTTAGTTGCTAGAACTCACATTTTACCTCAATTTGTCAATAATTACATATTTTAGGCTTTAATTGTTTATATTTAGGTTCCTTGACTTGTTTGTTCATTTTGATTAGTATTTGTACGAGTCTTCAAAAAGGTACTCCCATTACTTCTTAATTTCTCTTTTTGTGCTCCAATATGCTCCTATGTGATTTTTTGTGCATTTTCTTCAATGATTTTTCTTATTGTATATACTTTTTGCGTATTTGTTAACTTTATGCTATTTAGTTTCGAATTTTATTATTTGGCAAAAATGTAATAGAATATATCACAGTTTCTTTTATTTTGCACTATTTTTTGTATTTAGCTAGCTGATGTAATAGCTAGATAATATTTCTCGTATTTTAAAAAAAAATTTGTATTTAGGTAGCAAGTGTAATAGATAGGTCATTTTTACTTTTTTCCCTCAAAAATTGAAGCTAATTCCCCTAGTGTAATAGTTAGGGCTTATGTGCTTTTGTGTGCTTGTGTGTTTATATATTTTACCGCTTTCATTAGGATTTTTACATCTAGAATATCATGTTTACGTGTTATGTGCCCCTAAGTGCTCTTACATGTCTTTATATGCTTATTTGCCCTTGATTTATGTTTTTACTATTTTTTATCAGTTTTATTGTTCCGTCACTACACTAGTCCAACACTAGTTGTGGCTTTATCGTTTCCCCACTAGTCCAACACTAGTGGGAATCCCTAGAAAGGGCTAGTCCAATGCTAGACCTTTAGGGCATTTTAGTGCTAGGTGCATTCTTGTGCCTTTTACATCATTTCACACACTATTTTCTTTTTAGTTTTTCATCATTTTGCATGATTTTTATAGATGTATATAATCATCGTTATTATCTATTTTTTAAGTATCTAACAGCGCATGACATTTAGGTTGCATTTTCACTTAGACTTTTAGGAACATTTGTGTGATCCTGACTATAAATAGTTGCCTCCTCACGTGGGAAGCAGGTGGCATACATGCCATTCCCCCCTCTGTGAGTAGGAACATTCAATCACGAGATATTAGTATCCCTGTACCCATTATGCTGCATCCCTACTTTCTTCGACCAATTGTTATCTGTATTACTATTTTTCTTTTCTTTTTGCATTTTATTTTGCATAGACACTCATGACTCCCTCAAGGTCTTGACTCGGATTTCGCAATTAATGCAATAATCCCAATCAAGCCTTGACGAAACATTTTGACCCTCTCGATATTCACATTTAGACTTAGGATTTGCATTCATTTAGATACATCCAAACGAAATAGAATCTAGGGTTAATTTAGGAAAATTTGATTAAACCTCACAACTAGCTTCGGCTAGGTAGAAAGGGTGCCTTAGGCGTGAGCCTTTGCCTTCCCTTTCTTCAAATGTGACTCCCAGACCTTTTTCTCTCATTTTTTTCATAGACCGGAGTCGGAAAAGGATTTTCAATATTTTTTCTAAAAATTTTTGTTTTTATTTGTTTAAACGATCTTTCGAGTGACTTGGTACACCCTAACTCTATACCAAGTGGCAACTCTATTTCTTTAAAATAAAACCCTTTTTCAAAATTAGTTAGCCAAAACTATCGCACTTTTAGTCCCGACCTTATTTTCTTTTAAAATACCAATTTTCCAAAATAACACTTTTTTACTAAAAACTCGATCTTTTCACACACGCACAATTTTTCCAAAAACCTATCTTTTGGAAAAGGGTCACCCGATTAGACCGCCTTTCGAGGCGCAACAATCAAGGACCCCACCAGTATCGTGCTTTATCGATTTTGGATGTGACACCAAGTCTTCCTGCAAACACCTCTGCCGCCTAACTCCACCTCCGATCCCTCCTCTCTTTTCTCCCACGCTGCTATATTAGACCACAAGAGAAGGACAAATAGATAGAGAGAGGAGAGAAAGAGAGAAAGAGAAGAAAGAGAGGAGGGAGAAGAAAACGGCAAAGGAGAGAGATAACAGAAGGAGACCAGAGAGAGAGAAAGAGGGAGGAAATAGAGAGAGGAAAGAACAGAGAAAGAAGCTGGAGAACGAGGAATAAGCAGAAAGAGCTGGAGAGAGAGATAGAGAGACACAAAGAGAAGGGGCGAGAGAAAGAAAAAGAAAGAGAAGGGGAGAAGCAGGAATTTGGGGAAAAAGATAATCGATTTGGGGGAGTTTGTCTTCTTATTTTTGTTTTAAGTTTTTTATCTTTGTTTTTCACTTTGGCCTTTAGTTTCGATTAATGGAAAACAAACTGACATGGGGCATTGTGGGTCTCAACTAAAGGTATTTACCTAATTGTAAGAAATTAAAGCATAAGGGGTAAGTCTACAATTACAAAAAAAAAAAATGAAATGCAAGGATTTCAAACATTAAGGGGCATAAAAACACAACATAAAACCTAGAGACTAAAACACAAATACTCGTTTAAAGCAAATCCTAAAATTTGAAAAGAAATACCCAAGACTTCCGCTTCAAATATCAAATCGTTTTCCCCTTTATTTTGATGATTTTGCAGACAGAGAGTAAAAGAAGCAAACAAAAACATTCCCTTTGAAGGGAGATTTTATCATTGATCGGGTCCACAAGTTTCGTCGCGGATCCAATAGTCTAGATCTAAGCCACAAGGTTCTGTGGACCATACAAAACTTTAGTGGCTTAAATATAGATCGTTGAGTTCACGGGCCTCGGTCCATTTGAAAAATATTCCCCTAAAACTATATTTTCTTCCTCAACCAAGAGAAAGAGAGCTTCATTACTTCAATCAGTTACCCAATCTTAATGATTAATTGGCCAAACATAAAATGTAAAAGAAAAAGGAAATAAACTAAGGCCCACCCCAATAAGTCTTGATTAACAAAAACTTCCCCTAAATTACATCAAATTCTTCGGAAGAATCAAGCCCGTAAATGCCGAATCATTCTTCCAATTCCATAGTCGCTAAAATCCCCCAAAATCTAAACCAAATTCCAAGTTTAAAATTCATCAATCCAAAATCTCCCTTTCAAAAACTCAATTTACCTCACCTACAAGAATCTTCCTTCTTCAAAATTCTCACAAATCATCTTCAAAGTCAAATTCCCAAATCAGACTCTAAATCCCAAATATAAAACAAAATCATCCTTGTTCAAATATTGATGCAGATGGGAACCCAATTCCTAATCTTTATCTAGATAGTGATGAAATTGAAGAACACTAATCGAAGATAAAGATTGAATAGAACAGTTTATTAATGAATTTCCAAGAGAGTAGACAGTAGAGAGGAAAGGATGAAAGTACAAATTCAAGTAATCAGAAAAAACCACACTCTGCTTCTCTCAAGCTCCTCTCTTTATTGAATAACTGCTACTCACTTCCGTAACTATTTTTCCCTCCAAAACTCAGCTAACTACCCTAACTAACTAACTACTAACTTCTTGCTAACTTCTTCTTGCTGCTAATTGCTGACTTTGACCTGATGAGCTGGCTACTCTTCTTCTGGTTCACTGGTTTCACTTTGTATCAATACCCCCCTCTCCAAATTAGTTCCTTGTCCTCAAGGAATAAAATGAGGGAACCTCTTGATCAGATCGTACCAAAATTCCCACGTCGCATCCTCAGGGAATGAATTACTCCACTGGACTAGAACCTGTGTGACATGGCTTATTCCCTCATTTGAACCATTCTTCTATCCAATACAACTACAGGTTCCAAGATGAGTTGACCTTGATGATTGACCTCCTGAGGGAATTGGCATGAAACAGGTGCTGATCCCACCTTTTTCTTCAGGAGAGACACATGAAATGTTGAATGGATCTTGGAATGAGGAGGAAGCTGAAGCTTATAAGCCACATTTCCCACCTTTAGCTATCACTTGGAAAGGGACCAAAGTATCTTGGACGAGAGTTTCTGACAATGATGAGTCTTAAGTGAATGTTGGCGATATGGCTGCAAGTTTACATACACCAGATCTCCTATCTGAAACTCTCTCTCACTCCTATTCTTATCTGCCTGTTGCTTCATGCGATTTTGAGCTCGATGTAAGTTATGTTTGATGAGATGTACTGCAGCTGATCTGGCTGACAAACTCCTGTCCACTGCTTCCACACTTAACATTCCAGGAAGATAAGGTAGATAGTTTGGGGGAGGTTGCCCGTATACTATCTGATAGGGAGTACTATTAATGGCTGAATGATAGCTAGTATTATACCAATACTCAGCTAATGGTAACCACGCTACCCAATTCCTTGGAAAGTCTCCAGTCATACACCTCAAATACGTTTCCAAGCATCTATTAACAACCTCAGTCTATCCATCAGACTGTGAGTGATATGAAGAAGACAACTTGAGTGAAACCCCTTGCAATTTGAAGAGTTCTTGCCAGAAATTGGCTAACAAAGATAGGATCTCTATTGCTCACAATAGATTCAGGCATACCGTGTAACCTGAAAATGCAATCCAAAAAGACTTGAGCTACTGAAATTGCTGAGTAAGGGTGAGCTAGTGCCATGAAATGCCCATATTTACTCAATCTAGTCAACAACCACAAAAATAGTAGATTTCCCTTGTGAAATAGGTAACCCTTCTATGAAATCCATAGAAATGTCCTTCCATATTAATTTTGGAATGGGAAGGGGCTGTAGTAGACCTGGACTAAGCACATTCTCCACCTTGTTTCTTTGGCACACCTCACAAGCAGCTATGACAGTTGCAACCTTCCTTGTACATATGTCTCCAGTAAAAAATTCCTTTAATTCTATGGTAGGTGACAAATACTCCTGAATGGCCTCCCACTGGCTTCTTCATGCCACATTCTAATTAGTTTACTTCTCAAGGAAGGGTCGGAATCCTACCACCAGTTTACCTTTCCTTCTGAGCTGCTGCTGATCATAGGTGTATGCATTATACTGGCTTGTCTCCTGTAGCTGCTATCTGTTGTAAGACCTTAGCCAACTTGAGATCTTGTTGCCAACTATCACTGATCTCCTACAACAAATCCGTATTGACTATGGATATGGCCTTGAGAGTAAGTTCCACAGTTGGTTGCCTTGACAAGGCATCAGCTACAACATTATCTACTCCCTTCTTATACTGTAGTTCATAGTCATATCCTATCAACTTCGCTATCCATTTCTGCTGCGCAGGTGTAGAGATTCTCTGTTCCATGAGATATTTCAGGCTTTGATGATTCAGTTCTTACAATGAAGTGTCCTCCCTACTAGATAGGGTCCGCCATTTCTGAATAGGCACTTCACTATAGCCATCATCTCTTTCTCATAAACTGAGAGTGTAAGGTGCCTGCCACTAAGAGCCTTACTAAAGAAGGCTATTGGTTTCCCTTCCTATGATAATACTACACCAATACCACTGCTCGAAGCATCTGTCTCCACTACAAACTGTTTAAGGAAATCCGAAAGAGCTAATACTGGAGCTGCAGTCATCATTTTCTTCAACTGATTAAAGGCTTCTGTTGCCTTATCATTCCAGTGAAAAGCATTTTTCTTTAACAAATTCGTAAGAGACTTTGCCACCTGTCCATAGCTCCTTTATGAACTTCCTATAGTATCCCTGTTAAACCCAGAAATCCTCTTAACTCTTTGAGATTCTTAGGCACTGGCCATTGTTATATAGCAGAGATTTTTGAAGGATCAGCCTATACCCCTTCTGTTGTGATCAAATGACCCAAGTACTCTATTTGGGATGATCCCAAAAACACATTTACTCCCTTTCACCTTGAGCTGGTGCTTTCTCAGGACCTCAAAGGTAATACGTAAGTGTGACATGTGCTCCTTCCAACCCTTACTGTAGATGAGGATATCATCAAAGAAAACTAGGATGAACTTCCTCAGATAAGGTCTGAATACTTCATTCATAAGGCTCTGAAAAGTAGAATGGAGCATTGGTAAGCCCAAAGGGCATAACCAAAAACTCGAAAGTGGCCATCATGTGTCCTGAAAGCAGTCTTATGAATATCAGCAGGGTCCCATTCTAATCTGGTGATAACCTAGATCTCAAGTCCAGCTTGGAGAAGTAAACAGCTCCACTTAACTCGTCTAACAACTCTTCTATTAGTGGGATAGGGGAACTTATACTTGATTGTCTTTGCATTCAACTCCCTTATAGTCTATGCACATCCTCCAAGTACCATTCTTTTTCTTCACTAATACCACAGGGGAAGAAAAAGGACTATTACTGGGTTCTAATTACACCCCCTTCTAACATCTCCTTCACCAATTTTTCAATTTCTCCTTTTTGAAATGTAGGATATCTATAAGGTCTCACATTCACTGGTCGTGTCCCTTCTTTTAGAAAAATTCTGTGATCATGAGTTCTCATAGGTGGCAGCTCACTAGGCTTCTTGAAGATATCTTCATAAACATTCATTAATTCCAAAATATTTTGGGGATTGGGATTGTACCTGATCAATTTCCTCAGCTGAATTCCCTTGAGTGTCTTGTACTTGAATCATGCAAAGATGAGCAGATTCCAGCCCTTTTGCTTTGGACAATAACTGCTGCATCTTCTTATGCTGCAGAATCTGCACTGGTGCCTAGTTTGGAGCCCCTCAATATCACTCTTTTTCCCTCCTGAATGAACTCCATTTTAAGGTCGTTGAAATTCCACTTCACATCTCCTAGTGTACATAGCCACTGCATTCCAAGAACAATCTCACAACCCCCCTACAGGCAGTACTAGCAGATCAGTAAGGAACTCTAGTGACTGCATCTTCCACTTGAACTGGGGACATAATTGAGAGGTGGTGAGCTTCTGTCCATTGGCTACTTCTACTCCCATAGGCGTCACCTCCACTTGTTTTTAACCCCAAAATCTTGACTGTGTTGGGATGTATTAAATTGTGAGAGCTTCCCACAATCTATGAAAGATGTGGATATTCTTCCCTTGTGCATGACCAGTTACCCTCATAGTTCGAAAAATGGGCATCATCAGTTGCAGTACATAGCACTTACAGAAATGTATGCTAATTGACCTTCATTGACAAATTCAACCTCTTCCTCCTTATCTATCTCTTCCCCTTGCCCCCTTTCATCTTCTTGTTCTTCTTTCAATCACTTTCTATTCTGTAAAATTGTTTATTCTTGCACTTATGACCCTTTCATACTTTTCATCACACAAGAAGCATAACCCCTTTGCCCTACTTCTCATCTAAATCAACCCCAGAAAGAATTCTAGAAGGTTTTTTAAGCAGTACCTGCAAGCACAGGTGTAGGATTTGGCAATAAGGGGTGCCATATTTCTACTGCTGGTGTTACTTCCAGTCGAGTTGGTCCCAGGACTTCCCATAAATCCTCCTGATTTCTGAGCAAATCTGTTCTTCTTGAGGGTATTCAAGATTTTGGATTCCTCCAACCTTGCCAAGGTTCTTGCATGCTGCAAGTGTCCTTGGCATTGAACATAGCGAACCTGACAATTGGATCTCCTTCCTTGAGGCCACTCAAGAAGCAGCTAATGGCATAACTTTTAGGGTAATTCACCCTGTTAAGTAACTCCTCAAATTGCTCTTGGTACTCCTGAATCGATCCCCTCTGTCTCAAGCTCATCAGTTCTCCCATGGGATCATCAAAAATACATTCACTAAATCTGGCTTGCAAGGGCTACGTACATACTCTTCCCAGTGAGGGGGTTCTCTAGACATTCTTGATTTCATAAAGATCTGGTGCCATTGGAGGGCTTTTCCTTCGAAATGCATTGCAGCTAGTTTAACTTTCATTTCTGAAGGAGTGTCATCAACTTCAAAGAATTGTTCACATTTGAACAACCAGCCATTGAAATCGTTACCCCAAAATTTGGGAAACTCTACCCTAGAAAATCGAGTTGGTGTAGAGTATTGATTCCCAAGATTGGCCTGCGATTCTTTATTTCTGGATCCAATTGAATCTTGATTGCTGTTTCTTCCTTGGGCGTGAACTTCCAGAACTAAAGCCTTCAAAGCAGCAATTTCTTTGTCAAATTGCTCCCTTCTGTTCTTTCAACAGGTTCTTTACACTATCTTCCTAGCCTTCTAGCATCTTGCTGATCGAGTACCATCTGCCATGATTGCCTGATAACCGAGCTCTGATACCACTGATGCATATGGGAACCCAATTCCTAATCTTTATCTGGATAGTGATGAAATTGAAGAACACTAATCGAAGATAAAGATTGAATAGGAACGTTTATTAATGAATTTCCAAGAGAGTATACAGTAGAGAGGAAAGGATGAAAGTACAAATTCAAGTAATCAGAAAAACCACACTCTGCTTCTCTCAACTCCTCTCTTTATTGATAACTGCTACTCACTTCCGTAACTGTTTTTCCCACCAAAACTCAGCTAACTACCCAACTAACTAACTACTAACTTCTTGCTAACTTCTTCTTGCTGCTGATTGCTGACTTTGACTGATGAGCTGGCTGCTCTTCTTCTAGTTCACTGGTTCACTTTGTATCAAATATCAGTCACAAACCGATTAACATTTATAGACAAATTTCCTATATATGCAAGAATTGAAATATGAAACTCTAAGAACTTTACCTTGCTTGGGAAGATGTGAATTTGGTGGCTGATGAAGGCACTGAGTCGTGTGTTGGTGGTGGAGCTAGTTCGAACAGTGACGACTATGGGTGGTTGTGGGCTTTTTGTGGACGCTTCGTGAAAATTTTTTTTTTTTTGTGGGTGCTGAAATTGGTGCTTTTTTGAGTTGTTTCTTGGGTGATTTTGGCTACGATTTGGGGCTAATTGTAGTGTGAATTTGGGTAGTAAAAGGGGCTGATGGTGGTGGCCTTCAGTGCAGTTTGGTTTTCGTCGATGGAATTTTGGTAGCTTTAGTTTGATTTTGGGAGATTGTTGTCAGCTTGATGATGATGCTGGTGGTTTTTATGGTCTGATTTTTGGGTATGTGGCTGTTTTGAGTTGAAATTGTAGTTGGGTGGTCTTTGGCAGTTGTTTTTTATCAGGTGGTGGAGGTGTTGATTTGGGTGGTGATTGGCGGAGGAGGAATTGTGGTGGAAGTTTATAAAATTGAGTGTGGAGCTGATCTTGGTTTCTATATGTGTGATGTGTGCATGAATGTGTATGTCTTTGTGTTTGTGTGTGAGGTGTGTGTTTGTCCGACACAGAGAGTGCCAAAGTGTCGCTGTGATTTGAGTGAGTTGTGAGTGTTGTGCAATGTGTGTGTATGTCTGAGAGAGGACATGGTGAAGAAGGTGAATTTGTGTGGAGTGAGGGAGATGGGAATGAATATGGTTATGAATTTGCTTTGGAAACCGAAAGGAAGAAGGAGGGTAAGGATTGTGTGTGTTGTCTGGTGGCGCGCACTGTGTGAGCTGAGATGGAATGTGGCCAAGAGTGTGTGCTTTTGTGTGTGGTTATGTGTTTTTGCAGGGAGAGGCTGAGAGAGGAGATTGGGAGAGATTGGGAGAGATTGGGAGAGTTGAGTGAAACTTTGGTGGAAATGTGAAGTTATTGGTGATGATGATAAAGTGTGGAGAATGAGCAGGAATATCCCTAAAAATCTGGTGGAAAATGAGGGTGATGTGAGTGATGGTTGGCTTGTGGTGATGGGAGTTAAAATGGCTAGGAGATGGAGTTGGTGAATAAGGTGATTGAATAAAGCTGTAGTAGCCATGCTAGCAGCAGTGTTGCTTTTTTTTTTTTTTTTGAGTGAAATTTATAAGAGAAATAAAGAAAATAGAAGAAAATAAAATAAAATCACATAGACTCCTTGAAATAATACACACACATATATATAATACTAAAATTTAGCATTACAAGAAGAAAAGAGAGAAAAAATTTAAAAAAATTATGAGAAGTTAATGTGGCATCGGGAAACGTGTCATTAATAGACAAAAATAAAAAATTAAAATAAATACCAAACGACCTATAAAAATCATGAAATTTTTGCATAAATCTATAAATATATACAATGTACATATAAAATTTTTCACATAAAAATTCTAGTAAAAAGTGCGCATTAAAAAACGTGTCGATAACTAAAAAACATATCAAAATTCTAAATAAATACTAAACGACTCCCAAAAATCATTAAAATTAGAAAGAATGATAAAAAACGCAAAAAATATGAATTTAGAAATTAAAATATAAAGGTTTTTATGCTAAAATTATCATTTTACCCATCATGCGACTAATTAGTTATAATTTACACAGAAATTGCAATTGGCACCCCGAAAAACAAAAGATACCCCTAAATGAAGTAAAATACAATTTTTTATAAAAGGTGCGTTAAAATTTGGTGTCTATACATGTATAAAACATAAAATACCTATAAAAAGCCAGTGCATGGGATTAAAATAATACAAATAAAATAAATACTTTAAAATTCATTACTAAAGTATATGATTATATTTTTAAATATTTTAAATTATAATATTGAATATTCTAAATTATTAAATCATATTCGTTACTTATTTTCACATTCTCCACTCCTTTAATGCCATCAAGACATATTTTTCAATGTTGAATTTAAATTTATTTTAATACCAAATAATATAATTAATTGACTTTCTAAATAGGTTGATTCAAGTAAGTGTAATTTTTTAAAATTAAAAATTGTTCTTTTTATGTTGGTTCGCATATTCAAATCATTTTTCAAACTTCAATTTGATTATCTTATTATCGGCTTAGATCTATTTAGTTTTTTTATTTGTTTAGCTTTTTTAACATTTTTTTATGACCAAATGAGAGGCAATCTCTAACAATTTTACATCAATGAAGAATTTGATTTAGAATTTCTTAAAAGAGCCTCAACATTATTTAGAATTGGTTTTTAGGTTTTTTATTTTTAGATGTATTCCTTCCAAAGAAATTTTATTTTTGATGTATTGCACCATTGAGCTAGTCAATTTGGACTCTATACAATAGTCTCAAAAAGAAAACTAACAAGTAAATTTATTTGCTCATTAGTTCTTAATTTAATCCATTCTGTTCACTTTATATATATATATATATATATATATATATTCTTTTAGTATATCATATATCTATCAAGAAAAGGTAAATATGTGGTGCTATGAGAATTGGAATCGATATATCGCAAAGAAAAATGTGATTTAATAATTTGAACTGACTTTTAGTTGTTTAATAAAGGAAATAACTCTCTATCCACTTACTTCAAGATGCTATATTTGCTTATTATGGACTAATGACTTATTTACTTTACTTCTTAATTCATACACTGAACCATAATTCAAAAATCTAAACAGATGTCTTACAAAAATACCAATTTAGACTTTTAATTAAGGGAATATTTTAGGTATAAACGAATAATTAAATAATTAGATAAAAGGACTAATCCTAGTAGGAAAGATTTTAGTAAAAGTAAATTCAAGATTTATTTAATATAATGAATTTGGATGCCAAACTAAAAGGGTAAGAATTAATTAATTTCATTAAACATGATTGATAAAGGAAATAAAAAAAAAGTAAGAATCAATTAAATTCATTAAACATGATTAATAGAAATAAAGAACCTAAACAAGAAAGAATAAGTTAATTTCATTAAATATGATGATAAAGTAAATAAAGAAACTAAAAATGTACGAATCATTAATTTTATTTAACATGATTTATAAAGGAAAAATAAAAAAAATAGAACAAACAGATTACATTTATAGTAAAGATTAGTTTAGAAATCACAAGGCATTGGCTTGGTGGTTCTGAAGTTATAAAGTGTAAATGGGAGGTGCCGAAATCAAAACCTCCCCCTTGCACTAGATCACAAAAAAAAAAAAAAAAAAAAAAAAAATCACAAATTAAAAAATCTTTGGTTCATAGTTTGCACGGTTTTTCTAGTTCACACGGTTAAACCGATTCTCAACGGTTTATTGATATCTTTCCACTTTTATAGTGAACCAGACCTTAGGCATAGTTGTTTCGCAATTCAACCAATCAAACTGGCTGATCTGGGTCTCAAAACACTGCTTGCCTGTCAGTGGGCATGGGGTACCCACTATATTCATTGTGTTGGCCCGTGTAAAATGCTGGTAGCATTGAGTATGCGCTTAGCTAGCAAGGCAAAAACGTATTCATGGGTATGATAGGCTGCAATGGGTCACGTTTAGCAACAACAAACTCGGTCAACGAGCCCTACGAACATCCAGAGACTCGGGAAGTTTATACTATGGTATATAGCCGATGCTTCCGAACCATTAGCTAGGTCATGGGACAATAAAGAAAGGCGCACGTTGCCACAGCAATAATACCGAGTGAACTATGTGTCCTTATGTGCGAGTTGTGAGCATGTACTACCAGTGAGAATAAGCGAAATGGATGAAATTGAATGTCTGAATGCCTAATGGACTCGTAATACCATCACTCAAATAATAATAATATAATACTCTCTCTGTCTTGTAAAGATATTTTTATTTCTTTTTTTATACAGATTAAGAAACATCGTAATATAGTTATAACAATTATTTTTCATACTTTTCTCAAATACTCCTTATTAATATTAGTTTATTTATTCAAAATAAAAGACATATATTACTATATTGTTCTTGAAATTTAAAGTATTTTAGTTTTCTGGTGTGCATTAAATATGAATATATTAATAACATAACAATCTAACTACTCTTTTGAAAAGGAAATAGACTTATAATTTGTGACAGATACAAAAAGAAAGTGAACCTATCTTTATGAACGGAGGGAGTAATAAATTCAATAAACATTTCCCTTACATATTCAAACAGTGTATGAATATAACTCATCTACTTAAAAAGTTGTATATATTAAGCATAAGCACATCCTACAATGCAAGTCCTGATTCCTTCCCTTTTTAATTGACTCATGTATATCCAGCCTCGCCTGTTTTCCTCCATGAATGACAACCGTTCATCTTGAACATTGAAAGATCATAATCAAATCATACTGTTCACAATCCTTTTCGTCCAATCTAACAGCCAGCAACAGTTTTGTGAATGATACTCATGCACATTCTACTTAATCATACGCAATTGCAAGGCCCTTTAGTCTTCTGCATTGACTCAAGAATAACTTTTACGCTGACTGCACGACTAAATTATCACTCTATAATTAACTTGACAGACTAAAATGAGATGTTTTAAAACTCTATAAGGATCTTTACAACAATTAGCAATACAGTTAAAAATTTGAAATAATTAGTTAATAGAACCAGTCCTATACCGACAAACCTAACTAAGCGCCAGATGTGAGAAATGGGAGGCCAACATAGAGCAGCATTGAGCACAAAATAGAGCATTAAGTAACAGAAGCCCAGTGGTTTCAGATATTTTTACAGGGAATGTATGTGCTTGATTTTCTGAATTGCCTGCTTTACCTTATTTGATGGTTCTTCATATAAGATGGCGGGATTATCAAAATCTGCAGCCAAGCTTGGTTCTCCAAGAAAAGCACGGAAAGAGTCTGCGACTGAGTATGAGAGGGAACTGAGGTTATATCCTCCTTCCAAGAAAAAGACACAGCGCCCGCCACACAAATCTTTGGCAAGTTGTTTTATACTTGAAGCGAGCATGTAGTATGTTCCTGTTGTGTACTGTAGGCTAGCCAATGGATCCAAGACATGCCCGTCATATCTGGAAATCATAGTAACAACTCATAAATTGGTCTAGAATTACAGTACTAAAGATCTGCAAAAACCTTTTCCTTGTCAACGGAGTTATTACAGGTTGTCTAAATGCTATTTATACTTGTTACTTCTACCATTGTAGAACCCAAATAATCAAGACCCCATACTTTCTCAGATGCAGAGGGGAAATATTAAAGATTGTAAGTCAATGAGCTCGTAAAAGACAAAGATATTCGAACTTGCAACACAGCCTAAAAACCATGGAAATATGCCAGAGAGAGAGAGAGAGAGAGAGAGAGAGTAATATAATAAAATTAACTCAATAACTAAGAAAGAATTACTTCCGTAAATTGGTATGTAGTTCTGATTTGTTATTGTAGAGAGTTTTCATAAGCAGGAGAAAAACATGAAGACATTGAAGGCAAAAAACTAAAACGACATATGAATCTGAAATCGGATATCAACATATAGGCAAAAATAATACCCTGCTGAAACGAGTATTATATCTGGCTGGAACCTCTGAGCACAAGGGGCAATGACTTCATCAAACACAGTCCGCATGGCTATGTCACCTGAGCCCCCTGGTAAAGGTAGATTCAGTGTTGCTCCTTCACCAGCTCCGTCACCAATCTGATCCATTTTACCTGTGCCAGGGTAGCTTCCATCCTACATTAGTTCAAAATAAAAAGAATAACATACCGTGCTTTCAACAACCTATGATTTACAAACCACAATTCCAATGTTACTTAACAATTCTCATGTGCTTAGGTGGCTAATTTACAGCTCCTTTCCTGTAGCACATATTGCAGCCAATAGATTTTCTTGATTTCTACTATATCACTCCGCTAGATTATATGACATCATCAATTAAAGTGGATATACGACTCCTTGTTCTTAGAATCTCCAAGGCGATACATACTTTCTTATTCAAAGAAGAGCTTCATAAGCAAAGCAATATTAGTGACATTCTATTTCATATAGATATTCAGCGTGTGGTTTAACAGATCTTTAATCCCAATTCTAGTTCTTTCTTAAACCTATTCATTTCTCTCCTGTTTCAAAACCACATTATTACATTTGAATTTGTGCTCTGTGGTGTCATATAACTTAGAAAAGGAGGGCCTAAAAGATTAGACAAAGAGACACTTCTAGAGTGACATGCATGAATTTTTCTCAAAGATGGTTTTGCCTTGACAGCATGTGCATGTTCAAGAGGTCCTGTTGAATAGAGTATGTGATAAATAAGTCTAATTGAAGTTATAAACGTATTCATACTAGGAATTTTAAGCTAACGATGGAAAGGTTGTAGGAAACATCAGACCTAGGTCATCTACACCTTCTTGGTGCCTCAAATTTTAGATCACTATATGACGTGAGCAATCATAATCCAGTATAATATCTCCATTACTTATATATGGTGCCTAATGTTTCCACTCTCTCTCTCTCTCTCTCATATTATAGTAAGAGAAAATGATTTATATACTCCACATTTTGAATCATATACTCCACCTTACTTTTTATACCATTACTGTCTGGGCTTAAGATAAGTGTTGAACTCAACATACAATAGGTGGAAATATGCAAATTCCTTGCGCTACTGGTCTACCTGATTTGTTGAAGTGTGTGCATGCATGCGCTTCCACATATTATCAAACAATGGGCAAAGCTTCTTGCTGAAACCACTCCAGTTTCTTCCCTAGTAAAACTAAATGTTTATCTAAACAAACAGGAGGTGGTAAGATGCAATTATTTATACTACTACATAGTTAACCTGATGAGTTGAAAGGAAAAAAATATCTGGGTCATCATAGAAAGCATCATTTGTTCCATTCCCATGATGGACATCAAAATCAATGATAAACACGCGTTTCAATCCATGAGCACGCTGAGCATAGCGAGCAGCAATTGCAACATTCCCAAAAACACAGAAACCCATTGGCCCTTTTGGAACAGCATGATGACCAGGAGGTCTTATCAGAGCAAAGCCAACAGGAGAACTATGGCTAACTTTTGATGCAGCAACCTGAAACATCAGGAAAAAAAAGAAAAGGGGGAAAAAAAAAAACTATAAGCACATATCCTACGCAACACTAGGAATGGTATGGAAGTTATTTGAAACTATAGAATTTGAACATTCAACCAGCACTAGGAAGGAGGGGAGATCATCATGAAGTGACCAAGGTCTTAGAATAAGAAATCACCACCGAATCAACCAGGGAAATACCAGCTCCAGCAGCCAATAACGATTCTTGGAAGGTCTGCAGCATTAAAAATGTGACTATTACAGGACATATAACATGGTATTGGCTTCCAAGTTGCAATATGAATTTCAGAGCATTAAAAATGTGACTATTACAGGACATATAACATGCTATTGGCTTCCGAGTTGCAATATGAATTTCAAAGCGCAAACTGAGTAAAAAGCACTTAGTGGCAACCGATAGCATGAAAGCAACTAATAAAATATATATCAGCTAAAAATTTCTTTATCTTCTATGTCCAGATCGATATATTTTTCCTTGTCCCCAGTAACACTAAGTAACATTTGACTTGGATACCCCACACAGAACAGACATTAATAAAATTTCTTATTTGCGTAACACAATTCATTATTGATTTCACACTGCAAAGGTCCAACAAACCCTATAAAGATGAGTCCCAAAATAAAATATGGGATGCCTTTTTCTTAAAGTATGAACTGATAAAGCAACTGTGGAAAAATATTCTACCGTATGTTTTTCTTCTGTTTAGATTACATATAAATGAGAATACAAAGAAGCGTCACCATGATATGCTCCCTTATTTAGTTTACCTTATTTAGTTTCCCTTATTTAATTCTCATCAATTGTACATATATACTTTCCTATTTAGTTAGAATATGTATATGAACATAGTTTATCTTCCTATTCAATTAGAATCTGTATATAAACAGTTTTCTTTTGTGTAGACAAATTTGATAGCTGTAATTTAGGCTTGATTCTATAGATTTGATAGCTATAATTTAGGCTTGATTCTAGCCTTGTATGTTGCACATTTGTGCCTATATAATGAGAAAAAATCCTCACAAATGAGGTATTCAATCAAAAATCCTTTTGACATGGTATTAGAGTGAGGTTTCAAGAAATACAATTTTTTTTTTAGTTTATTTTCCTTTTCTCATTTCAGCACTTCTAGTCCTTCTTTGGGCTCCCTCATTGACACTGTCTAACAGCGATTTTGGGCCTCCTTGGTATTTTCGACACTATCAGAGTGTCTCTTGGAGTATTTTGGCGCCTTTTGAGTTCTTGGGCCAATTTATTCTCAATTTCAGCACTGCATCATGTCTTCTGATTCTTTTACGGTGAAGTTCAAGAGCAAGAATTATTCTACCTAGAAAATTCAATTTCGTTTATTTGTCATGGGAAAAGAGTTATGGGGTCATATTAATGGGAGTTATCCGGCTCCTACTGATGTGCCTAGATTGGCTTAGTGGCAGATCAAAGATGCTCGGGTGATGACAAGGATTTTAAGATCGGTGGATCCTCTTATTGTTCTTAATTTGAGTGAAAACTTAAAAAAAGGTATATCACAAGGACAATACTGCTCGACGTTTTCAATTAGAGTACGAGAGTGCTAGTTACACTTAGGGCGATCTCTCCATTCAAGATTATTTCTCTGGCTTTTATAATCACCCCGAAGAAATTACTAACATTATTTATGTCAAGGTACCAGAAGAATCTCTAATCGCTCCAATTTGATAATCATCATCCCATGCCATCTTTGGATGTCTGTTTTGGGGAGTTACTTCGTGAGGAGCAGCAACTTGCCACCCGGGCCATTTATCAGTACGATAACATGACACCCAATGCAGTAGTGTATGTTCCTCAAGCAAAAGGCAAAGGAAGAAACATGCGGAAAGTTCAATGCTTTAGTTGCAAGGAATACGGACATCTTGCTACCAACTGTACACGGAAATTTTGCAACTACTGTAAAAAGCCAAGGCATATTATCAAAGAGTCATCAAAATCGTCAAGCTAATGCTTATCAAGCTACTGTGGGTTTAGCTTCTTCTCCTCCTACTAGTGACTTCTCTGTTCTTACTACTGAGAAGGTACAACAGATAATTATTTCTGCATTTTCGACCTTAGGACTACAAGGTAGTAGTTCACTTTCTCCTTCATGGATTATTGATTTGGGTGCATCTAATCACATGACTAGTTCTTTTCAAATCCTTAGCAATGTTCGAACTTATACTGGATCGGCACACATTCAGATTGCTAACGATAGTCAGTTACCTATTCATGCTATTGGGGATGTTGATTCCACTGTTAGAGATGTTTTTGAATCTCCTCAGCTTTCTACCAGTCTTATTTCGGTCAAGCAATTAGTTGATAATACCTGTGATGTTCATTTTTCTCGCGATGGTTGTCTTGTGTAGGGGGGCCTAAAGTTGGACGTTTATTTCCTCTGCATTTTTCTATTCCTGCTATTATTTCGTTTGCTTGTAACACCGTGAACAAAAAGTGTGAAGTATGGCACAAACGGTTAGGTCATCCTAATTCAGTTATTTTATCTCGTGTAATAAACTTTGGTTTGTTGGGCACTAAGTTACATAGACTCTGATACGAGAATCGAATACGGGTGTGTGTCCAAGTGTCTGACTCGTTAATTTTCTAAAATTAGGATACGGCGACACCGCCAAAGAGTTGAATACGGGAACGGGATGTTGTTTGTATTTTATACTTTTTAGTTTTTAGGATGACTAATCTGAAAAAATATACTCCACAGAAAATATAACTCTATTTTTCTATAGGCAAAACAAAAGGTTCAGTTTAATGCGCATTTAGGTTGAAAAGAACCATAAACTTAGTCAAAAAAGTTAATATTTTAAGTATGGGTGGCTATATTAATATTACAAGAGGGAAAAATTGTAAAGAGATTAACTACTAAAAAAGAAATACAAGTTAGATACAAGGGTTTAGTTGATCATGGTCAAACTTGATAATGATATCCTCACATACTTAACAAAATACTAATTATATTTGATAATTAAACAGTAATAGATTTTATTTTGATACCTTCACATCTTGAGTCCAACTATTGTACTTGAAACTCAAGTCCTTATCTGTTCTCAAAAAATCTTTTCATTTATAAATATATCATCTTATCAAGTATCTATCTCATCCACTTCTTTTTCTCTTCCTCTTTTGGGCTTCAGCCACATATGGTCAACACACCCAATTTCTTTTGACCATATCCGACACATATCTCATGCCCTTGTTGGTGTTGTGTCTTGTCGATACGAGTATAGCTGGGGTAAATGGAGAGTCCATGTAACATAGGTTGGGCAATAAAGATCAATTTTCTTCTTCTCTCTCTTTTGATTATTCTACATGCAAATTAGGTAAAAGTAAATCTCTTTCTTTTCCTTCTCATGGAAGTCATGCTGAGCGCTGTTTTCATTTGATTCATAGTGATGTGTGGGAAATCTCTCCTATTATCTCACATGCAAATTATAAATACTTTGTTATATTCATTGATGATTATACAAAGTATATCTGGATTTATTTTCTTCATGCTAAATCTGACGTCTTATATGTTTTTTTAACAATTTACTGCTTATGTCCAGAACCAATTTTCTTCTGGCATCTAAATTTTGAGGTCTAATTCAAGTGATGAATACATGTCTCATGAATTTTCATGCTTTTCTCCAACAAGAAGGCATTGTTTCTCAAAGTTCTTATCGATACACACCCAAGCAAAATGGTGTTGCTGAACATAAAAATAGATATTTGTTGGATGTTGTTCGTACTTTATTGCTTCAATCATTTGTCCTACCTAAATTCTGGGTTGAAGTATTATCTACAATAGTTTATTTAATTAATACATTGTTGTCCAGCGCCTTGAATTTTGAAACTCCTTACTTTCGTCTTTATCATCAGCATCCTAGACACCTTGACATGCATACTATTGGTTGTGTTTGTTTAGTTCATTTGCCTTCCCAAGAACGTCAAAAGTTATCTGCTCAATCTGTTAGATATGCATTTATGGATTATACTACTTCACACAAAGGCTATGTTTGCTATGATCCAAATTCTAATCGATTTCGTATTTTCTATCATGTTGTGTTCTTTGAAAATCAATCATTCTTTCTTTCTCATAATGAATCTTTGCCTGAGATGTCTGTTTTGCCTCATTTTGATGACTTGATCCCTTCTATTGACCGATTCAAATCTAGACTTGCGTATGAAAGACGACGACCAACTTTGCTCCTTCTCAAGTCTTGTCCGCCATCTGAGCCTGTTCAGACTGAATCCTCTATGGGTGATACGGATACAACTCCAGTTCCTTGCTGTTCGACCAGAGTGTCTCGTCCTCCAGATCGATATGTTTCTCTAACACCTCTTTTCATGTTACTCTGTTTCCATCCCCATTCCGTCAAGTTATTCTGAATCAGCTAAACATGACTGTTGGCGTGAGGCAACGATTGAAGAGCTTCGGGCTCTTCAATCATTGTATGGGCTGAAACAAGCTACCCGAGCATGGTTTGATAAATTTCGCTTCACTTTGATCCAGTTTTCGTTTAAGCAGAGTGCCTTTGATTCTTATTTATTTTTCTGCAAGATATCTCTCAGCATTGTCCTTTTTTTGGTGTATGTTGATAATGACTGTTGGCGTGCGGCAATGGCCGAAGAGTTTCTGGCTCTTCAAGATAATCAAACATGAGATGTTGTCCCTTGTCTTGCTTAGGTAAAACCCATTGGTTGCAAATGGGTCTATTTTATCAAACTGCGTTCTAATGGAACTCTAGATCGGTTTAAGGCCCGATTGGTTGCTCTTGGTAATAGGCAAGAATATGGGGTGGACTATAAGAAGACTTTTGCTCTAGTTGCCAGGATGACTACAGTGCGGACTGTCCCGTCTGTTGTTACATCTCGAGGTTGACCTCTTCATCAAATGGATGTCAAAAATGCCTTTATGGATGGACATCTCAAAGAAGTGATATACATTACCATTCCACTTGGTTTGTCATCCTATTCTTCCTCGGATGTCTGTAAGTTGAAACGATCATTGTATGGGCTGAAACAAGCTCCCCGAGCATGGTTTGATAAATTTTGCTCCACTTTGATCCAGTTTTCGTTTAAGCAGAGTGCCTTTGATTCTTCTTTATTTTTCTGCAAGACATCTCTTAGCATTGTTCTTTTTTTGGCTTATGTTGATGATATTGTTATTACTGGAACGGACACTACCTTGATCACCCAACTACAGCAACATCTTCAAGCCTCATTTCATATTAAGGATCTTAGTCCTCTTACATATTTTTTAGGCTTAGAAGTTCATACCAATTCCTTTGGCATTTTCTTGAATCAGCACAAATATACTCTACACTTGTTGTCATTTGTCGTATCATTCGATATCTTTGAGGTTCAAATGGATGTCAAAAATGCCTTTATGGATGGACATCTCAAAGAAGTGATATACATTACCATTCCACTTGGTTTGTCATCCTATTCTTCCTCGGATGTCTGTAAGTTGAAACGATCATTGTATGGGCTGAAACAAGCTCCCCGAGCATGGTTTGATAAATTTTGCTCCACTTTGATCCAGTTTTCGTTTAAGCAGAGTGCCTTTGATTCTTCTTTATTTTTCTGCAAGACATCTCTTAGCATTGTTCTTTTTTTGGCTTATGTTGATGATATTGTTATTACTGGAACGGACACTACCTTGATCACCCAACTACAGCAACATCTTCAAGCCTCATTTCATATTAAGGATCTTAGTCCTCTTACATATTTTTTAGGCTTAGAAGTTCATACCAATTCCTTTGGCATTTTCTTGAATCAGCACAAATATACTCTACACTTGTTGTCATTTGTCGTATCATTCGATATCTTTGAGGTTCTCCTAATCATGGCCTATTCTTTCGTACTGGGACTCCTCTTAAGTTTGTGGCTTACAGTGATGCACATTGGGCAGAATGTCCTGATACGCGACGATCTATTACAGGTTGGTGCAAGTTTCTTGGTGACTTTTTAATATCCTGGAAGAGTAAGAAACAAGATCAGGTCTCCAAATCTTCCATCGAATCTGAATATCATGCGATGTGTGCTACTTGTTATGAGATTCTCTGGCTTCGTGGTCTTCTTGCTAAGATTGTTTGTGTTCAATCCAAACCTAATCCTCTACATCCTGACAATACTAGTGCCACTCAAATTGCTGCTAATCTCGTTTTTTATGAGCGTACAAAACACATTGAGGTGCATTGTCATTTCATTTAGGAAGTATTGGACTCGCATATCATTTCTCTTCCTCATATTTCTATTGACCTTCAAATTGCAAATGTGTTTGCAAAGGCCATGACACGAAAATGTCATCAGTTTCTTGTGGGCAAATTGATGCTTCTTGACCGGCCAACATCAATTTGAGAGGGGATGTCACCATGCTAGGCTCCATTATTTAGTTTACCATATTTAGTTCTCTTATTTAATTCTGATCAATTGTATATATATACTTTCCTATTTAGTCAGAATATGTATATGGATATAGTTTATCTTCCTATTTAGTCAGAATTTGTATATAGATAGTTTTCTTTTGTATAGACAGGTTTGATAGCTGTAATTTAGGCTTAATTCCACGGATTTGATAGCTATAATTTAAGATAGATTTGATAGCTGTAATTTAGGTTTGATTCTAGCCTTGTATATTGCACATTTGTGCCTATATAATGAGAAAATCCTCATAGATGAGGTATTCAATCAAAAATCCTTTTGACAAGGTGTACATACTAGAAAAGGATTCTATCAAATCAATTCAAATAAAAAATCAAATCTACTAATTTATCTCCTAAGCAAATCTCCTATCTTATACTGTCACGGTTTTTAAACATCAAGCTTTTCCCAGTTGTCCCTTTCAAATACCTTAGTATTCTATAGGCAGCTCCAAAGTGCTTTTTACCTGGCAAGTGCATAAACTGACTTATGATACTTACATAAACGGTTATGTCAAGACGAGTGTGTGATAAATATATCAATCTTCCTACCAGTCTTTGAAATTTTTCTCTATCAATCACATTTTTATCCTTAGCAAGACTGAGTTTTAGGTTAGCTTCAATTAGAGTTTCGGCTACCTTGCATCCCAATAGTCTAGTTTCACCAAGTAAATCAAAGATAAACTTTCTCTAATTCACAAATATTCTTTCTTTTGATCTTGCAAATTCCATTCTAAGAAAATATTTAAATGCTTCCAGATCTTTAATTTCAAACTCCTTTGCTAGCTTCCTTGTCAACCTTGTAAGTTCTTTACAATCATCAATTGTCAAGATTATATCATCCACGTAGACAATTTGAATTGCAATTTTGCCCATATTAGAATATTTATAAAATAGTGTGATAGCCTTGACTTTGGTGAAAGCCGTAGCTTTTAACTACCTTCGCAATCCTTTCAAACCAAGCTTGCGGAGATTGGTTGAGGCTATATAAAGATTTCTTGAGCCTGCACACACTATTTTGGCCAATAATTTTTTCAAAACCTTGTGGTGGGCACTTAAATACTTCTTCCAAATCGCCATTTAAAAATGCATTCTTCACATCCAGCTAATATAAGATCCAATTGAAATTAACAGCAAGAGATAATAAAACTCCAATAGAGTTAATTTCGGCTACGAGCAAAAAATCTCTTGGTAATCAATACCATAGGTTTGAGTAAACCCTTTAGCAACAAGTCATGCTTTATATCTTTCTACACTTCCATCAGCCTTGCGCTTCACCATAAATACCCATTTACAACCAATTGTTTTTTGCTTTTTGGGTAGTTGTACAACTTCCCATGTCCCATTTTTTACTAGAGCACACTTCTCCTCTATTATTGCCGATTTCCATTCTGGATCATCAAATGCTTTCTAAATGTTTCTTGGAATAAATAGATTAGAGATATTTTATGTAAATGCCCTATGATCTTAAGACGGTTTATCATATGACAGATATTTTGCAATAGGATGGTTAGTATAAGATCGGGTGCCTTTTCTACGTGCTATGGGAATGTCAAGATTATAGCTAGTATTAAGAACGAGAACATTTTTGGACAATTAAGGGTTTAAAATACCTTGCATGTTGACAGGCTCATCATTCGGGATGTCTAATTGGTCTTGTGCCTTGGGAATAGTATGCTCTCTATTATTTTGATGATTCTTCCTCATGCAAACTCTAAATTCAGGTTCCTATCTTTTATAATCATCTAGTAGTATTTCTCCTCTATTGGATTTTCAATATTTTCTTGTCCTATAGTATTAGGATCAACCAGTTTTTTAAGATTTTCATTGGAATTTACGTTTTTAGCAAGGGTGTGAGATCAACTTCCCGAAAATTTTCTTCACTTTGTTACTCCCCCCTAAACAAAATTTTCCTGAAAAAAAAAAGGTTAATGTTCAAGGAAGGAGACATCCATAGTGACAAAGATTTTACGAATTCTAAGATTAATACATTTGTACCCTTGTTTGTTTGAAGCATAGCCAATAAAGACATATTTTTCTGCCCCGGGATCTAGCTTGGACCATCCCTTTGAAGGTAAACGGACATAAGCAATGCGCCCAAAAACTTTTAGTGGTAAATCTGAATAGATCTAAGCTTGTTAAAAAAATTTTTTAAAGTACTCGAGCGATGTACTATAGTTAAGAACCCGAATAGGCATCCCATTTATCAAATAGGTTGTTGTTAAAATAGCTTCACTCCAGAGAAATTTGGTAACAGTTTCAGAAAACATAGCGGCACGAGACACTTTTAACAAATGTTTGTTTTTCCTTTAAGCAATCCCATTTTGTTGAGGGGTATCGACACAAGAAGATTGATGTTGAATACCCTAGTGTTTTAAAAAATCACCAAGAATATCATTAGAATATTTAGTGCCATTACCCGTGAGGAGAATGCCAATTTTTTGTTGGAATTGGTTTTCAACCATTGTATTAAAATTTTTAAATAAGCTTTCAAATTCATAATTTTCACTCATCAAGTAAACCCAACACAAACAAGTACAATCATCAATAAATGTCACGAACCATTTTTTCCAGAAACCGTGCTAATCCGCAAAGGACCCCTCCCTCCCTCCCTTTCACTACGGATAAAATAAAATGGTTTTTGAAGGTTTATAAGGTTGCAAGGGATAAAAAGATTTGTGACTTTTTGACAAAATTGAACTTTCACAATGAAATGTTGAACAATCCAATCTTGAAATAACACAAGAAATTGTCTTTTCAAATACCAAAAACTAGGATGTCCTAACTTATAGTACCAAAGCATAACTTGATCTGTGATGGAAAGTTAATTGATACTACTCAAGCCTTGAAATTTTTTATTCTTGGAATCTGTTATGGGCCTTAGCATAAGACCTAGTCATAGGTCAAAACACGAAAGAATTATTCTTATGATCTGTAGTGAATTTGGAGAGACAGACTCGTCCTTGACAGAGCCCCTTTCGAAGACTAACTAAATGAGAGAATAATTGCTTGCTTTATTCAATACTCAAAGCCTTTTTATAGGCTGCTAATAACAAAGACAGAGATCCTAAATGATAAGATCTTATCCTAAGTGATAGGATCTTAAGATCTTATCCTATCTGATAAAGCAAAAAATAAAATAATTCAAATAAAGGAAAATAAAATTTTAATCGGATTAGGCTGCATCTACTACTACCACCTTCATTTTCTGATAATGCCATCCCACAAAAGCATCCACATAATCACTTCCCTTCTCGGCCTTGAGCTTGTACTCAAGCTCAAAATCTGGATAAGCTTCTTGGAAGTGGTCAAATAGTTCCCATGTGGTATCTTCTTGAGGACATCTTGACTACTGAACTAACAGTTCCCTTCTACCTCGATTGAACCTACTACGAAGAATAGCCTGAGGAGTTCGTACGGCTTTGCCATCGCACACTGGTGTTAAATTTCCCACTACAGCTGGTTGGGGTCCTTTATATTCTTTGAGGAGAGAAGCATGGAACACATCATGTATTCTACTTCCCGCAGGCAGCTCAAGCTTGTAAGCAATAGGTCCTACTCTAGCCATGACCTCAAAAGCACCACAATAGTTTCAAAGAAATTTGTGATGCTTTTGTCTAGCTACTGTTAACTAGGGTATTAACAAACCGAGCAACACGCGACTGTTAACTAGGGTATTAACAAACCGAGCAACACGCGAGTAGCTCAGTCTACTGTTGACTAGAGTTTGGTATTGATCGAGCTCGAGTCGAATTCAAGTAACTCATGTATTAAACGAGCTCAAATTCGAGCAATAAAAAGTGACTTCGATTAGCTCGAAACACACACACACACACACACACATATATTAAATGTTATACATAAAAAATTATTAATTTACCCATACCAATTACATATGAATTTTGAGTTCGAGCTCGAACTTGATTGTGATTTCACGAGCAATACCGAGTCGAGCTCGAGCTCTCCCTAAAATTAACAAGCCGAGATTGAGTTTCGAATTACAAACTTGATCAAGCTCGAGCTCGATCTTGAGCAGCAGTAATGTTAACAAGCTCAAACTCGAGTTTGGTAGTATTCGGGATCAGCTCAATTCGATTATACCCCTACTATTAACTGACGGTATGGTTGAAGTTGCAGCCAACCCCAATCCCAAAACTGCAAAAGTCAACTCTTTATGCCCCAAATTATAAGTGTTTTTCATCCTCTACTGTGCTTGCGAGAGCCTATCACAAGCATTTTGGAGTACTGCATCCCTTTCTTGGAGAGCTTTATCAATTGCTTCAATCCATGTAGAACCCACTAAATAGGAGGGAAGTCGAGGAGGCTCCCTGCCATAGACCAACTGGAAAGGAGCAATGCAAAGGGCAGTGTGATAAGAGGTGTTGCAACAGCACTCAAGCCAAGGTACCTAATCAACCTACTGTCGTCGACGATCACTAGTAAGGCATCATATGTACGTTTCTATTTTGTGGTTGACAACAACTGTTAGACCATCAGACTGTGGATAGTACGCCGAAGAGAAGGCCAGCTTGGACCCACTTAGGCAGAATAGCTCCTTCCAAAATAGACTAACGAAAACCTTGTCACAGTCCAAGACAATTGATTTGGGCAACTTGTGAAGTCTAAACTCCTTTGCAAAGAAAACAATAGCAACAGATATAGCAATAAATGGATGAGTCAAGGTTAAAACATGGGCATACTTTGAAAGCCTATCAACCACCACCATAAGAACTGATTTGCCCCGTACCTTGGGTAATCCCTTCACAAAGTTCATAGGGATCTTAGCCCAAACCTGTTGCGAAACTAGAAAAGGTTGAAGTAGTCCTTTGGGCTTCAAATTTTGCCATTTGTGGCGCTGACATACTGAACAATTCTCACAAACTCTAATATTGGAAGCTTCAAACCCTTCCGATAGACATTCTTTCAAAGACGTTGTAGGGTCTGCAACCATCCTTCATGTGCCATATAGTGGATAGCCGAAATAATAGTTGAGATAAGTGAAGAGGTGGGTAGGAGGTATACTCTTCCTTTGAAAAGAATCAGCCCATCTCGTACAACCCAATCCGGGTTCAACCCCCCCTGTTCAATGCGTTGCTGCAGTTGTAACACTTCTTTGGAAGTTGCTATTTTTTGCCTAATAGTATCAAGGATTTCAACTTGAGGGAAAGAGATTGCCATGAGTTGTGGGGAATTCTCATCTCTTCTAGATGAGGCATATGCAATTTTATTCAATTTTCCGGCCTTGTATTCCACTCGGAAATCAAGCCCCATCACTTTACTAATCCAATGCTGCTGTGGAGATGTGGTAAGAAGTTGTTCTATCAAGTACTTGAGACTAAAATGATTGGTGCGAATGAGGCAGTGTCTACCCCAAAGAAAGTGTCGCCAATGAGCCACTTCCTTGGCCAATCCAATTAGTTCCCGCTCATACGCAGCCAATTTAAGGTGCCGTTCTGCAATCATATGACTGGAAAAGGCGATGGGGTGCCCTTTTGTTGTAGCACAGCTCCAAACCCACTACCAAAAGCATCATATTCTGCCACATATTCTCCCTTAAAGTTGGGCAATTTCAAGACCGTGGCTGCTAAAAGAGAGGTCTTTAATTTATTGAAAGCAGCGTCAGTGTCTGCACTCCATTGGACAATATTTTTGTTCAAGAGACTCGTTAGGGGAACAGCCACTTGCCCACAATCTTTGGCGAATTCCTGTAGTACCCTGCTAAACCGAGGAAGTCCCGTAGAGCCCTGGTGGAATGAGGCATTGGCCAATTAGTGATGGCCTTAATTTTCATAACATCAACTTCCATCCGGCACCATGGATGTCCGAGATAAGCTACTTGTGACTCGCCAAAGAAACAATTGGATTTCTTTAAGAGCAGCATGTTAGCTCGCAAGAGTTCAAAAATTATTCTCACATGGTGCATATGTTTAACCCATGTTTTACTATAAATTAATGTATTGTCAAAGAAGATCAAGACAACTTGCGCAAATAAGGTCGGAAAACTTCATTCATCAAACTCTGAAAAGCTAAAGGGCATTGGTAAGCTTAAAAGGCATGACTAGAAATTCAAAGTGTCTGTGGTTGGTTCTAAAGGCCGTCTTTTTTGCGTCGAACAGTGCCATTATGATTTGGTGATAGTCCGACCATTCTAACTTTGTAAAAGGTTGTGCCCTATGAAGTTCATCCAATAGTTGATCCACCACTGGAGTCGGAAACTTATCCTTAACAATGGGGGAGTTGAGCTCAGCATAATCCACACAGAAGTGCCATGAGCCATCATGCTTCCTGACCAAGAGGACTGGGGAAGAGAATGGATATTTGCTAGGCAAACTGATCCCTTGTTGTAGCATCTAGGCGCGCTACTTCTCAATCTCGTCCTTTTGAAAATGTGGGTACCGGTAAGGTCTTACTACAACTGGTCCTGACCCTGGTATGAGAAGTATGCAATGGTTGCACTCACGACTATGGGGCAATCCGAAAGGCTTCATGAACAAGTTTGCAAACTCAGCTAGTAATTTGTTCAAGATTATCTAGTTGAATTTTGTCCTTCCATCAAACTAAGCCGTGGTTCTGCCACTAGAGGTTGTCCTAGCCACAACACCTCCTTCCCATTTAAGACAAATTGCATGGTCAAGGAACTGAAGTCCTAGTGCACAACCATTTACACCTAAAATCACGTGAAGCCTTCTAACGGGATAGTGTAAAAGTCAATCTGAAATGCCATTTGCAACTATAAGCCATACTGACTTACAAATGCCCATGCTAGGTACACGCTCCCCATTTGCCACAAAGACTTGTAGCCCTGGTCTTTTCCACACTTCCAATCCCAAGCTTGGTATTAACCCTTCACGCAAAAAATTATGCGTGCTTCCTAAATCTGCTAGCACTTAAATAGTAACTCCTGACAACTCTGCTAGCAATTGCATGGTAGATGAATCACAAATCCCACTGACGGCATGTAGAGAAATATTAGGATCTCCCGTCTCTTCCTCTGATTCACTTTGGTTATCTGGAATCTCTATCCAAAATAACCTTTTATATTTGTGTCCTATTGAATAGAATACATCATAGTTATAACACAGTCCCTTGGCCCTTCTTTCTGCCATTTCTGCTTGTGTTAATCTCTTGACTAACGATGCAGAAGAGCCTACCTTGCTACTGCTCCTGACTGGTTTTGACATTTGTCCTCCTCCCTTTGCATTAGAACTCTTGTTGGTGCCGATGGCTTGGGAATTGGTTCGTGAGGTAAGAATTCCCAGAGAAACCTATTGTTTTCTTTCTAAAGCCCAAGCCAAATTCATGGCAATTCCGAGGTTCCCCAGCTGTTGCATCTCAATGTCAAGCTTGAGCTCTTCTACGAATCTAGTAGTAAAGAGATCCACTTGTTGGCGAGGTTCAAGATTAGAAGTCCTAGCCGGTAATGACTAGAACTAGCATTGATATTCCTTGACAAACCTAGTTTGTTTAAGGTTGGCAAGTTCTCCAAATAGGTTATTGCTCCTAGGTGGCCCAAATCTCATGTGACAGCACTCCTTAAAACGTCTCCAGTCCGGTTCCATATCCTTCTGCTCGATTTGATTAAACCATAGCTGACCTTTCCCAAGAGATAGAATGTTGCTAAGCCCACTTTATCTCCTTTAACAATCCTTTGATTGGTGAAAAATTTCTCACATCATTTCAGTCACCCTAAATGATCACCAGTGTCATTATAAGTACGAAATTCCATCTTGCAGTACTGTCACACAATGGATCCCCCTGATTGCGATTCAGATTTGTCCTCCGAACTTTCATTGTGCCCTCGGCTGCCACTGCTTTGTTTCTCTGCGTTATTTCTGACAGATTTCTTTCCTTCTCCCCAACCGTGATTGAAATTTCTGCCATCTAATCTTCTAACGCGCATTGTCGTGCAGCCATTTGTTCCATAAAATCATCCAGCTTGGCTGCCAAATTCTCCGCGTCACCCATGACACAAGCCTCTAATACCAAGATGTTATAGGCCTTAGCGTAGGACCTAGTCACAAGTCTAGACACAGAAGAGGTCTTATCATCTATAGTGAATTTGGAGAGGCAGACTTATCCTTGACAGAGTCCCATTGTAGGACTAACTAAATGAGAGAATAATTTCTTGCATTATTCAATACTAAAAGCCTTTTTATAGGCTGCTAATAACAAAGATAGAGATCCTAAATGATAAGATCTTATCCTAAGTGATTAGATCATAGGATCTCATCCTAATTGATATGATAGGATCTTTATCATAAATGATAGGATCTTATCTAACAAAAAAACAAAATAATTCAATAAAGGAAAATAAAATTCTCATTGGATTAGGCTGCCTCTACTACTGTTGCCTTACTTCTCTGATAATGCCGTCTAACAAAAGCATCAACATCCAAATCTTCACTATCAAAATAATAGAGACCATCTATCATCCTAGCATTGCCAATCATCCTCCCTGAAGTTCAAACCTGAAACACACAATGGGAGTCAAAGCAAATAACCTGGCAGTTAGAATCTTTTGACAATTTGCTAATAGATAAAAGACTACATTTAAGTTTGGGTACAAGGAGAACATATTTAAGGGATAAGTTCCTAGATAAGGTTACCAAACTTTTACTAGCAATTAAAGAATATGACCCATCTGCTCTATGAACTTTTTCATAACCAGAACAAGGGTTATGAGTACGAAATACATTTGAAAGATTTGTCATATGTTCTGAAGCTCCTAAATCGATGATCCAAAGAGTAGAAAGAAAATGACATACTAGGGCACTAAGATCACTACCTGAATGTGTCACGGAAGCATTAGGTGCACTCAACAATCTGGAATTAGATTTCAATAGCTTTAGGATGTAATGTTTCAGTTTCATGGGCAGAGACTGGCTAACTCCCATTTTCATTTTTTCCTTTCAAATTTCATGGTTTTCCATGCAACTTCTAGCAAGTTTCACATGTGTGCTTTGGCTTGTTACAATGGCCACACCAAACATGGGGTATTTCCTCCAATTTTCCCTAAACCATTTGGCCAACATGAGCTTCTGTAGCAAGGATAGAATCTCCACTATTTTGTTGGGTTTTTTCTTCGCTAGCATCACAAGTTTATGACTTTCTTCCCTTTGAACTTCATAAAACACTTCTCCAATAAAAGGAAATGGTTGTCTACAAATAATCCTACTCTTAACTTTATCAAATTTAACATTTAGTCCAAAAAGAAACTTAAATATACAATTATCCTCCACCTTTTTCATATGGGTGCAGTAATTTTCTAGTAGTTTCCACTCATAATCATCACTAAACAAGTCTAAATCTTTCCACAGATGTTTCAAAGTATTTTGTAACACTTTCCTCACCTTGGCGGATTTCTCCAAGTTTTAGTGTCAACTTAAACACTTGAGACTGATTGCTCAAGTCTGAATACATGAGATTAATATTGTCCCACTGCTCCTTGGCAGTGTAGTAGCACATATAATTGGAGCTGATTTCCTCCTCTATAGAATTCACTAACCAAGTCATCACCATAGAATTTTCAGCATCCCAAATGGAGTAACCAGGATCTTTGGGAGCAGGTTCCTTCTTTTTTCTTGTCAAGTAGCCAATTTTCCCTCTCCCACGAATATATATCCGCACTGATTGAGACAAGCACAAAAAAAATTTTCTCCATTCAGCCGAATGGTTTTAATCTGAACTGAATGGGAATCAAAAGTAGGTAGATGGGGGGTATTAGTTCTTTGGATGGAGTTATGAAATTCAGACGAGCTTGGGCTGAAATTTTAATGTAGAATCACACATGGTAAAAGAAGATAGGGGTGTACAGACGGCTTCTTGTCTTAAAGCTCTGATACCAAGTGGAAAAATATTCTATTGTATGTTTTTCTTCTGTTTAGATTACATATAAATAGGAATACGAAGGTGTCAAATCAAATCTCCTAATTTATCTCCTAATCAAATCTTCTATCTTATCCACAAATCAAATCTATCTCCTAATCAAAATATTTTATCTACAAATCAAATCTCCCTACAAATATGATTGAAACAGATTTGATCCTAATTAGGAGCTACTAATCTCTCTTTCTCAACAGCAACCCACTGAACAAGCTTTCAAGAAACCTTTCAACTCATGATTTTTCTAACCCAAATAGAGTATAAGCAAGCGGAAGCATTAGGGTAAGACAGTACTTCAATCCATGATCAAAGTCAAGGTGTTTATGAAATAACCAAAAGAAAACCTTGGCCAAGGGGCTATCCTAGCACAACCCTCAAGTTACATCAGAAGAACTTAAAACAGGAGATTCTTTTAATGTCAAAAATAATTTTAATCACATTACAAAGCCAAATCACCTAAATTGTAGAATCAAGACTAGACTAATTGGAATTCTTACTCTCCAGGAAATTAATATCATATAAAATAAATAATTTAAGGTCCTCAATCACTATGGAAACTAAATACTCCCTCAATCCCAATACCCATGTCACAATTGATTTTTTTGGTTAAATAGATTTATTTGCAATCAGTAGTTCATATAGATTGGTTTGGTATTTAAACAAATTTCTACTGCAAAAGTAAAACATGTACCACGATACTTACTACACGAAAACTTGAAATAGTGAAAAAGGTAAGAAATTTGAACAAAATTAATCTCCTCAAACTCGACAAGTTGATAGAAAAAGTCAACCGTGACAAGTTGGAAAGATGGAGTAATAATTAAAGTCCTAAAATAAGCAAGGAAATAATAATAGAGTGCTAAAATTTCTAAGAACCATACTGCTATATAGTAGCCCGTGCTCAGTAACCTGGGTAAAGGTTGACACACTACATCAAATTTCCCTGAGTTTGAGAAAAACTTATCCTTGAGTTTTGTTTTGCTTTCCACGAGTAAAAGGATGCCCTAACAAGCTTTCTTGTGCTTTCATTTGCTTCCTATCAAAACTCAAAAAAGTGTAATAATGATAAAGAGCGATTCAGTTGTCTTGGTGTCCAAAATTTTGCTCTGCTTGTATATTTGAGTTGCTGAACAAAGTGGCCGAAATGTTCCCCAAAATTTTTGCAGATCGCCAAACTAGTCGTTAGAGGGGCACAATTGTTAATTCAGCCCTTCTGTATCTTACATTTTCTGTGAAGTTTCTTCTTATCAAATCATTACAATCCCCATCATCAGAGGTTTTATCAGCCGAACAAAAAATCCTCATCTCAACCATTGGAGCCGCCTCAGGACATGTGAAAGACTTAGAAGGATTCTTATCTCAAGAGGGATAGCAGCGGTGACTGTCACATCTCCAAATCTAACACTTCATCATCAGCCGAATATATAACATCTACATTAGTCATACTCGGGTACAGGAGTCCTGTGAAAATGGGTATGGTTGTGTAAATATGGAGTAGAACCTCAAGACCTTTGAACCTTCAACAAATGGCAGCCCATGAAAGTGTTTTTCAATTTTCCTCACAAGAAGGTTCCATGGCTTCAAAATTCATGAGTATATCTATCTATTTGCATATCCAATCAAAATGTTCTTCCATCACTTTCAACCTAATATTACCAATTGATGCAGGCGGTAGCATGCGGCCACAAGGTTCCATGGCTTTCTAAATTCATTAGTGCATCTACCTGTTCAGATATCCATTCAAAGCACTCCTTCATCACTTTCAACCTAACAATTATTACTCAAAACCATCTTCCATCAATTTCAACCTACCAATTACCATTCTCGCTTGGCACAGATGATAAGGGGAAGTATTTTGATTCATGATAAAAGTTCAGATTTTTAAACAAAACCTTGATTAAGGGCTAATCTAGCACAACCCTGAAATTTACTGAAAAGAAATTTCACAAAAGAGATTTCTTTTAAAGTCGAAAATCATATTCTCATTGCACACCACCAAATTGTCTAATTTATTGTAGTAACGCTAAACTAATTGGAATTCTTGGTCTCCAAGAAATTAATAGAAAAGGAAATTAAATAAAATCCTAAATCAACCAAGAAAAATAAATAAATGTTAAAAGTTTTAAAATAACTAAGAAAAAAAATAATACAATCCTAAAATATCTAAAAAATCCATATTGCTACAGTAACCAATAAACAGTAACCCGAGGAATAGTAACTTTTAACTAGCAACACCGTAGTATGCTGAGGAAAATTTGTCCTTTATTTTTGTTTGCTTTCAACAATCAAAAGGATGTCCCACAAGCTTTCCCATGCTTTCTTTTATTCCCTTTTAAAAATCAACAAATAGCCAATGATATGTAAATTAACTCTAGTCATCCTATTGTCCCAAATCATTTGCTCTACTTGTACTATTGTGCTTCTAAACATAGTGACAGAAGTGTTCACCAGAATTTCTGAAGATTGCCATACTACTTTTCAGAGTACAAGCAGTTTGTATAATTCAGTCCTTTTGTGTCTCTCTTTTACCGTGAAGCTTCTCCATATTAAATCATCTAAATGTACACTTCATGACGTAAAATCGGCACAGAGAAGCTGAATGCTGTATGAACAAGCATCATCTTGAAAATTGCCCCCCCCCAATTGCCCTCCTCAAGAACTACATTGAATATGCTAGGAGATTTTAAAACACCCTTAGACTGCCTGAAACCAAACTTCAACTGGCCGAGCGCGGGAATAATCATAGTTAGCCCGTGTATCAAACATAAGGGGGTCTTTCTCACTTTCGCTTAGTACAGCTTCCTTTGGACTTCTGTTGAACACTTTTTACAGGTTATCATCTAAAGAAGATAGAAACATGTGCTACAACATGTTCACATCTAAAGTATCACTATCATTGGGATACACATCATAAATTCGAGAAGAACTCTGGTTTATTGAATCATCACTAGTAGACTTGAAGAAAATTAGCCTTCAGTCTAACTTTCAGTGTTTCAGATATTTTGTGGCTAGCTTGCTTCTATCTTGAAGATCCATGGCTTCTAAATGATTGAGGGCATTCAAATGTTTGCATATCCACTTAAGATGTTCTTCCATAACTCTTTGCCTGTGGAATGTCATACTCTAATGCCAATTGAAGTAGGCAAAACCGTTAGAGAAAAATGAAATATTTTTATTCAGGATTAAAATCTTTTTTTGTGAAAAACCAAAAGAAAACCTAGATAAAGGCACTAATCTAGCACAAACCTCAAGTTCTATCACAAGAATTTAACGAAAAGAGATTCTTTTTAATGTCAAAAACCAACTTAATCACATATCAGGAAAAAAAAAAAAAAAAAAAAAACTAATTCATATAAGTGATACTTGATTTAATTGGATTTTCTTGCTATCCAAAAAATTAATATAAAATGAAACTAAATGAATCTAAGATCCTAAATCAACTAAGGAAATAAAATTATCATTACACTCCTAAAATAACTAAGAAAATAGTAATATAGTCCTAAAAAAAATTCAAAAACTATACTGCTACAACAACCCCTGAACAGTAACTTGGAGAATGGTAAATAGCACGCTGCATTAGAGAAACAGACAACACCTGTCCATTTTTAAGACAATATAAACATCTGAATTTTGAAAAGGGATGTCAACTCTCATTCAACTAGCAAGCACCCAAAATAAAAATAATCAGTCAGAGATCTTACCATGGCAGTGGCATAAGTTGGTCCAGACCCATCGATGAAAATTAAGCCTTTCTCTGAGGCCTGATCCATAACCTGAAAAATACACAAGTATGATATGAAGAGAATAACATAAATTTTGAACGCAGAGCAAGATAAAACTCATAGCACAGTTTTTGTTTTCTTTTATTATTTTGTTTATTTGCAGTGGGGCGGGAGGTTTTGACTATCAGCACAAAAAAAAAAAAAAATTCCATCCAACTATGAAAATTTTCATTGGGGCATTATTGGTGAAATTCTAAACATATGGAGCTGGACCAGCTAATCAGACCATCAATTCCAACATCAGTTTGTCCAATAAATCTCATGGATTGAAAAGAAAAACAATTATATAGCTGATACTGGAAAAATACTTTTAATTAATGCCCACTTTGCTGATTCTGCATTTCTTAGGAATGATTTTTCCTGCTGCTAAAGCCTTGGAGTAACAAACTAAGTAGGCAACGCATCAGTATTAGGCATGAAAGTAACATCAAAATTCCTGTGTAATGGATGGTAGAATCAATGATATATTGAACATTATATCTGACAAATAAATGTAAAAGTAGTGCAAAGCTAAATGCCACGATAAAAAGTCATCAAATGAGAATCTAAAGTGAAATCCATCGTTATTCCGTTGGATCCTTAACCACTCCAAAGAACATCAAACCTCTTTGCTTGAACTGTCAATTCCCAGTTAAGCAACAGGACAACCAGAGCGATGCTAATGACTTTTAAGACTCACTTAATGTAAGATTACCCTAGAAATGCCTATATTGTTTATTAATATTTAGAAATGTCTAGGGAATGTATAAACATTTTCTCATTCCTAAAGTACGTCCTGTTATGCAACTTGTCCTGGTACTTGAGCAGATATGGCAATGTGTAGTGGCACAACTATGTTCCTGCATACTTGGGCTGCAGCAAATAAACATTTTGCTACATACTTCTCACAAAGAAATTTAATGCTGACATCTTGGTACAGAGCAATGGCTGATAGATGTCAATCCTTCCCATGTTCAGGATCTAAGGATCCAAATATTTCCGGTAATCAAGTTGAAATGGTGAAGCATATGAAAATATAATTGCTTGTTTTAATGAAAGGGTGAGGCATGTGAAAGTTGAAATGAAGCAACTTCCCTTTGTCACATAATAAGCATGATATTTACAATAGATATCTATCTTAATTTCATACTGCTGCAGGATCAACAATTCCACAGGATTGGGCTTCTGTCCAGCTCAAGAGAAGCTGAGAACTAAAAGTTTTAAGATAAAATTATGACAATATTCTTTTATGTGCTCTGGAACATAAATTTAGAATTTCTCATCCAACTGCACTACAAGGTGCATATGAGGATAATAATTAAATATAGTTAACCAAAAACTTTCTCAAAAGGGATAAATATTGCTTAAGAAAACATCCAAAATCATTCTCATGTTTGACCTAAGAAAATTGGAGACAAGTAAAGAATACACAGAGCGCAGCTATAGCATTCAAAATTGGGTGAATAGAAAGAAAAAGAAAGGGAACATACACCCATGCCAGATCAAATTAAGAGTGCAGCATTAATAGAAGAGTATTAGTCTAAATATTGCTAAGTTTCCAAACAATCACAAGAGCAAAGAAACTGACTTACGATAGGTTAACAAAAATATTCATATATTTGTAGTACCATAACCCCAAACCAGAATTTACAAAAAAGAAAAGAAGAAACTCCAAAAAGTTTCAATTGTATATGTATGGAGAAAGATGTGAACAGAACAAGGATATTCTTCTATATAATTCTTTTGCACCACTCCTGAAAAATAAATCACTCAAAATATATAGATCAGTTAGCTGATTTATTTCGCAAGGGTTTGGGGGTTCAAGAGTGAAATATATTTATAAGTTAGAAGCTTATGATATATATGCTCTAACTCAAGGAAGAGTGTTAAGAGAATAAGCAAGGGTGCAAGTAGGTCACTCACCGTATGAAATGACGATGTTTTCATCCAAAATATATTGTCAAGAGACGGCTAAATATATACACATATATACAGATACACACACATACACACATACACACATACATATATGTAGAGAGAGAGATGGAAACCTAACAGACAAAACAAATTACACAGAAAATGATAAGGAAACAATTTTACATTGAATAAAAATCTAAATTACTTCTTAAATCTTCAGTAGAATAATATGCACAATCATATTCAGTAAAAATATAAGGCTGATAGCAAAGTGAATAGTTACCTTCTCAAGGCCTGACACATAGGCTTTTGCATGAACACTCGCTATGTCATTCACAGAAGCAGGTTTGAAGCTTTGAAGTTCAATCACCTCCGAGGCACAAAACTGAAACATAGGACAGGATGAAATGTAAGATATGCATCAGGCAAGTTCAACATTGTGTCAAAAGGTCCACAGTTCTGTAAACCCATAAAAATATCATAATGCTTTTCATTGCACTCTTGGACTCATTGTAAACACAGACAAACAGTGAAGCAATAGATGTACAATTTTGGTGCATCCTAAAATGTGGGTGGCATAGAGATAGCAACAAAGCAAAATGGTTCTTTGTACACGGTTTGTCTGATTATCAGTTGCTTTACTTGTGAAGTCTATTAAACCCAGCATGTGGAATAAGTAAATAACACTGCATGCAGGGCATATTAATATATCATTGCTTGTGTCCCAACACATTGTTACACTTGCCAGCCACCAAACAAAGGAGTAGCAACCTAGTAATGCGAGCAATTACCACCTCAAAATTCAGGAACACTATCATACAATTTGCTCAACAACCAGCAAGTTCAAAATAATCACCCACTAAATGACCACAATCAACCTCATAGACTCCAGAAATCCATCAAGCAAACTCTCCATCTTCAGCAAGTTGCTTGCACCTAGATGATCTAAAGAAGAGAATGAGAGCCATTACCATTACGAGTCACAACATCCAGTAAAAACCCCCACCAATCATGAGAATCACATCATGAGCAAAATAAACTGAACACTTTCCATAAGACATTGAGACTAATTTCTGAAACTCTTATAAGACATTGAGAATAATTTCTGCAATTTATTCCATTTATATGCTTGATGTGTCAGTCATTTGGTTGCTAATTGTAGTGGACACTTTGACATTTGAGGGCAACTGATGGGGTACACATATATGTGTGTGTACGTATATATGTATGTATGTGTATATGTACAGAATACATGCACAAACAAATGTATGCATCTATGTATGTATGTATGTATACACGCATGCGTGTGTATATAAAGACGTACACACATATATATGGATATACCGACATACATACTTTTACACACACACACACATACATATACACACACATATACATAAATTTGTGTGCGTGTGTATGCACATATATATACACATATACATGTGCATATATGAATATACATATATTAAATTACATACATGCATGTACATATACATATACACATGCATATTTGTACATATCTACATATATACATATCCATATGCATATCTATATGTTGATATGTGTGGGGCACGTTATTGATGTCAAGGCAATCTTGAAAGTAGGTAACAACTCGTTAAACAATTTGACCTCAGTTGAACCTGTCCAAAGTTACCAAATTGTGGAGTTGGTCTGCCCTGAATTCTCCCAACCTCGTTGAATTCAACCCCCTAAAAACAACTAGACCTCAGCCTAACCCGTGTGAAGCAACCTAATAGATGACAACAGAGGACCTAAATCAAACCCATTGGGATAAACCCTAAGCTAATTGAAAAAGGCCACCACAAGTTTCCTTGATAAGGCCAAGAATGGTTCTAATCCAAGCGCTGAAAAAAAAATTCTCTATGAAGAGAAAACTTACAATATTATTAAAAATCACTCTGCTGAATAAAATCATACAATGATGACCAATTTATAGGCTTAAAATCGTGTAATCTACCAAGGGAATCAACATAATTATAAGCTAACTAAAATACTTAACACTCGCAACCTATAAACTACTAAAAGTACTCAAAATAACACAAGTTATAAACTATTTACAATACTTAACAAAAAGCACATCTAAGCTTGTAGAAACAGCTATAACCACCACCATTCATCTTTGACATTGGGCCGGGCTTAACTTCAACTGATAGAGCCGAGTTTAATCCTCCAACTAGTAGAATTGAATGTGAAGGCCTTCTTGGAAGTTCGAACATAGCTTCGTGGCCCAAAAACCATCTTTGATCCACCTTTACAGCTCGAATGGCATCAATCCAAGTCCTCCAATTCCTTATGCTTATGTTCAATGATGATGATGTTTCAAACTCCTTTTGCCACAAGAGCTTCTAGAACATCCCAAATGACGTGAACACAGCTTGCGCTCTTGAAAACGTGTTGGTCCTCTTGGATTGCTATCTCAATATTGATAGGCTTAAAACCGTATAATCTACTATGAAAATTAACATAATTGTAAACTAACGAAAATACTTAATACTCACAACTTGTAAACTAAAAAGTACTTAACATAACACAAATTGCAAACTATTTACAATACTTAATAAAAACTACATCTTAGCTTCTAGAAACAGCTATAATCACCGCCATTCATTTTTGCCATTGGGCCGAGCTTAACTTCAACTAATGGAGACTAGTTTAATCATCCAATTAGCAGAACCGAATGTGTAAGGCCTTCTTGGGAGTTCAAACTTAGTTTCATGGCCCAAAAACCATCTTTGATCCATCTTTACAGCTTGAATGGCATGAATCCAAGTCCTCTAATTCCTTATGCTATGCTCAATGATGATGATGCTTCAAACTCCACAGAAATAATCACCTTAGCTTGCATCAACTTGAACAAAGCTTGGAAAATTTCCTTTTGCCACAAGAGCTTCTACACCATCCCAAATGACTTGAACATAGTTTGCTCTCTTAAAACATGTTGGTGCCTCTTGGATTTCTATTATTCCCTCCCTCCTCAAAAAGATTCATCCTCGAATCACCTACATTATAAAAGAACCACAACAAAAACTCTATTTATGTCGTCACACTCACCTTGTAATTCCAACTCATAGGCTTCCTTGTGAACCTTCTCAAGAAACTTGAATTTATCTAGCGAAGGATTAAACTCTTTATGCACAAGAATGCAACAAGCATTGCACTTATAATTCTGCCACCAAACACTTAGAAAAAACATCATAAAGCTTAAAGAAAGGCTTATCATAATAAAACAAGTGTAGCAAAGGTGCATCAATCTATTTAACTTTCAAAGCAAAATAAACAGCCTCATGCATGTCATCCATATAGACTCTTCTTAGATCCAAGATAGGCATGAGACTATAAGATGAACATACCATAAATTAAACCCTTGAAGAAGTGGACTGAAACAAAATTCCAATGTATGGACAAAGAACAATAGAATAACTATATCTACTATGCAGTGAACCCATCAAGCAATGACCCAAAACACTTAGATTATTAGAATTCCAATTAAAATTCAGCAACATACTATTACTAATAACGAGATTCCTAAGACAACCAAATCATAAAAGACCAAAAACCGAATGTAAATCTTGCAAATTATGATGAGACACTATATGCAATGCATACCTGTCACCCTAATACTAAGGCCAGAATGAACAAAATCATGCAAATTATTACTAGGATTTAAAGCTTGTATGAAATCAAAGCTAGAAAACCAGTTAACACCATGCCATCAATCAAATATGTACTCTACCAACCAATTTTCATTGATGGCATAAGACCAAGGATTTTTCACAAGGCATCCTTTATCCACCAATTGCACACTCTTGAATCTCATTTAACGCCTTAGATGTGGATTGATTAGCAACACCAGATTGTATACTAGCACATCCAAGAGGGAGTGAGGTATGTAAAGTTCCTCCGTGAATCACGTCACCAAATCTCTGCACAATGGAAACAAACACGCTAGAGAAATATTGGTTAAGAGAGTTAGCAAAATAATCTTCTACATCATCTGAGGATACAAGAAGCTGTGGTCTCACTATCAAGATACTCTTCTTTTCATTCTCTACTGCTCTCACTCCCTTATTCTTCTTCTTTTCTCTCATATTGCTTTCCCTCAACTCCTTTCACAAGACTCATGTCAGTCTCTTTACTTTCTTGCACGCATTCTTCTTTTTCTTAATTCTTTTCTTTTGCTTGTGTGTTCAATGATTTTTCCCTCTCTTTACATTTTTTTCCATGCGCACTTGATCTTCATATGCCTCCAATGGTGTTAATGGTGCTTGTTTAATATTCCGCCCATTCCACATGAAAGAGTATTTATTTTTCAGCCCATCTAACATGGCCTTCTTATCAAACTACCATCGACACCCCAAAAATATATGGTAAACTTGCATTGATACCACATCATATAAGACCTTGTCATGGTACTTGCCAATTAAAAACTCCACCTCCACTTGCTTAATAACTTTCAATTCTCCATTGTCAACTAACCATTACAACTTGTATGGATTGGATGTATCAACGTGGGCAATCATAGCTTTTCAATAAATAAAACATTAGCCATGTTAGTGCAACTTTCATTATCAACAATCATACGATACACCTTATTGGGCACAAGGCATCTGGCATGAAAGATGTTCTCTTGCTGCACTTCATCACCATCTTCTTTAAGCTGAACACTTAATGCACGCCTTGTGATCACTAACTCTCCATATACTGGATGTTTTTCTTTCTCATCTTCACTACTACCCACTAATGGTGGCATCTCTTCATTGCTTGATGAGATGCTCTCCACGTCATGATTACTTCTCATGATCATGGTTGGACATTGTGCAACAATATGTCGAACTCTTTGACACCTAAAGCATTTTTAATCACAGCTTCTTGGTGGTGTTTTAGATTGATTCTTCGTTTGACCCTTTGGAGTAGCTATGTATACTTTAGCTTTCACAACCTCCTTTGGCCTTTTGTTGATTTGTTCATCATCTCTCTTCTTAAAGACTGCAGTTTTCGTTCCAATTAATTTTGCTTGATGAACTCGAACCTCCTATTGATCTCCTAGCCTTAGTTGCTTTTCCACCCTCTCAGCTTTCTTCACCAAGTCTCCAATTTCTAGGTAGTGTTGCAACTCAAAAATGTCACCTATCTCAGGATTTAAGCCTGCAATGAAAGGCGCCATTGTAGCTTCATGATGCTCCTCATCGATTACACAGATCATGGCCATCTCTATCTCCTTGTAGTATTCATGATGCTCCTTGCTTTAACATTTATAGCCTTTCTATGTACATCCCGGTACCAATGGCTAGGCACAAGTTGCTTCTTCATGATGGCCTTCATCTCTCTCCAACTGCAATGGCTTGTTCTCTACTCCTACTCTTCACCAATTGATCCCACAATATGCTATCATAATCTATGAATTCAACCACTGCCAATTGCACTTTTTCTCCTCAAAATAGTTGTAGCAGTTGAACACATACTCCACCTTTCTTTCCTACTCCAAGTATGCTTCGGGATCATTCTTTCCTTAAAACGCGAAAATCTTCGTCTTAATGCTTCTAAGTTTGCCATCATGATTGTTAGGACCCTCCTTCCTCGGCTAGAAATAACCTCATCAGAATCAAACTTCTCTTCCAAATTTTCCTCCTCCAATGCGGGGTTCCTTGAAACCCTAGCTTGAGATAAGCTCTCTATGCCATCCATACAAGTTTCCAATCTAACAAATCTCACTGTCATGTCCCTCATGTAACCCTACATGTTCCTCATAAAGAGCTTAAACTCAGGATTATTACTAACCTTTATGTAAACCCTAAACACGTGTACATAATAGGTGTGCCTTACACAGCACTGTGTGCTACTTTATCAAATATTATTTTCTATTTCTCTCTCAATGTGGTATCAAAGCTAGGTTAACCTAGAGAGAGAGAGAGAGAGAGAGAGAGAGAATCTATTTCTTCTTGCTTTGATCTTTTCTTCTTTCTCTTCTTCTTTACTCTTGTGGATTGAAGACTTAAAACAATTACCCGTTGTATCTTCGTCTTTCTTCTTTTAGTGCAACCTAGGTGGTAGTTTGCAGGTGTATGTGGGGGCTCAACATAGATATGGCCGTGATTGTTTGGTGGGTGCAAAAAGGCTGATTGTCCAGTCACCATTCACATAGCAATATTCACGGGTATTGTTCACGAGGCAGTGTTCACAAGTACTGTTCATCAGTATTGTGGTGTGTGATTTGTCTAACTAGTAGATATTTTGCGATTGTGTGAGATGGCTGAAAATAATATTGAAAAGACGATAGTTACTAAAGTTATTGCATATTCTTAGAATCATAGATAGATTATTAATTGGGAGGGAAAATTATTTTCGATGAAAACAAACAACTATGAGATATTTAACGGGTTAGGATTTCTTGGATCATCTAATTGAAGATCCACTAGCTGAAAGTGAGGTTGAATCGCCAAAAAAATGGCTAATGAAAGATTATGGACTATTCAACCAGATTGAAAAGATTTTAGATAATTCAGTAGCCATGTTATTCAATCATTGTAATATAGTGAAAGAATTGTGGGATTATGCTTAATTTTTGTATGCAAGTAAGCAAAACTTATCTCTTATGCACAACTTGATGCCAAGTGTTTATAGGGTTGATCAAAGCAGAAGATCTTTATTTGAATATTATAGCGATGTGAAACAAACTTTTGAAGAGAAAACAAGAATGTTTTCTATTACCAATGATATTAAACAGATGCTGGAACAGGATGAGCTACAGATAGAGCAATGTTTTCTTGCAAGGTTGGACCTAGAGTATGAGAAGCTTCGTACTCAATTACTTGTTGGGCAAGAGATTCCAACCACTTTAAGTGATATGTATGCTTGCCTTCTTTGCATGAACAAGGATTCTATTGTGAATTTTTCAAAGAAAGCTATGTCGAGTGAAGCTTCAACAGTGATAAGTGCAACCTCGAGGTCTGATAGTACCCAAGGAAGTTGAAGTGGTACTAGGGGTGGTGGAGGAGGTGGACGGGATAGTGGTACTCGTGTTCGCTTTGGTTGTGGGAATCAGGTCATATAAAGAAAAATTATCGGAAGTTGCGTGGGAAATCTTCACAGACATCTGGTCGGAGATTTGCTAATGCTGCTATCCAAGAGGATCTATTGCCTACTCCCACTGTGTTACAACTTGAGCCTCGTATAACCATTTCAGCTGATGAGTATGCTCATCTTACGAGGCTTTCTACTTCCCAACAGCCTATTACATCCTCTACTACTACTCTAGTTCAAACCAATAATTCTACACCTTGTCTTTTTACTACTTCGCACAACTGGGTCATTGACTCATGTGCAACTGACCATATGACTGAGAATATAAGTATTCTTTCTTCCTTTACCCCTTTCCCTAATCTATCTAATGTCACCTTAGCAGACAATTCAACCACTCCAGCTCTTAGGAATGGTGTAGCTCATCCAACAGATCTCATTTAGTTCTATTTTATACTTATCCAAGTTTCCTTTCAATTTATTGTCTGTGTGTAAAATTACCAACAGCACTTAATTGTGATCTTTTTTTTTCCCTCCCGTTGTGTCTTTCAAGATCTTGGGACGAAGGAGATTACTGGTAGAAGTCATGAGTCAGGTGGATTATACGTGCTTGACATGCTTTCAGTAGTGCCACAGTTGACTGCATGCACTAGTGTTCGTGATTCGTTTGTAGTTCAACTCCATTGTCGTTTTGGTCATTGCAAAAGTTGTGTCCTAATTTAAGTTTTGTGTCTAGGTTGGAATGTGAGTCATGCCAATTGGCAAAACATCATAGGGTACCTTATGTATCTAAGGTGAATAAATGGGTTGCAGCCTTAATTGAATTGATAAATTTGATATTTCGGGTCGATGTTGTATTACTTTTAAAGCCGCTTTTCATTTTTTTATTACATTTGTGGATGATTCTCTCGTGTTACTTGGTTATATTTTATGAAAAGTCAATTTGAGTTGTTTTCTATATTCACTGCTTTTGTGCTGAAGAAAAAACACAATTAAGCTCAACCACTCGCATTTTGAGCTTTGTTACATGGACTAGGAACAAGAGAATGTGCACATGGATATGAACGAAGAGTCCAACACATGTACAGTTGGAAAAAGTGAACATTTCAGTTCATTTATGCCACACCCATACCCATACCCATGTCCGACCAGACACGGCAAAACACAGGTGTGGCGGGGTTAGTAAAGAGTCCACGTAGCATAGATTTTGAGAAATGACAATGCCAAAGAATATTTCTCAACTGCTTTTTCATCTTTCCTGTCAAGACAAGGAATTATTCATCAATCTTCATGCATTGTGACCTCTTAGCAAAATGGGATAGCTGAAAGGAAAAATAGACTTCTTTTAGAAACAGCCAGAGCTCTTCTATTTGACATGAAAGTTCCTAAATAATTTTGGGTTGACGCAGTTTCTACTCATGTTTCTTAATTAATCATATGCCCTCCTTTGTCTTGGATAATAAAACACCCAACTTGACTCTATTTCTCTCTCATATTTTGTTTCCTTTATCTCTTCGTCTATTTGGTTGCACTTGCTTTGCCCAAGATGTTCAACCTCAAGTTTCTAAATAGGACCCCCGATCCTTAAAGTGTATATTTCTTGGTTATTCCCATACTCAAAAAGGATATCATTGCTTCTCTCCTTTGGGTCGATACTTAGTGTCTACAGGTGCTACTTTCTTTAAATCTACTCCTTTTTAGTTCCTCTTAAGTCCCCTTCTCCTGAACCTGAAGATGAGTTTCTCATTTATAGAGTTGAAACAGTGACACACAAACCGCAACAACCCCTTTGTAGGTTTGCTGTCGTCGTGCAAGGCAAACAGCCATGACACCCACTAAAAAACGTGACTCACTGCATTCACCTGCTGTCTCATCACAAGATCCAACACCACCGCAGCTGACTTACAATCCTAACCTTGACTTCCAATTGCTCTTCGGAAAGGTAAACGATCGTGTACCTATCCTATTTCTTCATTTGTGCCTCACCATAATTTATCATCCTCGTCCCAATCTTTTGTTGTCACCCAAAATTTATCACAATTCCCAGATCCATTTCAAAAGCATTGTCCCATCCAAGATGACGAGCTATCATGTAAGAAGAAATGAGAGCACTTGTGTAGAATCATACATGGGATCTATATTATTTCCCCTATAGAATGCGGGCTATTGGTTGCAAATGGATGTTTGCAATAAAATGAATCCTGATGGATCTGTAGCGCAATTCAAAGCTCATTTGGTTGCTAAAGAATATACCCAAACTTATGGTGTTGATTTTTTAAAAAAATTTTCTCTTGTGACCAAATTCACGTCTGCTTGCTTATTATTTCTCTTGCTGCTACATATGATTGTCCTTTACATTAGTTTGATCTAAAAAATGCTTTCTTGAATGATGATCTTCAAGAGAAAGTTTATTTAGAGCAACCACCAAGATTTGTTGCTCAAGGGAGTCAAGGAAGGTGTGTGAACTACAAATATGGGTCGAAGCAATCTCCATAGCTTGGTTTGGGAGATTCAGTGCAGCGATCACTGAATTTTGTCTACAAAGAAGTGCTTATAACCATGTAGTCTTCTACAAACAATCCAGTTATAGATGCATCCTTCTAGCAGTTTATGCTGATGATATAGTAATCGTTGAAAGTGATAATAAAGGGATTAGTGCCCTTAAGGATTATTTCCATACTCAGTTTCAGATAAAGGATTTGGGCAATTTAAAGTATTTACTTGGGATCGAGATATTTAGAAGTAAGAAAGGAGCTTTAATCTTCCAAAGGAAGTACACCCTAGACTTACTAGCAAAAGCAAGTCTTTCGATGCTAAACTGCTAGAATATTGGAGAAAGACGCTAAAATCGAAAGGTTTTACTATAAGTAGGGCTTAAAACTGAATATATTGAGTGCCACTTAGTAGTCATAGAAGTCACAATAGGATAAGTGTGGAAATTAGTGGGCATGAACTAAAGGCATCTAAAAGTTTTAAATATTTGGGATCTATCCTTGAAGAAAATAGGGAAATAGATAAAGATGTTATACATAGGATTCAATCAAGTTGGAACAAATGAAGAAGTGCGCTATCCATACTCTGTGATCAGAAAGTTACACTAAAATTGAAAGGAAAGTTTTATAAGATAGCTATAAGACTAGCGATACTTTATGGAACGGAGTGTTGGGCGACTAAGTGTGAACATGAACAAAAAATGAGGGTAGTAAAAATCAGACTGTTAAGATGGATGTGGGGGCATACTAAACTAGATAAAATAAGTAATGAATGCATTAGAAGAAAAGTAGGGGTGACGTCAATAGATGAGAAGATAAGAAAATCGCGTTTAAGATAATTTGGACATGTGCATGGAAGAACTCTAGATGCCCCAGTATGGAGTGTAAAAAAAAAGAGGAGTCTTGACTCAAATTAATAAGGGAAGGGGAAGACCTAAAAAGAATTGGAAAGAAACTACTAAGAAAAGCTTGTTAAATCTCAATTAAAATGTGTCTCAATCGAACTAAATGGTGACATATGATCCATATAGCCAACCCCACATAGTGGGATAAAGGATTAGATTGTTGTTGTAAAATGAGTAAAATAATATCCCCCCTGTGTTGCAACACAAGCTGAAAGGTAGTTAAATTTTACTAGCAATTCCAGTAGGACCTTGGGGTAGACAACAGACTATTTTTTAATCTTTTTTATAACAAAGTCCTACTAGAAATTATTCTTTTCCCACAACAAAATATCGGAAGAACATTGACACCATGCTGAAACACATGCACTTCACCATAGTTCTTAATAAAATAATGCCCATGCCAACTCTTTCAAAAATAACATATTGGTATGCCACATGTTTTGCTTAAGCATCTCCGCTTCAATTCATTATAAGTTTGTATATAGGACTCAAATTATGCTGTATTCAACTCACTTTTTTGTTTATGATGATGATACAAAATTTCAGATCTCATAAAATATGTATGTAAGGCGTGTACAAGGGCATAGCAAAAGCAAGAAAACGAGATGAAACTAGTAAATTAAAAACAAAGAGCTTGAAGATGGGGGGGAGAAAAGCACATGTTTCCATACCTTTGGAGTCAACTTCATTCTTTTCGAGTGCATCCACAATGGCAGGAATTCTGGAATTGCACTCAGGATGTGATTCCTAAAATTATATCAACTCAAAATTTCAAAAAGGATAAGATATTCCAAATATTACTTTCATGACAAATTGCTTCTAGTGCCCTTGAAAATAGGTAAATAACAAGACCTAGATCCAGCATCATGTATAACAACTTTAGGAAGGACAAATTCAGTTCATCCTGACATAATTATGCACATTACACACTTGAAACTATCATCTAATGCATTCCGTGATTTTGGGAACTAAAACTGGCTAATTATTGGTTAGACCATGAGAACATCACTGCAATTTAAAAAATAACTAGATCACCAATTCTTTAACTGTCAGTTAATATGCATATGACAAGAAGAGAAAAATGCAAAGGCACCTATATATCTGGAAAATTTGTAAGAAGAATCTGTAGATTATATGGTACACAATCGGTTCTTGTTCAAATTAGTTGCTACTGCATTGGCAATTAGAAAAGCATAAATCAGCACACTGTGAATTTGAAGATCAAATTTTAGAAAATAGAAAAGGAAAAGCAATTTGCAGATCTATTGTAAGAAGAAGTTAAGGGGACAATGTCTAGATTAATACTGATAATTTAAGAAAATCTTAAAAAATGAATGTACCAGTCCTTGGATTTGCTTAAGATAATACTGCTTTGACCCTCTACTTAGTTCTACATCCATTGCGAAGGCAGCTTATTTTTCCTTTTTAAAAGGACATGTCATACATGATTCGTTTCCTGAGCAAACACTAAAAAAAATAATGTTTGCCAGCGCTAACACATAAAGAATTTGTTACTGTTGTGTGTGATTGGATACAAGCAAACTAGTCCATTTGTAGCAGTGAAGAAACTGAAAGTTTAACAAACAAAATAGTATCAAACACATCAGGAAAGATGAAGCTGTATTGATCATCAAAATGCAAATAAAATAAAGAAGGATTGGTTACAAACGAAGTTCAAGATATAGCCTCAAATAAGATAAAAGAACTACACTATCATCTTATTTATCATATGCAAATCCTTATACAAAAATTACAAGAGAAGTGAGAGTTTATGCATAATCTAGTGCAATTAAATCTTAACAGATCTTGACATTTTATAATAGAAACAATGAGGGAACTTCATAAGTACCATTCTACCAACAAAAGAGTGAACCACAGGCAAGGAAGGAAGGCTGGAAGGTGAAGGGAATAGCAACTAATGCTATGCCTTCCATCTCTATTGGCCATCTAGAACTCTAATGGTAGCAGTGGTACTAATCGACTACCATCTTTTATGTTATGCTAGGTGAGGGAGGGGCTTTTTGGGTTAAGAATCACAGAAGTAGGAAAATCTTCTATGACAGACTATAGGGTGCCAAACAATAGAGATTTAACTAGAAAGTTATCCAAGAATCACAGAAGTAGGAAAATCTTCCATTATCATTCTTCACTATCATATTCTCTCCTCTTAAAATTAGTGGCAAAACATCCATTTTTGTTTCCAAGTTGATGATCACATAATTAGGAACCACTGGGTGAAAAACAAAATAATGGCAAGCTATAAATCTTTAATTTGAAAATTATTTTCAGATGTCATTCTTTGCTATCGTTGTTCACTCCTTGAAATTTAGCAGTTAAAATTTCTTTCTTGTTTTCAAGTTTAGGAACACCTGGATTGATAGTTTTGAAAGCAAAGAACCATATTTCTACGTGGATAATCTGTCAAACCTACGTTTCAAGCCCATAAGTGACAGTTGCTAGTACATTTAAAGGTCTCCAAGTATTAATCATTTATAAAATACATTAATTGAGTTGCAAAATTCATTCATAGCTAGGAACCAATAAAAATTGCTAAGCATTTTCACATTCCCATGCATTTAATGAACTTGAATGGTAAGTCATATTGAATTAATATTTTACCACTAGTGACACAAACGCTCAATCATACAATAAATTATATATTCTGTAAACTTTGCTGCAAATTCAAGCACTACATTTTTGTGTATACAATAATTAAGTTTTGTGCTGCAAACAACTGGCAGTGTATCCAGGGGCAGCACATGCTACTTGAGCTTATGGCATCTCTAGTCTATATGGATCATGTATTTTGCAGTCTTCGATTTTGTGGAATTCAAACTTAACTGTGAAACAACAGCAGATGTGAAAAACCAACAGAAATACGAAAAGAATCTATCCTTAGCATTCAATAAAAAAATATTCATATAATAGTCCGTCAACAATGTAGTTGTACCTGATTATGTCCCATGGCAGGAGCAACAGAATAAATGACTTTGGCATCTGTTAACTGAGAAATGGAAGGTGTGCTAGGAGAGTTCTCTGGATATTTTGAACAATGCAAACGACCTCTAATAATGTTAAAGGAAGATCCATTTCCCAAACTCAAGGAAAATCTGTTCTCTTTCTCAAATTTGAAAATTTGCTGGTTCTTTAACAGGCATTCCTGGTGCCTCACCCGGAAGAGAACATTCCCTACACGAAGGACAAAATGCATCTTGTAATAGAGGATAAAAATAATAACATGCCTCCAAGGTGAAGAAGTAATGAGAAATTACGACGCTCAGAACTTATTTGCAATCATTTTGCTTGCTCAAGCAGATAATATTTTCTTTAAAAAAATATATTGATATATGTAAATCCTAAAGCATGGATTAGTAATGAACTACCAAGTGTACTTCAATTCATCAACCAGGCATCCATTTTATCCCCTCTGTTCTTTTTTTAACAACCCACCCTCTTCTCTCTGTCACTTTTAACCCCTACTCTTTTCTTTGTGAGGACATTCATTGAGTGTGCCTCAATCATTAGTTTAGAGAACAATTCAAGAATTTCAAAATCACCACAATAGCATGTTTTTTTCTTTTCCTACATCTGTTATTGGTCTAGTCATGCAAACAGAAGCTTATAATTACTTTCTACTGTGGCCATTTCACTTTCCAGCCATAATGAAAAGTTGACAGTTAAATCATGACTTTCCATTGGCACCTCACTCACTCAGTGAAGCTTGAGTCCCACGGCAATGTCAAAGCCTACTTAACCTATAAGAAGTGGAAGCTTGCTAGTATATTAAGCTCATGCATACGCACCAACGTTTCTTCCTCCCAGTTTGGGAAGAGTACAATATTTGCATGCTCATCGGGTTACAAGATAACTATATGGAAGCTAACATCCATAGGTGGCAGTGGTTAAGCTGGGGAGTGAGCATCTCCATCATGTAATAAAAAATTGAAGAAACATGCAAAAATAATCTCAACCAAAAAGTAAGCCCAAGGATCAAATCAATAAGAATTTTAGATTTGGAAATGGATGCAATTTTCCAAGCAAAAGATGATTGTTCGAAGAAAAAATAAACATAAAACAACAAATTATTCAATTATATCATCGGTAAAAAGATGTTCTAAAAAGTATATAAAGAAGATCATAATGCATGTGCCCCTTCTTTTCCCAAGCATCGCCACTGAATTTCCTGGGAGCCAAACAAAGAGGACGGAAAATACAACTTGATTATCGAGCATCAAACTCTGCATGATAGTTTGACATTTTCATAAAAATCAAACTGAAGTATAAACTAAATAATGATAATATGCATCTCAATTTTGCATTTGCTTTGTTTTAGTTGGAAAATAAAAATAAATAAATAAATATCATATGCTTGACCGCAACTTTTGGCACATTATAACAAGAAATAAGCAACTAAAAGGCCACAGTTGAAATAATAAGTAATTGTCTTGTACAGAGTAACAAGACTACAAAAACTCACATTTATCTCGATACAAAGGGACAAAAACAAACCACAGATAGAATATTGATAAAGCCTATAGCAGACAATCAACTGAATGGTGAGCCCAAAAATATTCTTGAACAGAAGAAATTATTAGATTTTTCCTAGTTCAAATGCTGCTCTCATATTAAAACGGACAAATAACGGTAAACAACACAGTACAATTAATCACAGAGGATGAAGCAATAACCAAAATCGGTTCCCTGAATTCCATCATTTCAAGTCATCGGATTAACACAATTTCAACGAGGCCTTATAAAAGAATACAAGGATTCCACAAAATTACATCAAACTAATTAGAAATTAATCAAGAGAATAAGAGCGTAGAAATTTGAAGAAGTAAAAATCAGTCAATATGTTACTAAAAACTATCAGCTTCATAGATGAAGAGAGTCAGAGTGAGAGGATAAGGTTACCCAATGGATGCGTGACGATAGCTTTGAGTTCCATTTGGTGCCAGACGGCCAACAAGGATAATTCAATTCAAATGCAACCATTATATCGTGTTTGCGTGACGGGAAAATTTTCTGTCTTTTTCTTTTTAGCTGAAATTGATGAATTAGCATTTTTGTTTAAAAGTTTGACTTCTAAGCAAAATTGTTCCCAGTATGTTGGCCATGCGGTTCTTAAAACATTTGATTTTGGCTAAAATGACCTCAGATGTTGGGCAAATTTGTTAAAATATTGTTAGGAAAAAAAAAATTTGGCAATTGTGGGTGTCAGAGAGTTTTTGAAAATTTAAAGGCTGAATTTTTTTTAAATGAACAGTAGCGCCGTGTTTTTCAAACGCGGCGCATCAATAGTAGCTGCATTTGGTAAATGCAGTGTTACTGTTCACACACTATTCACTGTTCACTTTTTTTTTTTTTGCAGAAGAGATTAGTGTTTAAGGTTTTTTGAATTATTGTTTAGGTAGATTTATAAGATTTAAGTAAAAGTAATTAAGGTAGTTCAATGTTTGAATTGAAGAATTTTAGATTTAGAAATAATAAAGCTATAGACACCAAATTTTGATATACCACTAAATTTTCTAATATCTTGTGGGCTATTTTTTATTTTTAGAATGCGAAATCTGATTTTTAGAGAAAGTGTGCAAAAGTCTTCTGGCAAAATTGTAATTTCAGCACGTAAACATTTTTTTTGCCAATTTTTTTTTTTAAATTCATATTTTATACCCTTGTACAAATTTCTAAATTTTGTAATTTTTTTGGATGAATCACTATTTTTCTGTGTACAACATCAATTCAAGAGCAAAGTAGTCATTTCAATTTTTGAATGCCTTTTTTTGGCTATTTTTGAATCCCAAACTCATATTTCATACTTTTAAGTATATTCTAAATTTGTGATAATTTTTCGAGTTAAAAAAAATAACAATTTTGCCTCAGGTATGTATGCATCATAGAAAAAATAGTTTTTGAACTCGAAAAATTATCACAAATTTAGAATATACTTAAAAGTATGAAATATGAGTTTGGGATTCAAAAATAGCCAAAAAAAGGCATTCAAAAATTGAAATGACTATTTTATCCTTGAACTGACGTAATACACAGAAAAATAGTGATTCACCTAGAAAAATTCCAAAATTTAGAAATTTGTACAAGGTTATAAAATATGAATTTAAAAATAAAAAATTGGCAAAAAAAGTGTTTACTTGCTGAAATTATAATTTTGCCAGAAGACTTTTGCACACTTTCTCTAAACAACAAATTTCGCATTCGAAAAATAAAAAATGGCCCACAAGATATTAGAAAATTTAGTGGTATATCAAAATTTGGTGTCTATAGCTTTATTATTTCTAAAATCTAAAATTCTTCAATTCAAATATTGAACTACCTCAATTACTTTTACTTAAATCCTATAAATCTACCTAAACAATAATCCAAAAAACCTTAAACACTAACCTCTTCTGCAAAAAAAAAAAAAAAAAAAAAAGGTGAATAGTGAATAGTGCATGAACAGTAACGCCGCATTTCCCAAACACGGCTACTGAACGTGGCGCTACTATTCGTTTAAAAAAAAATTCGACGCCGCGTTCCAAAATCTCCCTCTGACACCCACAATTGCCGAATTTTTTTTTCCTAACAATATTTTAACAAATTTGCCCAGATGTTGCATAAAAATTTAACAAACTACATAATTATTCACAAAATCATAAATATTACCAAAAATCACAAAATTGTAAAAAAATATATATATATATATATATATATATATTTGCACTATTTGAGTGTTTTACATAGTTTTTTTGGGCATAGAATTTTAGAACATTAGGTAATAAATTTTATACCTTATAAATAAAGCAAAAATAAATATTGCATCGAGTTTTTCTCAATTATGTACAGAATTATGCTTAAATCTATTTCTAAAGGTATAAAAAATTTGTTAACGGAGCACATGCACAACACGTGATTTACTCCATTAATAAATTGGCAAAATCTATCAATTGTCATTATGGGGTAATATTAAATACTTCAAACTTATTTTACATTTTTATTACTTTGTTGCACCCCATTTTTTAAATCAATGTGAAAAGAGAAAATAGATGTGAAAAAAAAAGCTGATTTTTTGAAAATTGGATTTTATTTTTTGAAAAAAGAGTAAAAAGGAGCCTAAAATGGAACTTTAAAAAAATGACACAATTTAGGCCCGAAATAGAGTCTAAGAAGGGGATTTTATAAAATAAAGTCACCACTTAGCATTGATTTTTGGTGTAAGAAAAATGAGAAAGAAAGCAAAACAAGAAAAAAAATTCTAGAAAAATATTCTAATGGAAAAAATAAGAAAAATAAGAAAACCCTTTTTAGATGACTTCAAGTTTTTGAAAAACAAATAAAATGTGTTCGAGAGTCATGATTTGCAAAAAAAGGAATGCAAAGCTTTGAATTGAACCTAAGGCACAAATTCAACATAGTCAAAGCTAGTTGCGAGGTTTAGTCAAAGTTTTCTAATGTAACTATAAAACTTATCGCATTTTGGACATCGCTACATGAATGCAAATTCTAAACCTTGAACAATGCAGTGAAGACCTTAACGTCTCAAATCATCTAGTTTGATGATTAACGAACTAATGTTGAAGTCTATCAATGGTTAATCAATTGTGTTTTTGCAGAAAAATAAGTTAGGAATTAAAGAGAAGACAAATGACGACCATTTGAACATACCCAAAGAAGATGCAGACATTCGAATAGTCCCAGAAACCATGCTGAAGACGGTGCAGACGTTCGAAAATGGTCAAAGAGTATGTAGATGACAATGCTGATGCATCATGCGGACGTTTGAACTCCAGAAGTAATTGGTCAGAAAGCATGCGGTTGAGGAAGCAGATTCTAATCCAAACACCATGTGATCGCCTTAAGCAGATGTCTAGATAATGGATTTTTCCGAGTAACGGCTAATTCGGGTAGAATTTCAAATTTGATCATTGGAGTTCATTTTTAGATGTTTTTCCACACCCTATAAATACCAAATAGTACAAAATAATTAAAATCTTTTGCCTACATTAATTACAAGCAATTTAAAGGGATTTGTTGAGAAAAAGACTCTCTATTTTTATATAAAGTTATAATTGTGTGAGACATTTGTCGTGGTGTGATTAGGTAGATAAATTATAGCATTTTAGAACTTCACACTCAAGCAAATAATAAACCTAATCTCCCATTTAACTGCAAATATATAGGTTATTGCAGTATAGGAAATTAGGGTCGAATCTCTCAAGGAACCAAACTACTGCAACTACTAGAGTTTTATCATTTAGTTTATTATCTAAACAACTGTTAAATTAGTAAGTATGTAAAAAATATAATATTAGTAAGTATGTAAAGATTATGAACTAACAAGTAAGAAATGAACTTGAAGAGATGCAAGATTCTTTAAAAAAAAAAAACAATTGTTGTATGAGTTCTAGCGTCATAAATCTACTAATTGTCAATATTAAGGTGTAGAGATTAACAACTTGCCAATAAGATCTTGCCTTGTTTAAGATGCAATTCCATATATAATCAAAACTTGTTTTTGCAATGGATTGATTCAACCTATCTACTACTGTGATAAAGTTGAGTTATGTGCATGGATTACTCATTAAATCCTTTCAAGAATAACACTATTTTCATCTGTTATTACTTAAGCGCAACTATTTATTTTCCATTGTTAAGAACAAATTTCATTGAAACTTAATAACTATTATAATGCTTTGCAATTGATGACTTTTCGAATACAAAGATTAAAACTTAAAAAAATGAAGAAACTAAGGTAAGTATAGGCAAGATTAATCAAACACCAGTCTTAAAATTGATTCATGAGTTTTATCTTACCCTAGAAGATTAGTTTAGAGCAACATGATTGCAAGGAAATCAAAACACGTAAAATGAATATAACTAGCCATAGCAATCAAGTAAATGAAAGAGACAAAGTTGGAGATAGCTTATTCAAGTGAAGAATGACTTCTAAAACTTGTATTTCTTTCTTTAAAAGAGTTGCTACAAAGTTGTTTCTACAAGGATTTCTTCAATAACATAATATCTCTATTATAATTTCAAGAGAATCCTAGCAATTCTCTACAAACTCTCTAACCTAGCATATATCAAATGACTACAAATGCATCCTATTTATAGACAAATGTCTCTAAGGTCATTGTCCAACTCGATCATCACTTGAACCTTGTAATTATGAAATTAGAATCAAATTGGCTTCAAAAGTATCCCTAGGGATTTACAAGAATTTCTTGTGTTGGCCACAAAAATAATGCAACCAATATAATAGTAAACAATAATAAAGATAATCAAATTTAAAGCTCAAAAACAATAACAAATGATATAAGTAAAGTAAAGAAAAGAGCACACCAAGATTTTTATAGTGGTTTGGTAACAAACTCAATACCTACGTCCACTCTCAAGTATAATCACTTGGAATTCAATTCACTATGAGCTTCTTCTCAAGTTGGTGAAGCTAACCAACATGTACAAAGGGGAGGATCACTCTTGCTCTCTCTTCCTAGCTCTAGTTGACACAAAGTCTCCACTTTGGTCACACTAAGCTCTACCGAGACTAGTTAAGAGTTTTACAATCAATCCCAACCCCCACACTTTGCTACACTTAAAACTCTCAACCACACTTAGAAAAGCTTTCATAATCCCAACCAACTACCTCATCTAGAACTACAAATACAACTCACACAAGAGTATTTTCCCTTAAAATCACTCTTAAAACACTTGTAAACTAAGTAGGCAAAGGTCTTTAATCAATTCTATACATTTGATATTTATGGGGGTAAGAAAAGGAGTTAAAATGAGCTCAAACAGTAAAAAATACAATGCTAGAAAACTAGTCGTTACTGCATCTGAATGGTCATCCGGATGGTCATCAGCAGACATGTGGACATCTAGATAGTCGTCCGAATGGTCGTTCGCACGGTCTCTAACCAACTACTTTTGAACCCTTTCAACTATCTGAACGTCCGCATGGTCGTCCGGATGAGTACTTTTTTGTATTTTTCATCTTCTTTTGATTCCTAATGATTTTGTTGAAAAGATAACTTGATAAAATATTAGTAAACATTATCATTAGTTTGTTAATAATCAAAACTAAGATGATGTGAGACCATAAGGTCTTCATATTGGATATCCAACCTACAAGTTGTCTTCAAAAATGTCTACAAAAACCATGTGAACGAGTTGCAAGTTGAGCTAGCCAAAACCCTAGGTTAGTGTGGATTTGCGGGTCAAATCCACGTATCGTGTCTCGCGAATCAAGTGCGGGACCCAATTTTGACTTTGCTTTGCTGTTGATTTGTAATTCCAATTATGTGTTGATATTTCCAACTGTAATCCGCGTAATTTCTTGCATTTTTTATGTAGAATTTTCTCTAGAAATTGATCAAAGTTTTGTACACTTGACTTCTTCAATTTTAACCTACTTGAATCTACTAAAATTGTGATAAATTGTAATCCAATCAATGCAAATTATGATTGAAAATTGAAGTCTTACAAGATTATACAAAAATAGTACATTAAATTGTTTAAAATATCAATTCTCTCTCAAAAACTCTAATTTTGGCTAGAAAACCCTATTTTGAAAAATATGCAAGTTTTTAAGCCAAATTTCATAGTAAATATACTAAAACACACCAAAAACATATTTAAAACAATACCGCAAAATATACTTTTATCACTTATTAAACTCCCCCACACTTGAATCATTGCTTGTCCTCAAATAATTTGAAAACAGAAGTCTAAACAACGATTCAAGGATTGAAATAAGTCATGAGTCCTTTCAAAATAACCTTCCTCCAAGTTGAGCAAGTAAACAATTACTATGCATTGTTCTACTCTTGTTCCTTAGTACTCATAATATCAAGTAAAGCCAAAGCAATTATACCATGAATTCTATTAGTTCAAGTCAAAATTCATTGCCTTACTAAATTTTACAAGTAACTAGTCATATGGTGAATCAAGCATTTTTTATACTTCAAGTTCATTTCATAAAAGAGGGGTTTTTATATTTTCTACTTTTAAGAGCAATATGAAGTTGTGTTTTTATGCAAAGATCAACACTCTTAGATGAAGATCCTCAATTACTCAACACTTCATTTATTTTGCACCTTTTTACTCATTACTTGATGATGAAATTGCCTTTTGACTCAAAGATCGACATTTGTTAATGAATATCTCTAGTTACTCAACAATTTTTATTCTCAAGATATTTTGCACACTTTTAATTCTAAGCACCGTTTCACTCGACAATCAATATTTTTTTCATGAAGATTCCTGATTACTAAGCACTAGTTGTCATTTCTCCTTTCTTTCTTTCTTTTTTTTTCTTTCTTCATTTTCCAAAAGCATAATACATTCCCCCTTATACTAACAATCATAAAGCATATATTTTACTCAACTAACCATACTTATTATTTACTTTGTAAAATGGAATAAAGAAAAGAAATTTAACCAAATGTGTAAAATTTTTAGGCAGAATTTCTCCTAAATCACAAGATATATTTTCCTTAAAACAAAAAAAATATAAATTACATAATAATTATTATTACTTATTTAAGACAAGTTATTTTAGAAATCACATAGAATAACTTCAACATGAAGAGAATTTATTCGTTTAAAACTTTGAACGAACTAAAATAGGTCTAAAAAGCTTTTCAAAGTTAGGGGAATATGAAGAACATGAAAATGTGTTTAGAAAATCAAGTAAGTTAGATAATTTTTGAAAAATTTGGAAAAATTCTGTCATTGTTCCCCTATAACTGAACCAAATCCCCTACCAAACAAGACAACATTTCCAAATTCAAACAATATCAACCAAATTCCAACACATTTTCAATCAAACATCCCATCAAATATCATTATTAGCATAAAATAGCCTTAGACATCCCCCTACACTTAAAATACACATTGTCCTCAATGTGTAAAAGAATGAAGTAGGAGAAGAGAAATATAAGACTTTAAAACATTTAAAACTCCATTATAGTGATATCCGAGTAGTTCGAAAATATTTGTCACAAACCTTAATCAACAAAAACTACACTGAGATTAATAGCAAATACAAATCACATTTGCACCTTCAAAAGTCACATAAGAAGTACTTAATACATAATCCAAAAGTACTTAATAACTAAAAACATAATAAGCCTAAAAATGTCTAAGAAAACTAGAAATCAAAAGCTCTAGGGGATGATCATAGTGTTCCTTCCAACTGCACTCTAAATACTGCAATCTAGCTTCCATAGTACAAAGTCATTGGTCAATGGACTGCAAGTGCTCCCTCTACTCCTCCATTAGTGTACCAATACCATCAAAGAATTGCTGCCTTGGAGGGTGAGATTGTCTACAGGGCAAAGCTACAATGGAACATCCAGCCTAAGTGGATGTAGAAGGTCTAACATCAAGAGATGATTCCTCTTGTCTTCGTGTGGACTTTCTTCATGTGCTGCTTCCTGCCAGTGAGGCTAACCAGGAATTTGATTAAGAATGTGTAGTAATCCCATGTGAAGGTGATGGAGTAGAGGCACTGATGTGTGCTCGGCCGAGACCCCCCTCATTAATCACCTAATGGGAACTTTCGTGAAGAACGCAATCTACAGGACAACCCTTCCAAGGACCGTCTTATGTATCAATAGAACAACCTAACCTCAATTCTACCTAAGAATTAAAACTAGATCGATAGAAAATCTCAGACCTTAACCCCACGCATTGTTTAGAACTCAAGATATAGGTACAAATTCACCAAATCACTCGATGAATAAAGTTGTTCTTCACAAGAACTCAAGAAAAAAATATCTCTATTATTAATCAATCATCAAACATTATATGTAACACAATGAAAAGCCAGACTTAACTTATATTTGTAAAATGCTCTAAAGATCTAATATGGAAGGTAAATAATCTAATACAAGTGAAAAACTAACTAAAACTCGTAAAAATAATAAAAAGTGCATCAGTGTTCAACCTGTAGCCATAGCATGACCCACGGCATGGGTGTCCTCGCGACTCCCATCAGAAACTAACATGCTGATAAGCCACGAGTGCAACCTTTCGAGCTATGAGCGCAGCTCGCCTTGCTTCATCTACAAGCTTCTCCCTTAACCAGCACTCATGGCTTTTTCTGCTTCTTCGCCATGGGCGAACTTTTCCCAACCGTGAATGGCCTCTTCCTCTAGCTACTTTGGTCCGTCCTTGATGCCCTTAAGCCTCTATTTTGGGTTGGTAATGGTTTACGCCTTGATGATGCTCTAGAGACGACTCGAATGCCTCTTTCCACTTGAGCCTTTGCCACGGGGTTCATATCATTCCCCTCATCTTCAAGAAGATTCACCCTTGAATCTTACTTCTTCATGTCTCCATCAAGAGGAACATCAGCACCTGCAAGAAAGAATTATTTGAAGGAATGTTTGTAAGAGTTGTCTCTACCAACTTTTTCTTCCTTTTAGAAGCTTCATACTCCTTGGATAGCGTCATTTGATCTTGGTAAGCTTCCAACGATGACAATGGCACTAAGGTGACGTCTCTCCCATGCCAAAAAAAAAGAATATTGATTCTTGAACCCATCATAAGCCACTCGGTGATCAAATTGCCACAAACGCCCTAATAACAGATAGCAAGCTCCCATTGGCACTACATCGCACAATCTATTCCTGTAGGCTCCAATGGAGAACTCGATCTCAACTTGCTTAGTCACCTTTAGTTAGCCACTATACCTCACGTATTGTAGATGATAGGGCTTAGGATGCTTCATTATTCTCAAACCAAGCTCCTTTACTACCAGAGAATTCACAAAATAAGTGAAGCTAGTAGAATTAACTGCAATGCTACATATCTTGTTGTTTATGATACATCTAGCATGGAAGATTGACTCCCTTCGCAAGTCACATCCAGCTTCTTTATGTAGTTCATCTAACGCCTTCTTCGTGATCAATGCCTCTCCTCTCGCAAGCGACAATTCCCGAGGTCCATCACTATCACTTTCATCCTCTAACAGTAGCATCTCCTCATCATTACTCAAAGAAGCATTCTTTAGCTCTTCACTGTCAAGAACGATCATAGTGCTAGTGTTTGGACATTGAGCAGCCACATGACCATGTACTTGGCACTTGAAGCACTTGATGTCTCACGTTCTCATAGGCACTTTTGTTGGTCCTTTGGTGTCACCCATGCCCTCCTTTGGCTTGACAACTTCCTCTAGTCTCATGATAGCTCTATCATCTCTCCCATGGAATGCTTGGTCTGGCTTGTCATCACGATCCCTAATATCATTCCAACCAGTCCTTTCATAAAAAGACCCTGATTCACTTCTTCTTCGAGCCTTGAGTTGCTTCTCTACTATTTCAGCCTTTTATACCAAGTCATTAATTTCCATATAGGATTGCAACTCCACTTTTTCTCAAATTTCTTGATTCAACCTAGCTACAAATCTGGCCATTGTAGCCTCATGGTCTTCCACCATGTTAGCATGTATCATTGCCAACTTTACATTCTTGTAGTAATCATCCACGATCCTACTCCCTTGTGGCATTAATTACAGCCTTTGATGTAGCTTCCTGTAATAGTGGCTAGGCATGAACCTGGTCTGCATGATCGTCTTCATCTCTTCCCATGTACAAATAGGTCACTTTCCATATCTCTTTCTGGTAGTGGCCAGTTGTTCCCAACACACACTTACATAGTTAGAAAACTCCACGGTAGCTAATTTCACATTTTTCTCCTCGGAGTAGTGGTGACAATCAACTACATGATCCATGTAGAGCTCAGGGTCACTTCTACCTTGGAATGTAGAAATTTTCATTTTGATGCTCCCAATATTACTATCACAAGCATGCTCACCTCTTCTCTATCTCCTTTCAGCTATTTCATCATCAATGAAATCCTCAGATTCAGCAAATGGTGTCCTTCTACGGTGGCTCATATGACTACTTCTCGACCTCGAGTGTAAGTGCCTACTTTGCTCCATTTGTTCACATACAACCTCAACTGCTTGTCTAATGTCGTGCTGAATGCTAGCATTCAATGTGTCAGCCAAATCTTTAATGTCAAAAGCTTTGGACTCTTTCTCATTCGACATAGTAAATTTTGTAAGGTAATAGCATAAGTAATGAAGCGAAAAAATAAAAAATTATTATCATAACCATGAATCTTTTTGATATATCTATACGATTATAAGGAGTTTGCACATATATTACCTCAAGCACAAAAGATTTCTATGCTTTTAAAGGTTAAGATCCTTCGATGAAGAGGTAAGATCTACCACAAAAACCCTCTAAATGTCGAGTCTCTAATGATATTCACATGAACAAATTCTTTGGGAACCTTTGAGACTTGCTTATTTTGACTTTTGAGTATTAGCTTCTTTGAATTATTTGAGAACACAATAGAAAGAAAAAGCCTAACAATTAGGAAGAGGAGAGGAAAGAGAGAGATGCCTCGTAGAGAGAGAAAGTGGCGTCTTTTTCTTTTTCAATTTTTCTCTCACTAGTTTTTTTTTTTTTTTGAGTTGCAATAATAATTTAAGAGTCAAATTATGGACATATTTATAGAGGCAATATTCTAGTCTTTTAGGAAATAAAGGTAATTGGAAACCAAGAAGGTTCAGATAACTTTCTTTAAGCTAATCCTTCTCCTTTAGGAATACTATTTCATAAGGAAACCAATTAGTTAATTTATTTCTTTTAGGAAACTAATTTCCTGCAAGACGTAGAATATTTATAAATAAGTCCTTTGAGTTAATTTATCTCATAAATTAATCCCATAAGTATCTCATATTTATCTTAATTATATTTTAACCCCAAGATTATGTTCTTTATGTGTGTGACCCATTAGATTCCATTCATGTTGGCAATATGTACAAATTATAGCTCATTAATTAAACAATTAAGAACTAGATAAATTAAACACTTTAATTTATCATTCATTCATAATTAATTAATTCGTACTTATAGATCATGAGTGGCGTCCAGCAATACATCATGACCACCCAAGTGAATAGGAAAGTCATATAGTTGACTATTCCCATCAAAGACAATATTACTGTGTAATTAATATCCTTTCACCACACTATATTTCAATTAGTCTAAAAAGTACAGTGCATACTTTTAAATGACTAATTTATATTTTCTTGTTCTAGAAATATAACTCTCCATGAATTATAACCTTGAAACTACTTTCAAGTTATACTATCACTTCTGTAGAAGATTTGTTGAGTTAATATTTCTAACAAGTAGCCATAAAGGGATATACTCTTCTATTAAAGAGTGGTGAATTCTATATTGATTACTCACTATCTTTTCCTGCTTCAAACTATACCCAACTTCAAAGTATAGCAATCTAGACTCAAGATACTATAGTAATCTCAAGTCAAATGATCACTTACACCATTGCCATTAAGAGTTCAAGTATTGGCACTATAGCTGAAAACTCTTGGCGGATCAATCCGATGAACGTTATTTTGGTTATTCATATAATGCTCTTGAGACATTTTTGCACAAATAAACCACAATTTCTTTGGTAGAATTTGGTGAAGAAAAGATTTGCCGGAAATTCCAAGCTTAAATGATAAAAATTGGTACAACTTTAATCATCCTTCAATTTTGATATTCCTTGAGCTTCAATTGATCCAAATTGTATTTAATCATCATTTTCCTATAAAATCAAATAAACTTGGGTATTAATTTGCTCAAAATAATAATTTTGTCCTCAAAATCATAATTTTCGAACCAAAAACTCTAATTTAAAAGCAATCATTTATTTGATGAAAAGTAATGAAATTGAGCCATTTTAATATCTAAAATACTAAAAACACACTAAAAACATATATAAAGTACTATACAAAAATAGGTAAAATTATTACTTATCAATACTCTCAAGATTCGAAACACTACTTTTGGAGGAGAAGCTACTGTCATCAAATGAAATGGTATAGAGGCCAAAACTTATTTAATGAGCACAATTTCTCCCCCTCCCATAGAGAGCATTCGATTCTTCCAAGTCAGAATTTTACTTGATACCACATTACATATATCATCAAAAAATTCCTTTTTCCTTCTTCCCATCAAAAAAGGGAAACCCAAGTACCTCATAGGAAAAGTTTTAAGAGCAGATCCTGTGATTTGTTTAATTTTATTTTTCTTTCCTTGAGGTAGCTTAGGATCCACTATAAAACAACTTTTAGAGACATTACTTTTTTTCCCCGAAAAGGACTCATATTGTTGAATAGTCCTCATAATAAGCCTCAAAGACCCCACAGAAGCACTGGAGAACACAATTACATCATTAGCCTAGCTCAAGTGATTTACCTCTGAAGTTCCTCTTGGCAAAGCGAAGCCCCTAACATTTGATTGCAAATATAGTTGGTTGAGCATTATAGAAAAAACCTTTGCACCAATGATGAACAAGGCTTGGAGAAAGGGGATCCCCCTGACGAAGACCTCTGGAACCTGTAAAAAAACCACATGGAGCTCCATTAATCAAAACTGAAAACCAGGGATTTGATATCAACCTCTAGGTAATATCAATCCAGTGCTCCCCAAACCCAAATAGCCTCAACTCCTTAATCAAATACTAGCCAGTTTACCCTGTCATATGCTTTCATCATATCTAGTTTAAGGGCCGCGTTACCGCCCCTATTAGGGTTTTTGATCTCCTGCAAAATTTCCTGAGCTAACAAATAATTATTAGAGATTAATCTTCCTCTAACAAAGCCACTTTGATTTGGAGAAATGATTTTGGATAAAATAACTTCCAATCTGTCTGCCAGAATACGAGAAAAGATTTTGTTGAAAAAATTACACAAGCTGATAGGCTGATATTAAGAAAATTTTTTTGGAGTACTCTCTTTAGGCAACAAAACTATAGAAGTTGCTGTCATAGCTTGAGGTAAACTTTCACCATAGAAAAAACTTACCACGGCCTAGAATATATCCTCCCCAATAATCTCCCAGGTCGAAGAAAAAAAAATCCAGTGCACCCATCTGGACCTGCCACGCTCTCCCTATCCATAACAATGCATTTTACCTTTTCTTTAGACCAGAATGCCTCCAATTGTTCATTTTCCTATGGGGAAACTGAAACTGTAACAAAGTCCCCTAACCTCATCAAATCCACACCCTCTTGACTAGCAGAAAAGAGATTAGAAAAAAATTGGACTGCCTCTTGTGCAATCTCCTGTTTCCCAAATAACCACACACCATTACGATCTTAAAATCTATGTATATATGCTTTTGTCCTCCATTGTTTCACCACCGCATGGAAGAATTTAGAATTTTTATCACCAACATCAAGCTATTTGACCCTCATTTTTTGCTTCCAAAACTTCTCCTCCACTAACAAGGCACTTTCCAATTGAGATTAAGCAACACACAAACGATTATGATTTTCAACGGAACAATCATTTTGTAATTGTTCTTCTCCCAAACGACATTCCCCCTCAGCTGCTTGCACAGTAGTCTGAATAATGCCAAAATGATTCCTGCTCCACTCCTTCAGTCGTTTCTTCAATCTCCTCAACTTAATACATACTTTTTGAATTGGAGAAGCAATACACTCTTGCTGCCAAGAATCCTCAACCAAACTCAGAAACCCTAAATTACCCACCCAAGCATTGAGAAATCTAAATGGCCATGGTCTATCCTCAATCTCTAATTTAGCTGTGATGAGTAAAGGAGAGTGATCAGAAGGCTCCCTTGACAGATGAAAAACTGAAAGGTGCAAACCAATATTTAACAATCCTGATTCACTAGAACTCTATCTAAGCACTTCCATATTCTTCCTCTACCCAATCTATTATTACACCATGTGAAATTTGCACCAGAAAAACCATTGTCAAAGAGACCAGCTACTGCCATAAATTCTCTCAACTCCAGTGCCTTTGAAGGATGAAAGCAACGACCTCCTTTTTTCTCTGAAGCATCTAGAGCCAAATTAAGGTCACCAACCACAGCCCATAGAAAATGAGAACTCCTTTCCAATAGCATACAACCCACAAAACCTTCCTATCTTCCATTGTACGAGCCGCATGTACAAAAAAAAAAATTACCGGAGAAGTCAAAGCATTATGTCTAAACTCAAAGGACAAGTGCTGAGTGCTCTCCCTCCACATATGAACAAGAAAAAACATCATTATAGAAAACCGTAGATAGAAGCATTATTATTATAATACACATGATCAAAACGAAGCCTTAAGCGAAAAGATTCAACTCTTGAACAATTGGCCTTTACCTCACACACGCAAAGCAACTGAATTTTATGATGAATAACTAAACTTTTTAAACGTCTAAAATGAGAAGGCTTAGGCCAACCTCTTATATTTTAGAACAAAAAATTAAGCATCTTGAAGGGGTTGGAAAGAGTTGTGGAGAGGCTTAGCTATTGAGCGAAGCTCTCTATCCGAGGAAAACTTGGCACGTATAGCTTTGGAGCCCTTTGTAACCTGCTGAAATTTTCCTAGTGAGGATTCAATGATTCTAGCTGACAAGAGATAATTTTTCCTATTTTCATGTATGTATTATTATGTATTTTTAATGTATTTTTAGCTAAAATTTAGCTCATTTGATTAAGTTTCTTCCATTTGAAGAATTTCTCAAAAATTAGGATTTTTACCCGATTTTTATAGTTTTGAAGCAAAATTTATATTTTGAGCAAATTAATCCACAATCTTTGTACAATCTTTCAGGTTTTATACATTCAATCATAATTTGGATCAATTGGAGTAAAGGTCATCCCATTCTTAGTGGATTCAAGAATGATTGGATTTGAAATTTCAGTAGAATAACTTTTATATTCAAACTTGGAGGATTGTTTTGCTCAACTTTTGAGAAATTCTCATCAATAAATTCACCATGGAATTAAAGGATCGACATCACAACAAGGTCTCAAGGTCACAAGAGGCATAACAAGCAAAAGAGAAGTGCAAAGAAGCGATGGAAGTGAAGAATTGGAGAAAACTAGGCATCGGTAACAATGACACATTTCAATATTTTGGTAATAACTTGAACTAAAACTATTGGATTGAGATGATTCTTGTGTAATTTTAAAGTTAAGAAATACTCTACAATTCTTATGAAGACATCGAAATCCAGTTCTCACATATTCATAGCCAAAAATCCAAATTATTGAAAAACAAAGCTCTCCCAACCATGTCTCAGTATTTTGGCTATATCTTTGCATCCAGAACTGAAAATAACCTGATTCTTGTGGTGTTGGAAAGATAATTCAAAGGGCTACAACTTTTGTGTTTTGAGGCAAAGCTGATTTTTCCTTCTTCTGGGAGCAATACGCGGATCACAATATGCGGACAACCAGTCGCGTATCGCCATCCGCATATCTTGCATGTCGGCCAGAGAATGACACTTTCAACCTACAGCTTATCTTCCAGCCTCTTTTGATGACTTTTTAAAGATTCTTTGCACCTGCACCATCCAAGGAAACATTGCAAAATTCAAGGGAAATCTTTTTGTGATTTAAAGACAACTTGTCATGCAATTTGCCATGCAAGTTGGTGAGATGATTAGGGTGAATTTGTCTATAAATAGGGAGCTCTTGCAAGACATTTAGGACAAGTCTTGAAGGGAGGAGCACTCCTAAAGTAGTTAGTTTACTAGTTTTCTTTGTAGTTTTATAAGAAATTTCAATACTTGTAAGAAAACTCTTGGAGAATTCACTTGTACTACATCATATTCAAGGAAGAAATGAAGGATTGGAGCCATTGAAATAAGAATTTCTATCTCTTTCTCTTTATTTCCTTACTTGTTGTGAATTACTTTAATGAATTCTTATACTTTCAAGTTTTGAATTCCATGTTTAACTAAATATATGTCTTAGGATTAGATGAAGCTAATTATATGATTTGAATGTTATTATACTTGCTATAACTTGAATTTGCTTGTTCATCTATCAAGGTTTAACATTTGTAGTAGCTTGATCAACTATTACAAATCATTTAGATGTTATTTGACAATAAGAAATGCTTATAACATTGGAAAATGGTAGATGAAACTTATGTTGTACACATGCAAATAGTTGTACAAGTAGGTGGATTGAGGTTGTTTAATACCACAATTCATGCATTTCACAAGAGTTCATCATGAACATAATTGAACTCTATCAATTCATTGTGAAAACAAGTCTTGATTTCATATGGAATTGCAATCCTAAGCAAGACAAGATTAATATAGCAAAGTGTTAATTCATTCAATCGTATTAATGACAATTAGTGGATTCTAAACCCTATTACTTGTGTTTGTGAATTTCTTCCATTTGTTTTGCTTCAAGTAGTTGAATTTTCTTATTTTGCACACCACCTATTTGATGTATTGTCTAGATAATAGAGTAAGTTAGTAGCTTTGGTACTTGCAAATTCTTGTTTCCTCGTGGGATCGACCCTAATACTTCCCCTACTACATTTGACCCGTGCACTTGCGGAAAGGGGTATTAGGTTATAAATTTTATTACTTGTTTGTGTGAATTTTGCCTAATTTTGATAGTACCTAAACCTCACAATCACTAGCTTCAATCATTTCCGTTCCTTGATAGGCTAATAGCCCTTCTCTTCATCAAAAACTGGACAAGAGATACTTTCTTGTTGCTTCCCTAACTGTCCATGCATAGCAGCCATATCATCCAATTCATTAATAGTCATCAACTCTACAGGCTAATCCAGCAGCCGAGAAGAGGATGGGACACAAGCCTGTAATGCCTTGCACACATTCTCTACCCGTTCCTTGTCTACATACTCATCTCGCTCCACAATTCCCACTTGCATTATAGCCACCGAAAGCCCAGCTTCCTTTCCATTAGACGCACCAATCTGGTCAGTTGACAAAGGCAACGTCTCCTGACCAAGACTAGTTTCCACAATATCTAGCTGATTTCCTATAGATTCCTTAACAGTAGGCGTAGATTTTAATTCACCAAGCTGAGCAACATCAACTGTAAAATTATTAACCTGGATAGCAGGCTCCATGGTGTATGGAGCAGCCCTTTCTGTAGCAAAAGGTAAAGGATTAGACTGCATCTCCTTTCCTACTGCACCATTTTTTACCAGAACAAAAACTTGTTTCCCATGCAACTTCGTCTGAGTCTCCTTCTTATTCACATCAGCTGCAATTGAATTACCAGACAATTTACGACACTCCTCATTAGTATGTCCAACCTTCTAGCAAGATGTACAATAGTTTGGTAAATTTTCTGGTTCAATGGGCTGCCAGAATCCATTGTTCTTCCCTTCAAGACCAATCCAAACTGAATCAGCAATGGGTTTAAGCAGGTCTACTTCAACGCAAATTCGTTCAACACTAGGTCTCATGAGGGAGAACAAGCAGTGTTTATCGAATAAATGGACTGGTAAAGCTGGAAGAGAAAACCACACTGGCACTATCGATGATTCTTTATTCACATGAAACTCTATAGACCAACAAAAGGTTTGCATAGGAAACTTGTTGATCATCCAAGAGCCTTTTGTCTAGATTTGCTTCAGCGGAGCACCTTAGCAGAACATGTCTGTGATCCAGATGCCCAATTTGGACCATGCCCTTCAAGTCGAGTGAAGAAAAGAATTTACAAACCTCATCTATTTTTGGTCGTCTGTAAGAAAACTTCCCAACGAGAGAGAATTTGAATGGAATTACCACCTTGTTCATATCATCCCTGGAAAAAAAGATTGCAGCTTTGCCTTTATATGACGAGGGAGATTTGATTTCGATAGCCGAAGGCATAGCCTCAGTGAATAATTGAGAAAAAGACTTCTTGCTCATATGGGAATCAGATGATGATGGCTGATGGCCAGCCATGACCATCCCTGAACGTTGCAAAGCAACGATTCAAATTTTAAAACACCGAGAAAGTAGGAGGAAGATGATAAGCTTGCGCTTCTATTGCTAACATAAAAACATCTCTTTCCATGTCTTCGGATACAACCCATAGGGGTTTGCCTGTTCTTTGTACATAAACCCTTGTGAGGGTTTCACGCAGTTTCAGCAGTTCTTCCGCTTCCAGGATAAATTCTCCCGTTTGTGCCTCATAAAACGAACTAGCAGGTTGATGGATCATTACCCTGATGATATAACATAATCAAAGGGTCCTCCTCTATCTCACATGATGAAGGAAGAAAAAAGAAAGATAAAGAATAATAGGAAAAAGATAGAATTGAACAACCGTATGGGCATCTTGATCCTATACCTTTATATAGTGATAACAATAATGCCATCACTCAATGATCCAAATACATACCTAGGCACTACCATCTTATTAGAGAAATAGTTGGTAGAAATAATGTATAGATAAAAAAAGTTCCCACTAATGATAATGTAGTTGATTATCTCACTAAAGCCTTATCCCAGAAAAGTATGATAGTTATATAAATGCTTTTGGCCTAAACCAAATAAGTGATTATTTTAGTGCAAGTGAGAGTTTATTAGTGTATGCCCTAAATCCAAGTTTGTTTAGGAAGTTGTATTTGCACTTATTTATGTTATATTAGTAAATGTAGCATTTTTGTTTATCATTTATTAGCTTGTTTTTCCATGTTACTTATTTATTTGATAAAGTCCTTAAAATATTGACTGTGTATTAGAGATTGTAAAGGTTACAATTATGAGACTCTTAATACACACAAGATCATATCTTAAATATCTCTAGTCATAATATTAATGAGATTGGACCTCATTAATATGAATAAACTAATACATGTTTTGCCTTGCTTATGATAAGTAGTAGTTGATCTTATTGACTATGATGTGCGTGATACTAAGTGGATATGTGGATGCTTGGATTGATCTGCCTAGGGTTACCATTTATAGTGCCAATAGTTGAACTCTTAAATGGCAATGGTGTAAGTGATCCTTGAACTTGAGATTACCATAGTATCTTGAATGTAGATTGATATACTTTGACTCTATTACTCGATGCTTGTAAAAGAGTAGCCCATAAGATAAATATTGGGTATAGTATGAAGCATGAAAGGATAAAGAGTAATCAATATAAGATTCACTACTCCTTAATTGGAGAGTATATCCCTCTTTGGCCACTTGTTAGAAATATTAACTCAATAAATCTTCTACAGAAGTGATAGTATAACTTGAAAATAGTTTCAAGATTATACTTCATGGAGACTTATGTTTCGGGAGCAAGAAAATATTAATTAGTCATTACACTGTTAGACTCATTAAGATATAGTATGATGAAAGAATATTAATTACATGGTAATATTATCGTTGATGGGTATAGAGAAATTCAACAATTCAACTATTTCAACTAATTCAACCTTTCTCCTCTCTATCTTCCTCCACAATTTGTGGATTTGAATTTTAATTATTGTCTCTCTTTTTTTGGCCAGTTGTTGGCTGGAAATTCATGGCTATTGAGGGGTTTTCTCAAGAAGGCTCTATCTTTCTGTTTTAGGTTTTCATGGAGGCCATGCAGCCTTTGGTTGAAGGGCATCCTAAACCTCCTTACAGTTCATTTGCTAATGTTCTATTGAATTAGAATCCTTTTCCCTTAAAGATCAAACCTCTATCGCTGTATAAGGGTGAGCCAACCGTGAGATTTTCTTCTGAAGATATTCAGATACTAGTGATTCCTTTTCGATTTCTTTTTGTTGGTAAGTTCTCTTATGGCCGGCCTAGTATGGAATAGGTTAGGAAATCATTCACAGTTATTGGATTTAAGGGTGCTTTCTCTCTTGGTCTTCTAGATCACCGACATGTTTTAATAAGTTTCCATCTTGAGGAAGATTTTCATAGGTGCTGGTTTAAGGGCTTTTGGTTTATTCAAGAATTTCCAATGAGAGTGTTTAAGTGGTCTCATGATTTTAGAGTTGACGTAGAATCTGCTCATGCTCCAGTGTGGGTTGCTTTTCATGGATTATCCATTCTTTTTTTTTTGACAAGGTTGCCTTGTTCTTTATAGCAAACGTGATTGGAAACTCTCTAAAAATTGACTCAACAAGTTTGACTTTGGTGCGACCAAATGTTGCTAGAGTCTTCATTGATCTGGATTTGAAAAAACAATTGCCAACCCATATTTGGATAGCTTTGGATAAAGGCAGTTTTTGGCAAAGCGTAGAGTTTGAAGACTTGCCTTCATATTGTCAAACATGCTACAAACAAGGTCACAATAAAAAACAACGTCGTATGCTGAATCTAAAAGAGAAACATAATACTGGGATGATACAACCTATTCGGGTGAAAACTAATAATAAAATACATTATGTTCCAAAACAACAATACTTGAAAGATGGGGCAAAACCTACAATTGCTAATGGTGGGTCTGCTGAGAGTAAGATAGTTGACCAAGCGAAGCAAAATTCACAAATTTTACAACCTGAAGATGTAAGATAAGAGGCTAATGCTATAGAGAACTTTAAATAGAAGGAGATTGGTATTGAAGCTGTAAGTGTGAAGGGAGTAATATATGAGGCTAAGCAATATGAAGGCATGTCTTTTACAATTAGAGCAAAAGCTGTTGATCAGGATAGAACAATCTCATCTAAAATGACCTAGGGTTTGAACCAATATGCTGTAATTGTACTACATGAAGGAGAATCGAGCCAACAACACAGATTGGAAGAAGGTGTAGGTGCAAAGCTGGAGAATGAATTACACCAAGAGACGATAACTGCAGTAGACGTTGTGGCTGGCAGCCTGCCACTACGAGGTAATGGTGAAGCAAATGTGAAAGATTCTCACTCGTACCTTCTGGAACAACAATTGGCTTATTGTAACTTAGAAGCAAAGTTTGAGGAGTCTAGTCAGCAGCAAAACAACGATTGGGGGATTCAAAAGCTCTTTAAAATAAAAGAGGTTTTATGGGCTCCTCTTATACTTAATGTAATAATTGCCATGGTAGTGCTAGAGCTTGGATGAAGTCGGATCAAATCCTGTAGAATGGCCAATTTTAGGATCACATATGGACTTAACTATTCAACATTTATTTCCAACCCCTTTGGATCATGCCCTATTGTTGTTGATCAGTAAGATAAGACAAGATGGTAAGCCTCGGGCGTTTAGATTTTTGAATTTTTGGAATGCTCATCATCATTTTTTGGACTTGATTAGGAGAAAATGGCAAGAGAAATATAGCAGTTCTCCACTTAATGTATTGGCAGCCAAGTCAAGGGGTGTAAAGCGAGACCTTTAGCAATGGTCTATAAAAGCTTTTGAGGACTTTTCAAAGAGCAAAGCAACTAGAATGGGAGGCAGCAGTAGAATTAGAGAAAATTTATGATGCAGAAGGTTCAGAGCAAGCTCTTGACAAGATGCAGGAGGTAAGGGCTAATTTGAGCAAAGCAATTTACATAGAAGATAATTATTGGTGCCAGAAAGCAAGTGTAAAGTGGTGGCAAGATGTAGATAGAAATTCAAAATTCTTCCACTCTGTTGTTGCTGGCCAGAAAGCTAAGGCAATTATTTATAAATAAAAGCTTCAAATGGAGAATGGCTAAAATCATATGATAGCATTTCAGATGAAGCTTGTAACTTCTTTTTACCATTATTTCGACATGAAGGAACTAGTGCTAATTTTGAATTGCTCCCTATTCCAAGGTTGATTTCTATGATTAGATTGAGATGTTGGAGAAGTTTCTTTAGAAGGATGAAGTTAAGGATGTTATTTTTTTATGAATGGGAATCGTGCTGTTGGGCAAGACGGGTTCACTGAAAAATTCTTTACTATAACTTGGGACATTGTGCAGGAAGATGTGTATCAAGCGATTCTAAGTTTCTTTTGTGGTGAAGAGATTCTGAAATGCATTTCCTCTACTCTTATTGTCTAGATTCCTAAAGTTAATTCTTCGCAGGATTTCACTCAAATTAGGTCAATAAACTTCTGTAATTTTGTCGACAAGATTATTTCTAGAATCTTGGCTAACAAACTAGCACGAGTTCTCCCATATATTATTTTTGAGCAGCAAAGTGGCTTTGTGAAAGGGAGGTTGATGGCTTAAAATTTCTTGTTGGCACAAGAATGAATTAGTAGAATGGCCAGGAAGAATAAGGGAGGAAATGTAGTGCTAAAATTAGATATAGCAAAAGCATAAACCATGTCTCATGGTTTTATCTTATTAAAATTTTGAGGACATTTGGGTTTGGAGAAAGATAGATTGATATGATCTGGAGGTTGATATTTAACTACTAGTTTTCCGTTCTTGTAAATGGCACCCCAAAAGGTTTTTTCAAATCTTTTAGGGGGCTGCATCTAGGATATCCATTATCATCGGCATTGCATGTCATTGTTGCAGAAGGGCTATCTGTGGAACTGGATCAATTAGTGTAGATGTGAGGTTTTACTTTGTTTAGTGCTCCCCCTCGATGTCCTGTTGTGACTCATTTGTCAATTGCTGATGATTTTATTATTTTTCAGGAGCTTCACGGAGGACTTTATCTCTAATTATGGAGGTTTTGAGTAGATATGAAGAATGTTCAGGGCAAAAAATTAAAAAGAGCAACAGTGGATTTCTGTGCCATCCCAATACTTCTGCATCAAGGAAATTGATTATTAAACAAATTACAGGATTCTTAAAAAAAATGTTTCCAGTAAGATATTTGGGATGCCGCCTATTCATTAGGAGAACTAAGAAGGAGCATTTTTTAGGCCTGATTCAAAGCATAGTGAAGAAAATTCTTGCTTGGCATAACGAGTTCTTATCAGTAGGCGGTAGGCTGATTTTGATAAAAGCATGTTTTATCTTCAATCCCATTACATATTCTTGTTGCTATATGTCCCCTAAAGGTGTCTTGCAGAAATTGGAGACGTTATTGGCACGGTTCTTATGCGGAGGAAATGATAGGGAGCCTAAGCATCATTGGTTTCAGTGGAAGCAATTGTGTCTCCCATGGAAGGAGGGTGGTGTGGGAATTCGATCCATGGTGGATGTCTATAACACGTTCTCTATCAAGCTTTGGTGGAGATTTGGAAGCAAACATCTTTATGGGCTAAGTTTATGGTGGCTAAATATTGCAAAAAATATCATCCTAGTCAGGTGATGAAAAATAATGTTGATTTATTGCTTTGGAAAAGAATGTTGAATATCAAGAAGATAACAGAAGAAAAAATATGCTGGCTGATGGGATGTGAGTGAACAACCTAGTCATATGGCATATAATGTAAGTGAGAATGTAGAAGCAAACATCTTTCCTTGTAGTAATCAAGTAGATGAATGTTTCACTTTTGAGCAATTAAATGTTGACAATGAGCATGTAAAGTTAATGGTATAAGAAGTGTGGTAATGATGTCTAAGGAGCAAATGGACTTAAATAAAACCTCAACTTCGAGAACAATTCCCATCCCCCACTCCCTAATGAGGAAAGTGAAAATAATATTGATGAAGGTAAGTTTGGGGTGAATTTAGTGACTAATTACCATGCTTTCATGTGTGAGGTTAATTTCATTGGTACTAATTTGATTCTAATTCAAGAGAATAATCTCGACAACCTTAGTTATGAAGTTGGCTAAGATTCTCTTGATTCTTGCTTTATGAGTGCAGAAATGGAAGATCCTTGTGATGAAGCACAAATATTTGAGCAAAAAGAGCAATTCAATTTGATTGACAATTTGAGCTCACATGGAATTATTTATCCTTTATGGGATTCACAAATCACATGACGAATTTAGAGAAAAATCTAGCTCTAGACTTAAATAAAGCACTTGTTAGGAGGCAACCCAATATTTTTTATTTTTACTTATTTTGGTGTGTTTTTTGTTTTAGGTGTGTTTTATAGTTAGGTTGTTTGCTTAGTATAGTTTAAATTTGAACTTGAAACATTTTGATGCAATCTATTAAGTTTCATATTTAAACTTGGATGTTGAATGCCTACTTTGCATATCTTGTGTGTTTTGAAGGTACATTTGATTTAGACATCTTAGTTTCATCATTTAAAATGTGTTTGAAGTGGTTTTGAGGTTTAAAAGAACAACGAAACCAAAATAATGCATTTGAGCTTCAAGGTCACTTTTCCATTGGTTTGCTATTCATGAGCTAAGTTTCATTGATTATTTTGATTCTCATTTGGTAATCCATGGACTTTTGATGCATAAATTAGTTTTGAGCTACTTTGTTTTATCATTTGAACTTGTTCAAAGTGTTTTTGAAGTTAGAATAATTTAAAGAATCAAATTGAAGTATTAAGTGCAAAAGCAACTATTCATTTAGTTATTATTCCTCAAAGGTGATTATTTATGATTTTAGGTCTAATTTTAGAATTTTGATATTTTTAATGCCTAAAAATCATGTTAACAACTTTGTTTTAACATTGGAAACATGTTTGAATTGTTAAATGGGTCAAAAACCTAAAACGAAAAAAATTTTGAATTTCAAGTTCATCTTGAAAATCAATGTTGCAAAATTTCCAGGTAGCCTATTTTGATCAATTCTCATTTCTTATATGTTGATGTTTAGGATGAGTTTAATGCATGAATTCAAACTTTGTTGATATGGTTACATGATTGTAAAGTTATTTTCCCAAAACTTGTAGTTTAAATGGAAGAAATCAATAGCCAAAGTGGCTGAAAAATCAGCTTAGCACACAAACCTGCAGCAGAATTTTGCTGCAGAATCTGGGGCCTATCCGTGGGTCAAAATTGACCCACAGATCTGACTCATGGATGAACCATATTTTGGGGTTTTTTTGGCTGCTTTTGGTCACTTTTGTTTGAGCACGTGAGGGCTTTCTTTGCAAGTTTATTGAGTAACTGTGTAGGCATGAAATGAACACTTTAACACGTTCAAATGAATTGCATCTCATGTTTCATTTCATTGATTCAAACTTTAACATTTTGTATCAAAGTGAAATTTTGATTCAAGGCATTTTGACACAAGTTTCTTTTGCACATTACTTCATTATAACACAACACACTTGCTCACATCAATAATGTATCAAAATTTCACCCCCTTGAAGCTATATTACAGTGACTAAGTGTGGGGGAAATAAAGTGTTTCAAAGCATGTTTTATTTTTTTTTAGCTTAATTTTTATTCATTCATATTCTAACATTGTATTTGAGTTGGTTTAAGCATTGAAATAAAGTTGGTGAGCAAAAATGACCAAAATAAAGACATGGTGAAGTATTGTCAAAAGGAACTCAACATAGGCCAATGGACAGCTAAGCCACAACAACAATATCAACTTGTGGATTCACAAACTACACAAAGGGAGTTTTATTGTTCTAATCCTATTTACCTTTTCCTTTATACATTAAGGACAATGTGACATTTTAAGTATGGGGGGAAGGTAAAGGATTATGTTTGGTGTGGTTTGGAGTAATTATGTCAAGATATTGTTTTAGTAAAATATGATCAAAATTTTTGAAAAATTGCCTCTATATCATGCTTTGATGCAATGCTCTTATTAAAATTATCTTACTTTTTGAAGTAATTTATACAACTTTGCTTGAATATTTTTTACAAAAATATGAGAACAGTATATCTTGTAAAATGATTGTAATTATATCTTGATTTGGCATGTTTGATTTTATATTTCTTTTCTTTACTTAATTTTACATTCTTAAGTGATAGATATGGAAAAGATGTATACTTATGCATTATTTGAATAAAGGGACAATTATATTATGAAGAAAATTGATGAATGTTTATTTATTTCTGCTCCAATGATTCAAATTGCTTAGTTATCGAGAATCTTCATCTAAAAATGTCGATTTTTGCATCAAACAGCATTTGAATTATGAGTATGCATAGCAAGTTTGATTGAAAATGAATGTTGAGTAATAAGGGGTCTTCATCACAAAATGTCGATCCTTTCATCAAAAGACAATTTCACTTCTCAAACTAAAAGTGGATAAAATGATTAAAGTGTTGAGTAATCAAGGATTTTTATTTAAAAATATCAACCTTCACGTCAAAAGTACATTTACTATTATAAAGTGCAATATGTCCCTATTGAGTATAAATTGAGTTGTATATGATTGTCCATATTAAATATCTAGTATGTGAAATTTTGTAAGGCAAAAAAATTTGGTTGAACTAGTTTTAATCGTGATATAATTATTTCCCTTTTATTTGATATAATTAGTATTAGAAACTTAACAAGGAATTGCATAATGTCTGTTTACTTTATATTGTGGAATTGAATTTAACAATGAGGCATTTGTCATTTCAAATGCTTAAATCATTATTTGATCTCTTTATTTTCCAATTGCTTGAGGACAAGCAATGGTTTAACTGTGGGGGAGTTTGATAAGTGATAATTTTACGTATTTTAGCATAGTATCTTATATATATTTTTAGTGTGTTTTTAGTATTTGATATGAAAATGATTCATTTTCAACAAGTTTCTTCCATTTGAAGATTTTTCTAAAAAATAGGATTTTTTACCCGATTTTTATGGTTTTGAAGAGAAATTTATATTTTGAGCAAATTAATGCATAATCTTGTACAATTTTGTAGGTTTTATATATTTGATCATAATTTAGATCAATTGGAGTAAAAGTCATCATATTCTTAGTAGATTCAATGATGATTGGATTAGGAGTTTAATACACAACTTTTACATTCAAACTTCAAGATTGTTTTGCTTAACTTTTGAAAAATTTTCATCAACAAATTCATCATAAGTTTGAAGGATCAACATCACAAAAAGGCCTCAAGGGCATGAGAGGAATAACAAGTAACAGAGAAGTGCAAAGAAGTAATGGAAGTGAAGAAATGGAGAAAACTAGAGGTTGACAATAATGACACATTTCTGTATTTTGGTAATAACTTGAGCTACAAATATTGGATTGAGATAATTCTTACTGCATTTTAAATTTAAGAGGATGCTCTATAATTTTTATGAAGACATCAAAACCAGTTCTCACATTTTCACAGTAAAAAATCTAAGTACTGAAGTACACGTGTGCTGTGAAGATCTCCCAACCATGTCTCAGTATTTTGGCCATATCTTTGCATCCAAAACTCGAAATGGCCAGATTCTTATGGTGTTAGAAAGCTTTTCAAAGGGATACAGGTTTCATGTTTTGAGGAAAAGCTAATTCTCCCTTCTTCTGGGAGCAATTTGCGAATCAAGATCCGCAGACCAACAACTCGCGTAATTGACCCATGGATCAAGCATGTCAGCCAGAAAATGATGGCTTCCACTTGTTGCTTATCTTCCATCCCCTTTTGATAACTTTTTGAAGATTCATTGCACTTGCACTACTCGAGAAAATATTGCAAAATTCAATGAAAATCTTTTTGTGATTTCAAGACAACTTTTCTTACAAATTGTCATGCAAGTTGTCTAGATGATTAGGGTGAATTTGTCTATTAATAGGGAGTTCTTGCAAGACATTAGGAGGAAGTATTGGAGGGAGGAGCACTCCAAGTAGTTGTAGTTTAATATATATATATATATATATATATTATAGTTTGTAGTAAGAAATTCAATACTTGTAAGGAAAACTTTTGAGAAATTCCTATGTACCAATCCATTTTCTAGGGAGAAATAGAAGAAACTTGGAGCTTTGTTCATCATTCGAATTAGATTTCTTCATCCTATCTCTTATTTACTTACTTTGTTATGATTTTGTGTATTGATTTCATGACTCTCATGCTATATTTTCCATAATGATCTAAATACTAGTTTAAGGTGTGGATGAAACTAATGATATGTATTAAATAAAGACTTATTTTGACATGTCTTGTTCTTGCTTATTTATTAACTTGGTTTTCGTATTTGTAGTTGATTAATCTCAACTGCAAATCATCTTGTTTGTTATATGACAATGAAAATTGCATGTAACAATAGAGAAAAGTAGATGAAACCTACTAGTAGACACATGAGGATGTGGTGCTTATAGGTGGAATAAGGTTAATTGCTTAACAAGTAATAACCACAATTCATCATCATAACATGCTAGCAATAGGAAATTTCACTATGGGAATAGGAAATCTTGTTGTTAGTAATACCAAATCATCATGAGAATGAGTTTTGGGTAGTAGTAATCAATTCATTATGAGAATAAGTTTTGATTGCTAATAGAATTGAATCCTAAAGAAGATAATGTGTTATATGCAAGTTATTAATCTTTTCATGCATATTTGTGACCATTAGTGGATTCTACATCCTAAACTTGTATTTGTGAATTCCATCAATTAGTTTTTCTTAAAGTATTTGAACTTTCTTCACTTTGCCTACCACCTGTTTGATGAAATGTCTAGATAATAAAGTAAGTTAACAAGCTTTCGGTAATTGCCACTAATGTTTCCTCGTGGGATCGACCCTAATACTTCCCCTACTACAATTGACACGTGCACTTACGGAAAGGGCTATTAGGTTATAAATTTTATTACTTGCTTATGTGAATTTTGCTTAATTTTGATAGTACCAAAATCTCACAATCAATAAGTAAGTTGATTGGTATTGTTCCTCATGTAGTAATTCAGCAAATCTTAACAAAACAACCTCTAGTTGGGGGTGCTCCTGACATATTGGTTTGGACAATTTCAACATCAAGGTGATTTCTCTATGAGCTCTGCATATGATTTGGTGAGACAAGGTTGTTGCCAATTTCTACAAATATACAACATCGTGACAAGTAATGTAGTAATGAGTAGAGATCGTTCCAACAAGGATTAATTATTTAGCCATCTATCAACTCAGTTATTTGTCTAAGGCTTCCAATTTAATTGAAGAAGACTAATAGTAAATTCTAGATAAAAACTACTCTAAACTAAATTAATACCAAATTAATTAAACTAGAATCGCACAAAGCAAATAAATTTGAAGAAAAATCAACAATCCACGAATATTAGGAATTAACACTCAATCACAATCAATTTAATTAATTAACCTATGAATTACTAATGTTTTATTATGACCCGAGTTTTCCGAAGGCATCAATTAAACTCTCTCAACATTTAATGACTAAACCTTAGTTAGATCAATTGAAAAGCAAATTAACCCACTCTCATGGCGTTAACTTGTTAAACAATAAACCTAACAAAGCTAACATAAGCAACTCCTATGGGTATCTAATTACTTATCACAATCTCTTGCCAATAAGAAACTAAATTGATGATTGTAGATCTATTATGCTACCATCTCTCAATGCGTAGCACAACATAAATCATAATCATGGTGGCCAAGCATGATTAAGCATTAGGAATAACAAGCATCACATAATAAAAGCATGGTTCATATATAGATTAATCAAAAGAACATCATGTTTAGAGTATTAATTCCTAATAACAAACTTAGTCACTCATAGTCTTACAATCCAAAACAATATAATCCATAAACACTGAAGAATTCATAAAGAAAAGAGAAAGAGAAGAGTAAAAATCTACAGTCTTGAGTCTTGATCTTCTTCGTGATCTTCTTCTTAAGTATTCTTGTGTTGTAGAGTATTTTTCTAGGGTTGTCGTCGCTTCCCTTTGATATTTTCATGTTTCCCCTTATTTATGATTGTTGTGGCTTCCAGAAAATTAGGTCTTTGAGTTGGAAAAAGAAAGAAATCGCTAAAATCGCAACTCTGCTTCATCACCACTGGTTCGATCGAACCAGATTTGGTTCACCTGAAACAGAGTGCTGGAATTTTGACTGCACTTGTTCCTTCTTGACACCTTCAATCTTTATCCAATTTCCTTCACTTCTACCTGCCAAAAACAATACAAATTAGTTTCATTCTTCTAAAGTAACTGTCATCAAAATAAAAATTACTCCCAAAGGACCAAATTTTCCTAATTAAAAACCACATAAATTACTCTTTAAATACCTATAAATTGGACACACATCAAATACCTCTACACTTGGACTTTTGCTTGTCCTCAAGCAAACTAGCATTATCATTCAAATTTCAACAATTCAACCAAATTCCATCAACTAAGCCAAAGTATCCATCAATTAAATTTTTTTAAAACTCAATGTCTAGTAGTTCAAGAACTAGGAATAGGCATCAACGAGGATAATCACACAAAATTGACACAAAAACAAAGACAATAATAAGTACTACTTCAAGCCACCTTAGTCTAAGAAATACCAAGTATTGTCAAAATAATTTAAATTGTAAAAGAACCATAAAAGTCCTACAAGCAAGGAGTCACAACATGAAGCTTTAGGGTGTCAAGTTTTCTCTCTTTTTTCGGTTCGTGGGTGCATTTTACACTCCATCCCACTCTATGCGCAATTAACCTTACTTAAGATATCATTTGTTTTTTTTACACGAATCACTAACATGGGGCTCATGAAAGGACCCGGTTACTCAGTCAAATCACAGTCTTAAGTGACTAATAGCACTATTCACAATTTCAAACCATATTTCTAAAGGTCAAAATCAAAGTCTTATAAGCAAGGAGTCACAACATGAAGCTTTGGGGTTTTTTTTTATTTTTGCTCTCTTTTTTCGGTTCGAGGGTGCGTTTTACGCTCCATCCCACTCTATGCGTAATTACTTAAGATATCATTTAACTTTTTTACGCAAATCACCAATATGGGGCTCATGAAAGAACCTAGTTACTCAGTCAAATCACAATCTTAAGTGGCTACTAGCACCATTCATAATTTCAACCCATATTTCTAAAGGTCAAAATCAGCAGAATCGTTTAACTTTTATGATCTTTGCACATTCACATTTCTTTTTTTTTTCAAAATTTTTTTCCATTGAGCACCCTCATTCTTATAACTCAAATAAATTCTTACAAGCTGGACGTCAACATGTTCTTCCACAACCAAATTCTTTCGCAATACAGGGTAACTAGAAAACTAAGGAAGTAATGAAGATTCCAACACTAAAGAACAAAAATGCCAATTATGTGTGATCATCATGTTACTAACTACTCATAGTTCTCAAAGCTAATAAAAAGAACTTCATTCAATAAACGTGCTAGTGAAAGATCCTTCAACCTAATCAAAAAATTCAATTTTCATGTTTCTATCCAAATGACAATGTTCATCAACTCAAGAGCAAGTCAAGTACACAAATTTACACCACCCCATTGCAAAGCCATAAAACTACAAGCATAACACTAAACATAAGACACAAGATACTAACACATATTAATGGTACAAAAACATGACACAAAAAAAAATACTTCAACCAGTTATTCCACTGGTTCCTTCTCCCACACTCAATTTCTCACATTGTCCCCAATAGGAGGAACTAAGACATAATTAAACACAAATAGGCATTGTCCACAAAATACCTAAACACAAATAGAAAAGAAAGCATGAAAAGTAAAAGTAAAGAAACAACACTTCCCTAGCTTATGGAGATGGAGGTGGTGGAGACGGCACACGAAAATTCAAGAATTCAATATACTTCAAAATTTTGAAGTTGTGATACTTTTGGTCACTCTCTACATCTGACAAATGGCGATCAATTGAATCAAGTTGGGTCACCATCCTCTTATTAACATCCGCCATGGAAGTCAGTCGATCACTCATAGCACAATTCATTGCTTCCATAACGTCAAGTTGGTGTAAAACTTGTCTCCACCCAGTCTCCTCATCATCATTAGATTAAGCAGGCATCTTCCCCTTCCCTTTCCCACCTTGAGCACTCCCTCTTTTTTTTTTTTTATAATAAAAGCATGCTAACTTCTTCTCTTCAAATTAAAAGGCCTTAAAGCCTACAAAAGAAAGACAAAAAACCAATGAAAATTAATGCCAAAATGATAAGGACAATTAAACTAATATTAAAGGAAAACTTGTAAATAGAAGAAATCACTTGGATTGCCTCCTAAGAAGCACTTGTTTAAAGGAGGGAAACAATTTCCCTATGGTGATCCACGAGCTTCCCTAAATATGGCTTGCAACGATGCCCATTTCCTTTAAATAGCTCTCTCTTGGAATTCTCCAACTCCAAAGCACCATGACTAAACACTTTTGTCATTTTGAATGGTCCACTCCATCTAGATTTAAGCTTTCTAGGAAATAATCTCAATCTTGAATTGAACACCAAAACAAAATCTCCTTCCTTGAACTCCTTTGGAACAATGTGAGCATCATGCCATCTCTTAGTTTTCTCATTATAAAGCTTAGCATTCTCATAAGCCAAATGTTGAATTTCATCCAACTCATTGAGTTGCAATAACCTCTTCTCACCAGCTGACTTCATATCAAAATTTAGAGCCTTGACTACCCAATATGCACGATGTTCCAACTCGATTGGTAGATGACATGCTTTCCCAAATATTAACCTACATGGAGACTTTCCAATAGGTGTTTTAAAGGCTGTCCTATACACCTACAAAGCATCATCTGACTTATTGGCCCAATTCTTTCTTGCTTTGTTCATCATCTTCTCCAAGATTCTTTTTAATTCCCTATTTGAAACCTCTATTTGACTGCTAGTTTGGGGATGGTACGGTGTAGCTAACTTGTAGTGCACCCCATATTTCTTAAGGAGATATTCAAATTGTTGGTTGCAAAAATACATCCCAAAATTTTCAGCTCTTGTATATCAGTGAGAGACATCTCATTCCTCTTTAAAATATTTCCTGCTCTTTGACAATGATCACAGTGACTAACAAATTCTCTAACATATTGGAATAATGCAGGCCAATAAAACCCACTTTTCAAAACACGCTAAGCTGTCCTATTTGCTCCAAAATGACCAGCATACAATGAACTATGACAATGAGTAAGAATCTCAAATATCTCCTCTACAGGTACACATCTTCAGATCAATCCATCTCCACAAATTTTATAGAGAAAAATATCCTCCCATAAATAGTGTTTGGCTTTAGACAAAAATCTTTTCCTCTGTTGGTAAGAGAATTCAACAGAAACTATCCCATAAGCTAAAAATTTATCACATCAGCATACCATGGTGCACAAATCTCATGAACTTGCATGAGAGACTCATTAGGGATTTTTTCATTAATTTCCATCTCTTCTACACTACCTTCAACTGCTCCTTCTAATTGAGAAAGATGGTCCGCCACTACATTCTCTAAGCCCTTTTTATCTCGAATTTCAATATCAATTTCTTGAAGAAGCAATATCCATCAAATTAGCCTAGGTATCGCGTCTTTCTTGGAAAAAAGGTGTCACATAGTTGCATGATCTGTATAAATGATCATCTTTGAACCAAGTAGATAGGAGCGAAACTTATCTATTGCAAAGACTACCGCTAACATCTCCTTTTCAGTTGTAGTGTAGTTCATCTAGGCTCATGAAAGTGTATAGTTGGCATAGTAGGTGACATGCACTTTCTTGTTCTTTTTCTGTCCTAACACACATCCTACTGCTTGATCACGTGCGTCGCACATGATTTCAAATGGTTGGGACTAATTTGGAGAAGAAATTATTGGTGCTGACACAACACTGCAAGAAAAATTATCATCAATGACAATAGGAAGTTGTCACTGAAAAATAAAAGTCGTCACTAATAACCTTTATCGATAAGAAATATGTCGTCGCTGAGTCGTGAGTAAAAGTCCGTCACTAAATGTGAATAGTGTCAAGAATAACGTCGTCACTAAATATATGGCCTTTTGTGACAATATTTGTTGTCACTAATAGTAAGGAAATTTGTGACAACTTTATATGTTGTCAGAGAAATTGCACAAGTAGTTTGTCACTATTATCTAGCTATTAGTGACAACATGGGTCATCATTGATATGTTAGCTATTCTTTGACGAAAGCATGTCGTCACTAATACTAAAAGAATTAGTAACAACTTTGTATGTTGTCAAAGACATTACATACACAAGTTGTCACTATTTATCTAGTTATTAGTGACAACATGGGTAGTCATTGATAAATTATGTGTTTTGACAAAAGCATGTCATCACTAATAATGTTGTCTGGCACAAAGTTTTGTTGTCACTAATGCAGTATTAGTTGTCACAATTAATTTACCATTCTATGATAATATGATGTTGTCACTAATGCTTTTAGATATTCTATGACAAATATTTCTTGTCACTGAACTTACTTTCAGTGACAATATTAAGTCATCACTAACACTTCAGTTTAGCTTGAATATTCTATGACAAATATTTCTTGTCACTGAACTTACTTTCAGTGACAATATTAAGTCATCACTAACACTTCAGTTTAGCTTGAATATTCTATGACAAATATTTCTTGTCACTGATACTTCATTCAATGACGACCTCTATTGCCACTAATATCTTGCCTATTCAATAACAAAACTTTGTTGTCACTAATGCTTTTCATATTCAATGAAAAATAATTATCATCATTGATGCATTTTTGAATGACGATGTTTGCTATCACTGATAATTTATCTAACAATCCATTGTCATCACTAATATAACAAGTCGTCACTAATGATCACCCATCAGTGACAAGACTTTACCAATATCGCAAATCAATCACAATATCATCTATACCAATATTTATAAAAATGCTATCTCTTCAATTGCCAAACATAATATTAAAAAACGTTCAAAAGTCATTTAATACAGTATTTTTACAATACATTCATTCGATGCACAAAACAAAATATAAAGAAATTAAAAAAGTCATAAGTATAAGGCAATAAAGTTATACTCTGCCTAAATGCTTTGTAGCACTACAAAATAACATTAAGTCAATCTCAACATTTCAATGAACTAAGCTGTGACAATAGCAATTGAAGTAAGAAAAATACACAACAACTTTAAACATCCCTATTTGTGAAGTAGCATATTGAGCAATCTTCCCTTCAATTGAAACTACCACCTCCACCAATCTGCTTTCCATCTTCTGAATCACTGGCCAGAGCTAAGGACTATTGATGTCACTGCTTAACAGCAAAATTGAAAACTAAAAATTCAACAAATTCAACAAATAAGAATTAAAATATATAAAAACAATATAAGCATTTAATACTCTAGAAGTTTATTTCTCAAACTGTGCTCTACGCCATGCTAGCTCCTAATGTATCAGTTTGTATCGATATGGTCATTGCTCTATTAGTATCCCAAAACACATAGTATCATATGCAAATACAAGCAGAGGTTTCAAATGTAAGCTAAACAATGCACTTTTCTGTAATTTTTTTAAATGCTTCAAAAATGTTGATGTGTCATAGAAATTCTATGGTTTTCCAGACATCAAATAATGATTGCAAAGAGATTGATAGAGGAGGGATTTGAAGCATGGAATTCAATATCAAAGAACAACCACCATGTTCTTTGGGAGAATTTGGTTTCTGGGGTTAAAGAGCATTTTGAGAGGATGGTCTCTTGCAGGCACTAGATCTTTAACAAACTAGGTCTTTCTCTCCCTCCGTCTCTCTCCCTCTCTCTCACTCTCTCAGTGACACACACACACATCCCCACCCACCCCTCCCACTTTTTAACACACGCATTCAATTGTGCATAGACATGAACACACATGCATTAAGATTAAAGTTTACTGAATATTTGATGAAGTAAAAATAAAACAGAAAAGATGTTCAAAATATCAATTTTTTGGTGTCCACCTATGTCTAATATAAGTATCCAATTGTTCCATAATTTAAAAGACAGAATTGGATACCACCGTAATTAGTTCAAAATCATTCCATTCTTAAAATCATTACAAGTGAGCAAAGAGAGAAACCTAAAATCATTACAAATAAGCAACGGGCATCCACTAGCTATCCTTTTTCATCTTCTTAGTAATAATAATAATAATAATCGCTTGTCCTAGGCTTGATTGCATTATTCACACCCACATTTGGCAGATCACAATTACATGCCCACAAATTTGGAAAACCACATTCACAAGCAGAGAGGAGATACTCTTTATCATGAGTCTCTTGTATCAAACACAACGTGACCAGTCAACAAGAGATAATCTTGAGAAGACAAGACCCAAAATTCCAACTCCAAAAGCAGATAAATGAATTGCGCTAGAACAGAAAGGTGAATGTGGGAGGCAAAATAAGTTCTTTCTTTGAGATTTTTTTGAAGCTTCCATTGACTGAAAATGATTCAAAAGAAGTATCTTAGTTCTTTCCTTCTATGAATATGGTGAAATTGTCACCAAATCTTATAGTTTGATGTCCTATCATGATCTAGACATTCTAAATTTCAGTTTAGGACATTTTGGTGTGATTTGGTGTTGATTTGGTAACCTTTTTAAGGCTGGGAAAACAAAGTTTCCCAGAGCTACAGTGCTTTCAGACAGCACTGTGCAGTCTTGGGAAATTGGTCATAACATGGGGTAGAAAACTAGAAATTTAGATCCGTTTATTGCGTAAGAAACTAGATTCATAGATCTTTCCAACGGCATAAGGTTTATTGTTTGATTCATTGTCAATTAGTACCAGAAATTCTGTGCAGTTGATTGAATTTTTGAACCTGTTCATAACAAGTTTAACTAGCTTCCAACTTGTAGACTATTTTTGAATGGCTTATAATTTATTTATGGAGTGGGGATCTTCATAACAATTATAGTGTTCTTTCTTTGAGATTTTAATTGAGTTTTCATTAACTGAAAATGATTCAAAAGAAGTACCTTAGTTCTTCCTTCTATGAATATGGTGAAATTATCATCAAATCTTATAGTTTGATGTCCTATCATGATCTAGACATTCTAAATTTCAATTTCAGATATTTTGGTGTGATTTGGTGTTGATTTGGTAACCTTTTTAAGGCCGAAAAACAGAGTTTCCCGGAGCTACAGTGCTTTCAGACAGCACTGTGCAGTCTTGGGAAATTGGTCATAACTTGGGGTAAAAAACTAGAAATTTAGATCTGTTTATTGCGTTAGAAACTAGATTCATAGATCTTTCCAATGGCATAAGGTTTATTGTCTGATTCATTGTCAATTAGTACCAGAAATTCTGTGAAGTTGATTGAATTTCTGGACCTATTCATAACAGGTTTAACTAGCTTCCAACTCGTGGACTATTTTGAATGGCTTATGATTTATTTATTGAGTGGGGATCTTCATAACAATTTTAGCACTTAGATTTTGGTTTCCATTGTTATAAATATGGTGCTTATATGAGTTATATATTATGAGTAATGATGAATGAAAGTGCCGCACTTGAGTAAACTATTTTGGTTTTGGACAACTTTTTCCTTCCATTTAAGGTGATTGTTTTGGGACACTTTTGAGAGTCTTTTGGTGGAATTAATTCCTAGTTAGAATGAGAGCTGGAATTAAGGGTTTAAATCTTGAGTTCAATGTCTAATCTTGATTAATGATGCTAAGTAAGACCTTAACTATATGTAGATTTCGAGGACGCCGATCATCTCCGCTATTTGAGCTAGAATAACTTTATCAAGATTGCCTTAATCATGGAGCAACTAACAAAACAAATAAAAACATCAACCAATCATTAAATCAAGGCCCATGCTAGCAATCTTTGAGTATAACAAGTTCTAATCTCTAAGCTCTAACCTCTAACACCTATAGGAAATTGAAGGCCAAATAGAACCGAAATTCTGCCATGATCTATAAGGATGCTACAGCTCATTCAATTAATTATGACAATGTTATACTACTATAAATTTTAGCAAACAAAATCCCTCAAAAAGTGCTGAAGGACATTAGTCTAGGACCTGGAACGAAGGACATTAATCTAAGACCTGGAACATATGCTTCTAGTTTAAGCTTGCACATTCACAAGCTTGAGTACATAACAACAACATATAACTGAATGAAGCAAACCAACCGAGATTGAACAGTTGACTAGACAATAATTATCTCAACAACCAACATGTTCACCTTAAATTGTACAAAACAACATATTAACCAATAACAACATATTTTCTTGTGTCATCATTGACCCCCAAAAAGATACATAACTTGAGAAAACAAATAAAATAATAGTAAAAATAGCCACTTGCCACAAGCCAAAAAAGAGAGTGAATGCTTCAAGAAATGGTATTAAATCAGAAAAATGGTTAGTGAATCCCACGTGTTGATCTCAATTAGGCAATATCTAAGCATTTCAAGTCAATTAGGCAATTGGACTTTTGATAATAATAATTTCTTGAAGGACAAGAAGCATTTTGCGCGTTCATATCCAATAATCTTCCTAATTTATTGAAGCGTCATTTCTTGATTTAAGTTCACCGTCTTTTGATTCCAACAAGGCCCAAATTCACACAAATAATTTTCCAAATACTACTTACCAGCTAGAAGATGCATTCTCATTGATTGGCAACTGCAATCCAAACTTTATAGTTAATGCATCAAGGACACTGTTTGTATGCCTTTGTTGGGCCTCAAGCCTGTCCATCACCTTTTGTTGCGCTTGAACTTGAGCTTCCAAATCACTAGCTTTTTTCTCAGCCTGTTCTATTCTTGTTTTGAGGGATTCAATCTCAACAAGTTGCTCTACCGTCATTGCTGTCCTTGAGACACCACGACCACGTACGTGTCCAGGTATGTGCCCAATTACTTCCATGTGAATATCCTCCTCCGTTCTACTCCTGTCAGTTTTCTTAAGATTCAGTCAACTGCTCCTTCAACTTAATCTGCAGTAACAAGTATCATCTTGTTAGTTATACAATGTGAGTTATTACCTATTTGAATATTGCAAAAGCTGTGTAAATACAAGTATATCAGAACTCACTGAATTACTTGCCGACAACTTATCAACCATAACATTTTTTTTCCTACTGAAATGAGTCATATCATATAGTTCAATAGGTCCAACTTTACGTCCTTCTTTTGCTTCCTATTATGAAAAAGAAGTTAGAAACCTGATATCGTAGCATAAAATAAAAATATTTAGCACTTTATCCGTTCAGTCTTGTGACGTAAAAACGATTTAGTTCCATCGATGTGACATGATTTGAGCTTTGATCTATTAATGGCATTCCGTCTACTTATGGCCTACATTTAGAAAATGTAAGCTTCTTCATCAGAGAACAAAGATAGATATGGATAAGATAAATTGTATGAATTATGTGCCAAGTACCTAAAATTCTTTACTACAGAAGTAATTGCAAAGATAAACCCAATCATCTTTTTCTATTTGTGGAGGGCAATTTGAAAGAGCTTCTTCCTTCGTCTTGAAACTTTTGAATAACTTGTGAAAATTGTGCCGCCAATTTCGATACTGAACATTGAGTTACTTAAGCAACGCTGGTTCAACATGGTCGCCTTCCTCATGAAGAAAATTATTCTGCATTTGAACAAAACTTTGAGTTGGAATAAACTAAATTAAGCAAAAAATAAAAATATTTCAATTACCAAGAAAAATTAACTTACATTGATCATTTTCAATAATGCTTCTTTGTCACTTTGTGGAAGCTTTGCCCATTTTGGGGCTTGCCACTTGCCAAAGTGCCGAATCACACATGACGCCTCAGAGATAAACTCCTGTACACCATCTCCAATCAATCTGCCACTTGTCTTTGAAGCATGAACTTTGACCTTTTCTCCGACATGTTTCTTCTTAGCCAGTGCAATATTGCGAGTAGGTCCTCTTTCCCACTTCAATAGTTTGACGCCTAACCAAAATAGGATGTAAATTTTGGTTAATGGACTTAAAAAATTAGAGTTCTTAAAGATGTAATAGAGTTGCAAATTTAAGTCTATTAACTGTCACTGTTTTCATTTTGAATGGCTTCAATCCCTTCGTTGCTATTGCTACCACACGATATATAAGGGTTAGATCCTTCATGTTGTGAAGTAGGATTGATGTTAGCTTGAACTTCAACAGTCATCGGATATCCATCCATCCCTGTCTGCTCTTGTAGTGGCTCCATCAGCACTTGAATTTGGTTCCTATTATCAAAAGACAAATGATATAAACATGAATTAGAACATTAATATATTCATACAATCAGAATCATGCCTCAACTATTTTTTGTAACAAAAAAATATATTCATACAGGCATGATTAACTAGTTGATGCCTCAACTAGTTAATCACAATAAAATTCAAACAAAAACACAAGGTAGCAGTTATAGATGTGAAATAAATAAATAAAACTAAACTACGACCTAATTAACTTAGGTTGCTATATTTTACTACAGGAGCTATTCCCACTGTGTTATCATATTTGGACAAATCAGAGTTTGACAACCATTTTTTAGAATAGTCCACTTCAAGAAGTAATGGTCAATTAAGATCTAATCATCATGAGCCTATGCATGAATTCTCACATTAACTTCAATATATTTTAAGGGTTCTCAGGTCAAGTCAAATCTTGTAGCTCCACAATCTTAACTTTTTACCATATTGTTGAGAATCTAGAAACAACTAATAATCTTTTAGTCACGTCTTTTTTAGGTTGGTACCGGCCTGCTTGGTAATAGCCATAAGACACTTGGGTTCTAATTTTTGTATTTGTGTCCTTATCAGAAAGTAGGGAGAGAAGGATGTCAATGAACGAGCCTTGTTAGAACTTTGAATTGGTCTAACTCAGGTCTCACTCAATAAGAATAAAGGGTATGAATCAATGTCCACTTTAGATTGAGCTTTGGTGGCAAGTAAGCCTATCTAGATTTAAATGATCTTTCAATAGGCGAACGGGGTATACTTTTTTGGCTCAAATTTTAGCATATATTATCCTCTAGAATCCACATTATTTAGGGTAAAATGGATTTGTCAAAACATACCTTCTTTAAAGCCCGACTTTAATTTTGTCTTTTTACTATCCTCTTTCTTGGTAAATTTGTCCTTCTGCTCCATTTGCTTTACAACCATCTATGTATATCTGAGTTAACAATAGTTTTATGTAGTTGCATATATGGCCATATAGTTACGTGCATGTCCTAAGTACGTACTCTATAGTACATAGAAAACCATTAATATGTGTACACTTTTGTAGCTATAACTTTAAGATAAGTATAAAATAGTGTAAGAAGCTATGTCTCCACAATTCACTCTTCTCTTGGACTAAACGAAAGCCTTTTTAATAGTAAAAATCAACATCAAGTTTGTAAAATATTGGTAAGACTAATCTTTGCATTTTGGACTTCCTGAAAAACTCTTGCAGCACTGCAGAAATTATCTTAAATTCGGAGGCACAAACATATTAGCATACACATAATGATATACTGATGGTTTCAATGCCTTTCATTAGTTTTGCATAAAAAATATTTGACTTCTAAATATTTACTTTGTTAAGTTGAGACTGCTGAATTATTATAGGTGAAAGGTGAATCTAGAGATTCACGAATTTGTCATTCTGTATACTAGCAAAAAGCGTAATAAACAAGAAGACACACAAAATTTGTAGTCTAGATATTGGCCGTGGAAGTGAATCAATATTAGTCAGTTGGGCATGATTGAAATGGATAAATATTAGTTTTTTGGACAATGGACTAAGATACTGAAGTCAATGGTCATTAGCATGTTAGCTTAATACAAGAAAATTGGCATAAAAAGGACGTATTGTTGAATTGAAAAATCCAAAAATTTGATTGATTATTAATGAAAGAGAGCTTAAATTTGCATGCACAAGTCCCACGTAGTCCAAATTCTTGAACAGAAAAATCCAATTTTGTGAGTTTACCTCTTTCCCCCTGCCCACAACACACACAAACTGGAAATAATGATTACTAAACCAACCTGCTGTCACCCATCAAACTGTAATATGGTTGTATGTAAGTTGGGGATTTAAATGCTTTGTAATAATTAATTTCAACCAAGATCAGCTAGAATGAATCCAAACATGTAATATTACACATACATTATTGAGAAAATTCTGTAAACATGTCCGCAAAGAGTGCACCTCATATTTAACCAAAAAGTAAAAATGAACCAGACATAAGCAGTATATGCATATGTAAAACTTGACGATGACAATGGGTTCCCTGACCCATTCTCCCTTTTTTTAATTTCAATGTGTTCCGCCCCTACCAACAAATTTAGCTACCACAAAAGCACAAAGCTTTATGCATTAAAAATTACCTACTGAAATTTAGGGAAAAATAATAGTAGCCTAAGCTAGGGTTCAAATAAAATTACGGATTTGATTGCAACACATACTTTACATAATAAGAAGAAGAAAAAAGAAAAGGTTGAAAATCATACATAGAGGGGTTCGTGCTTCTCCTTCTTGATGTGATCCAAGGAGCACTCACACTTGTTAGATTTGGACTTGAGCATGGTGAGCTTAAGAGTGGCGTGTTCTTGGTGAAAGATGATCCACATGGTTGCTGGTTGAAGATTATGCACGAATTTGGACTTAATGGCAAGCTTAAAATTCACTTTGTTTATACTAGCACATTGGGCCAAGGAGTGGAGCATTGGTTGTGGATTAAGTTCGTCTACAAAGAAGACCCAAAAGGAGTTGCAAAGTTGTCCAAACTATCTTACAAGGGGCTGGTTACTTGGACTTGCTTGGAGGGCCCTTGAAGTTGCTAAATGGAGGCCTAATGGATCTTATGGAGGGATGTCCAGCCCATGGTCTGATTTTAGACGAATTTCCAATAATTTTTGTAGTTAATTATGTTTTTATCAAGTTTTCTAAGTCTTACAAGTTGTAACTTTTAGTTAGTTACCCAATTGTGATAGGTTACAACTAGTTTTAGTAGTTTACTTTATTTTAAACTTCTAGACTTTTCTTTGTAAGTCTATAAATAGGGGTTACCATTCATACGATTTTTAGCATGAATTTATGAATAAAATTTGAGTGTTTTCTCTTAATTGAGATTCTTCTTGGTTCTATGTTGAATTAGAACTACTCTTGGTCTTATCAAGTTTGCTTGTGGCCGACCACCAACTTCGCTTAGAGTTTTTTCTTGTGTTTTTCATCAAGTCTTAGAGTTAATTAGGTTAGACGATTGAACTCGCTCAACTTGGTCTAGTCTAGTTATTCTTAGGCATGTTTCATCTTCTCAAGGGAGATTCAAGGCAAAACAACTCCACGTCAAGGGTTCCTTAGGTTCACGAATCAAACGAGGTCTTGAGTTCAACGAGTTGCATACCTGAAATCCAAGATTTTCTTGGCAACACAACCGTGTGCACATCAAGTGGTATCAGAGCCATCTTCTTGGAATTTTTTCAGGTTTTTCCAATCCAATTTTTCCTTTGGAAAATTTTGGATATATCCCTTTTTTTTCTTTTTTGTTGTTTATCAAAGAGTTTCTAGCCTAGTTAAGCAACTTGTGATTTATTTGTTTTTCTTTCTTTGAGTCGTTGTCAAAGAGTTTCGAGCCTAGACAGCAAGTTGTTTTCTTATGTCTTGTTACTTTCGTTTCTTGGAAAAAAAATTCTGCTATATTTTTCTGGTTGTTTTCTTGTGAAAATTCTGCCCTAGGTTCTTTAGAGTTGTTCTTGGTTACTTCTCAATCAAGAATTCTAGGTATTGTGTGGTATTTTGCAATTCCTGACTGTTTTTGGTGTTTTCTTGATTTTCTTGTATTAAAAACTCTCAAGTAAAGAAGATTCTTGAACTTAAGACATTCACAAATCAACTTTCTTGAAGTTTTGAGTCACTCTTGTATTGTTCTTGAAGGAAAAAAAAAGGCAGAAAAATCATTTAAAAAAAAAGAAAAAAAAGGCAGATTGTGTGCTTAAAAAGAAAGAGCCAAAAGCACAAAGAAAAAGGAGGAAAAAGAGAATAAAAAAGGAGTGCACAACAAGGTAAAAACCGTGCACAAACATTTATTCAAAGTTTCTTGAAATTTCTTGGTGTTTGGGTACAAGTTCTTGAAGTTCTTGGACTTGGTGTGATTCTTGAAATCTTTAAATCTATCCAAGTGTGTTCTTGAGTTTCTTGAGGTTCTTGAACAAGTTCTTGATAAGTTTCTTGAAGTTCTTGATAAGTTTCTTACACTTCTTGGTTTGTAAGTTGAGTTCTTGAAGTTTGTGAGTTGCTGGAATTTTCTGGACTGATTTCTTGAAATTTTCTGGTCAAATCTTGAAGTTCTTGAAGCCTTGAAGTGTTGGTCAAAGGGTCTTGTTCATCAACTAGGGTTTTGATAGGGTTTTATTGCATAATAGTTGCTGAAATTCGTTTTAATTTTTGGACGAATTTTGGCTGCGATTTTTGCAGAAATTCTGGTATTTAAAAGGCTTAAAAGGACAGCCAATGTAGGTAGTTTACGATCTTGATAATTTTCTCATGGGACGCTCCCTATGAGTTTTTCTCTTGCCTATGCAAGCATGGGTCTTCTAACTAGAAGTTCCTCCATTGCCTTTAATCTCCCTCTCTTCTTTGGCTCACCCGTTACATAATCATTACATTTTATTTTTTCTTTTAGTAGTTTCCTTCCATTGTTTTTGTTTCTCCAAATTCCACATCCTCTTTCTAGTGTTTTCTTCTAACCAGTTTCTTTTATTGTTTTGCAAGGTAGACTCGTAGCTGCGTCATATCTGTGACTGTTCTATCTCGAATATATCCACGGACTTGGTTATTTATTCATTTTCTCATCTGGATATGGCGGAGGAAATTGAGAAATTATGGGAGAAGTTTCAGTTATCTGAAATGGAGGATATAGCAGTTATTGGAGATGATATTCAAGATGATTCTACTCGGAGAAGGGGTGCTCTATGCTTAATAGGAAGAGTTTTTAGTCCAAAACAAATTAATCTTTCAGCCCTTATCTCAACTATGAAGAATGTTTGGAGTCCCAAAAAGGGTATGTCAAGTAAAATACTAAGCCATGATGTAGTATTGTTTCAGTTTGAGGAAAGGAACGATCGAAACAAGGTTTTAGCTGGAAGACCGTGGTCATTCGATAAACATTTACTCAACATTCAAGAGTACAATGGAGACATCTGCACGTCGGATATCTCTTTTACATGGTGTCCATTTTGGGTTCAGGTTCAAAACCTTCCCCTTAATCGCATGAATGAAGCCACAGCCAAAGTCATCGGAGACTATATGGGACTGTATAAGGGAGTGGATGCTGATCAGGATGGTATTGCATGGGGTAAATCGATGAGAATCAGGGTGGAGATTGATGTCTTCAAGCCTCTCATGAGAGGTATGAAATTCACCTTCAATGGAAAAGAGCACAAGGTCTTCTTTCGTTATGAGAGATTACCGAATTTCTGTTATCTTTGTGGAAAGATTGGCCATGGTGACAAGGATTGCGATGAAAGATGGTCTTCGAATGGTCTATCGCCATCGATGAAGCAGTTTGATGTTTGGCTACGAGCCCAACCGACAATAGGTGCAGCCAAACGCAGTCCTCCATATAGGGAAGTGGCCACGTCAGATGCGGAGAGAGATCAGGAAATCCAAACAAACACTAACCACCTGGAAAGAAGTGATACCGTAGCTGTTGGGAAGTCTAGCTCAGGTAAAAGAGAACAGGTTGTTATGGATATTGGTAGGGGAGAGGAACACGGTCATACTATAGCCAACCATACGGATGTTACGGAGTCAGTATCTATCCCTCAAAATTCAAAGTGTAGCACATCGATTCTCCCGCTAGACTTTTCACAGGAACTGTCCAGGAGTTTTTCTAGTCAGTCCCAGGAGATGCAAAATCTGCTTGGTGAATCAACCACCTGTATGCTACATACAAATCCCATTACCACTATTAGCCCAGCCAAAAACTCCATCAAATTTCAACCATCAGATCCCAGAAATCAACTCCCATTAGACCTTTCAACCGTACCAAAAATCATAGCAAACATTACCCAACCAGGACACATAGCGAATCCTTCTAGCCTGAATCACGGGACTCCTGATATTTTTCTTGTTGATGTTCCTTTAGCACAAAATTTCAAATGCAATCAGAAGAACAACTGTCCCACACTGAAGCAAACCAATATGCCAAAAACTAAAGAAACCTCGAATAAAAAACTCAAAGTATGGAAGAGGAAGACGTCTCGCAGAGAGAATTCAGAGAATGCTCAGATAGGGATGAAGCTAAAGTCCAAATGAACTTTGCCATATGATGAGGATGATAAGGAGGACGATTTAGTAGGTTCATCAAAGAGATTTAAGTATGATGATCCTCACACTACTATTCCAACGGCGGAGACTGATCCAGATCAGTCCCGCCGACAACAATGAATCTCTTAGCATGGAACTGTCGAGGGCTTGGGAACCGATCGACAGTTCGCAAGTTAAAGGAGTTAATCCGACTCCAAGATCCCGCAATCATCTTCTTGGCAGAAACTAAATGTCGTTCGAAGGTGATTGAGAATGTGAAATATTCCCTAAATATGTATGGAATCTTTGTTAATCCGAATGGAAGGTCAGGAGGGCTAGCAATGCTTTGGAGGAAGGACACAGACGTTATCCTTAGAAGTTTCAGTCACAGGCATGCGGACACTATAGTTAAGATGGCAAATTCTACCACCAGCTGGAGACTTACAGGTTACTATAGAGAGCCTAATAAAGCAAAAAGGAAACAGTCGTGGAGCAACTTCAAAGCTTTGGATAATCTTCCGAATGTACCATGGTTGTGCATGGGAGATTTTAATGAAGTGTTATCCCATTCTGAATATTCAGGTATGGGAGTTAGGAACCAATGGCAACTCAATGCCTTTCAAGATGCCATACGGTCTTGTAGTTTATTTGACTTAGGATATGAAGGCCTGCCTTTTACTTGGTTCAATTCAAGTGAAGACCTTCAGAGGGGACGAGCAAGACTTGATAGAGCATGTGCAAATCCAGAATGGAGATGTGCTTTTCCAAATGCTATGGTTTTGCACCAATTCTCATACAAGTCGGATCACGATGCCTTATGTATTCAATTGCGAACACATAATGGGATAGGAAGACAAAAGTCAAGGCCTAAGAAATTTAGATTCGAAGCTATGTGGATCAAATCTGAAGATTGTGAACAGATTATTAGGCAAAATTGGACCATACCAGAAGACAGAAGCTTGAACATTAAGGAGCAGCTGAATTCATGTCAGGTGGGGCTTATTAACTGGAGCAAGTCTAAATTCGGAAATGTCAAAAGAGAAGCAGGCATATTGAGACAACAATTACAGGATTTGTGTAGAGGTAGTCAACCAGATTTTGACAGAAATAAGGCTTTCTTGGTGGAAAAACAATTGGAGGAGGTTCTAGACCGTGAGGATACAATATGGAGGCAAAGGGCTAAAATACAATGGCTTAAAGAGGGAAACCAAAACACATCCTACTTTCATGCAACAGCTACTCATAGAAGGAACATTAACAAGATAGTGGGCTTGAAGAATGCTGCAAGCCATTGGTGTGAGAATGAGGAAGACATTGAGAAAATCATCACTACATATTTTGGCAGTTTGTTTACATCTTCAAATCCCTCAGAGGAAAGTATTCAATCGGTTCTGGAGCGTGTGAGGGGTAGAGTAAGCACAGATATGAATGCAACTTTGAGTAGACCATACGAAGCAATTGAGGTAACCTCGGCCTTGTCTGACATGCATCCATATAAATCTCCAGGACCAGATGGTATGAGTCCTATTTTTTATCAAAAATACTGGCATATTGTAGGCCCTAGCGTTATCAGTACTGTATTAAATTTCCTAAACAATAGACATTTTGACAATAGTCTCAATTTCACTCATGTTGTCTTGATTCCTAAGTGTCAATTTCCCGAAGCTATTTCCCAATTTCGCCCAATTAGCCTTTGTAATGTAATCTATAAGTTAGCTTCTAAAGTTCTAGCTAATAGATTACAAACAATTCTGCCATCCATAATTTTAGACTCCCAATCTACTTTTGTCCCTGCACGTTTAATTACTGACAATGTCTTGGTAGCTTATGAAATCTATCATTTCTTAAAAACAAAAGCAAGACATTCTGAAGGATTCATGTCAATTAAATTGGACATGAGCAAAGCTTATGATAGGGTAGAATGGATTTTTATCCAAAAGTTAATGGACAAAATGGGTTTCTACCAACCTTTTATTGATTTAGTTTTCACTTGCATCTCAACGGTATCCTCCTCTTTTTTGATAAATGGAGTGGAAGTTGGTAGATTGTCTCCTAGTCGGGGCATCCGACAAGGAGATCCGTTATCTTCTTATATTTTCCTTCTTTGTGCAGAAGCATTTTCTAATCTGATTCAGGAGGCACAAGCATGTGGGAAATTGCAAGGGATCAAGATTGGAAGTCAAGGCCCAGCCATTTCACATCTCTTATTTGCGGACGACATTTTGTTGTTTGGCAAAGCTACAATGGAGGAGGCTAGGACTTTCATGCAAATCCTGAAGTTGTATGAGCAAGCGTCTGGCCAACAAATAAATGTTGAGAAGTCTGCAATAGTCTTCAGTAAAAACACCCAGGGGCAAATTCAGGAGGATATAGCATCAACTTTGAATATATCCATTGTGAAGTCTCATGACAAATATTTGGGGCTACCGTCGGTAGTGGGGAGATCAAAGGCAGAGGTTTTTGCTTCAATTCGTGATAGGATTAAAGCAAAATTGAATGGCTGGAAGGAACAGCGACTTTCTCGAGCTGGTAAGGAAGTTCTCTTGAAGGCAGTAATTCAAGCTATCCTTTCCTATGCTATGTCTTGTTTCAAACTGCCCAACCAGTTTCTTCATAGTTTGGAATCTTTGATGGCAACTTTCTGGTGGAGTAACAAAAAAAATGGGCGGTCTATACACTGGGATAGATGGGAGACTTTATGTTCAGCAAAATCAGCTGGGGGCATGGGTTTTAGGAAGTTGAGGGCTTTCAACCTAGCTTTGCTTGGTAAGCAAGCTTGGAGGATTCTTACCAACCCGGACTCTACCTTGGCAAGAGTTTTTAAAGCAAGATACTTCCCAAATGGAGACTTGTTCAATGCTCAATTGGGGTACCGTCCATCTTTGACTTGGAGAGGCATTCATGAAGCAATAGGAGTGCTCCAATTAGGTTGCAGAATAAGGGTAGGTTCGGGTAGAGATATTTATGTTTGGAATAGCCCTTGGGATTCCGAGAGCACACACGTTCAAAGTTTTATCACCACAGCAAATCCTTTCTCTGGATGCAAAAGTATGTGAGCTAATCCTTCCAGAGTCTTCTGCTTGGAATTCGGCTTTGATAGACAGTGCCTTTTGGCCGGAGGAAGCTGAGCTGATTAAAGCTATCCCGCTTGGAGAGTATCTGAATAGCAAAGATGTATGGATTTGGCACTTTACACAGCACGGAGTATATACTGTTAGGAGTGCTAATAAAGCCATTATGGAAGCTGGTTTCATCAACGGCGGCGACAGGGCAGCTTCAACTTCAGGAGGTAATCAACGGGATAGTTAGAAGCTAGTTTGGAACCTCTCCATACCAAACAAAGTTAAGCAGTTCTTGTGGCATTTATTGAAGAATTTCTTACCTACTATGAGCAATCTGCACAACAGGAAAATACCAGTTGATACAGAATGTTCATTTTGTGGGTACTTTCAAGAGGATTTGCTCCATTTGTTCTTTCATTGTCCAGTAGCTACTCAGGTTTGGGCTCTAAGCTTTTTCACAAGTAGGATTGAGGGTCGTTATCATGCTAACCCTATAGAATGGATTTGGAATATTATGCATCACTGGGAACAACATGAATGCGAACTTTTTGCAGTGCCTTGCTAGTTTATTTGGAATTCTAGAAATGCAAAAATCCACGAACAAATTAGTGCAGACCCTTTGTCATTGGTAACAAGGGCTTATTCATTTCTGGAAGAGTATCGCTCAGCCACAGCAGGGGCAGTTCAGTTAGATAGAATGAAGTCAGATGGGCAGTGGTCTCCTCCTCCTGAGCACCAGGTTAAGCTCAATTTTGAAGCCGCTGTTTCAACTACATCCAGACAAGTGGGGGTTGGTATCATCTCACGTAACTCAGAGGGACATTTTCTTAGTGCATGCACGAGAGTATTTTCTGGTGTGGTGGATTCTCAACATGCTGAGCTTCTAGCACTTAGACAGGCTATCAACTTGTACAGAAGTTTGAATATAAAGGCTGCTCTAATTGAATGTGACGCTTTGGCCATTATTAACAAAGTAAAGTCTATCCAGCTTGATTTATCAGGTGTAGGTAACTTAGTCGATCAGATAAGAAAGGAGTTAAGTACATTACCTGCAGTAGAGGTAATCTGGACAAGTAGAAAGCAAAATGTGGTTGCTCATCATTTGGCTTTATTTGCAAAACAAAGCACTGATGATGCTATATGGCTATCAGAGCCTCCCGATTTCATTGTACCAATGCTTTTAGTAGATGCTTCTGCTAGTTCAGTTTAATGCAATTCTATTTTATCAAAAAAAAAGGCTTAAAAGGGTGTTAGTTTGGTTTATATAGAAGTTATTTGGCTTTGGGAAACCAATTGGGAAAGGGAAAGTAGTTACAAAGGGGATTTGGAAACTAATTCTACAAAAACAAGTAGTTTCCTTTTTCTTCTTGGCAAGTGGTGATTCTTGTTTCCTTTTTCTTCATTTAGAATGTGTTTTCCAGCTGGTTAATGTGTCTTGGCCGTGTTTTCTTGTTTTCAAATTGATTGTGCTTGGTTTTAGTTGCTATTAGTTCAAGAATTCATTTTGGAAAGTGAATTGGACTGTTGGAGTTTTACTTTTTGCACAAGAATATTATTATTTTTCAAGAGAATATTAAAAATCAAGAATTTTTTTACACAATTATACCACACATTAGGGTGTCTATTTTGTGCTAATTCTTGATTTTTATCCATTCCTTGATTTATTCTCTTGATAAAAAACACTCTAAGCTAATTTTTCTTGACCTCTCCATTTACTCTTTACAAGTTGAGGTTGCTATAGGTCTTTGGTGGGATTGATTGAGCTGGTTCTTCATCAAAGAGCCTACAAGAAGATTCTTTGAGTGGAAAAAGGCTTAGTTGTGATCTCATTTGAGGGTAAAAGCCAATCTACTTGAGGAAATCGAGTGCCAAACACTAAGGGAGTGTTTCACATATTCTTGTCTATTTTCTTTGTTATTTTTAACTATTTTTCTTGCAGGTTTTTAAGGCATAATGGCGACTCCACAAGAGGCGAATAATGATCTTAAATTGCTTAGGGAAGCCATTGTTGGTGATTTTGAGAGAAAGATGCCTATTATGAGAGATGAGATCTATGAGGAGATGCCTCCATTGGAGGGAGGAAGTAATGATGAGGAAGCTCCTTGGGGAGATGACCATGGAGAGGTTCTATTGACTAGAAGAACACTTAGTGTTGCACCCATGGAGGATGAGGAGAACATTCAAAGAGATCATATCTTCCACACTAGGTGTACCGTACAAAACAAGGTATGTAGCATGATTATTGATAGTGGTTCATGTACTAATGTTGCTTCTACTTTGTTTGTAGATAAATTGGGGCTTGAAACATAGAGACATCCCAAGTCATATACATTGCATTGGTTGGCTGAAACTGGAGACATGAAGGTGACCAAGCAAGTGCTGGTGCCATTCTCTATCAACAAGTACAAGGATGAAGTATGGTGTGATGTGGTTCCTATGCAAGCATGCCATATTCTTCTTGGGCAGTCCATGGCAATTCGATAGGAGGGTGACCTATGATGGCTTTAAAAATAGGTACTTTTTCATGTGGAATGGACAAAAGGTGACTTTGGGTTCTATTGCACCATTTGAAGCACATGCTGACCAAGTGAGGATTACAAAAGACTTCAAAGCAAGGGAGGAACAAAGCCAACTAGCAAGTGGCGTATGCACCAATGAAGAAGCAAAATCACAAACTAACCTTGAAGGGGTGCAAAGTGGCATAACTAAGGAGAAAGCAATAGCCATCCAAGATAGTGAGAAGAGAGAAAAGAGCAAGAGTGTTATGCTTCTAACTCTTCTGTCCATGTACTCCAAAGAAGAAGTATACTTTGCTAATTCTCTTAACCTACCTTTTCCTAGTGTTTTTGTAGTGTTATTGCAGGTTAATACTCAAGCAAAAATGCCACATACTTGTTGCTTTAGTGTTCAAATTCCTTCAATGAGTAAAGAGCATCCAATCGTGCAAAAGGAATTACAACCTTGTTCAAGCGCCACAACATATAGCAAGCATTTGATGAATCCAACTAATTTGTGGCCTAAGTTTTTATGTTTTAATAGCTTTAGTTTGCATCTTAATTCTATCTTATGTGTTTATTTTGTTAGAGTAGGTAGTTATGTTTTGCATTTAGTTTGTTTAACTTCATCTAGGTCAATCTTTCTTGAAAGCTTTCTTGTGTTGCATGATCATGTCTTAAACAATTTTCAGTGTTTATTTTATAAGTTTTTATGTTGTGCATTTGTGTGCATGTTCTATCCCATATGTTTTTAGTGTTTTACATTCTACATGTTTAGTTTTGTATGATGCATTCTATTTTAAGGATTTTGATAGTTAAATCATCATGTTTTAAGCAATTTTCAGTATGTTTTATGTGATTTTTCATGTCATAAAACTTGTTTTAGGAAGTATATGTTTGTCCATGCATTCCATCCAAAGCATCTTGATGTCTTAGTTAGTGATAACTCTTGTGTTTTTCAGTATTTTACATTATTCTTTGAGTCTCCATGCATGGGTTCTACATTACTACATTGATATTGATTTTCAGATTGATGTCCATAGGATTTTATCTTCTAAAATTCACTTTTATCATGTTAGAAGTTCATGTATGTTCATTCTTTTACGTGTTTTTAAAGATATTTCTCATCTAGACATGTTTGTTGTCTTTAAACTTCAAATTGTCTTTACATCATCTATGTGTGTTTTTGAGTTTTATTTTGTTTCATCTTGCAAGAGTAATGAGTCTTTAACTACTTGTGATTATTCTTGCCTTGAGCCATCTGATTTTTATGTGCTAAGCGTTCCTAATGGTTATTCTTGTTTATCTATCATTCCTTTAGTTTCTTATGTTAGTTTATATGAACTCGCAGATTCGAGGACGAATCTTTTCGAGGAAGGAGGGATTGATGTGATTCAAGGAGCACTCACACTTGTTAGATTTGGACTTGAGCATGGTGAGCTTAAGAGTGGCGTGTTCTTGGTGGAAGATGATCCACATGGTTGCTGGTTGAAGATTATGCACGAATTTGGACTTAATGGCAAGCTTAAAATTCACTTTGTTTATACTAGCACATTGGGCCAAGGAGTGGAGCATTGGTTGTGGATTAAGTTCGTCTACAAAGAAGGCCCAAAAGGAGTTGCAAAGTTGTCCAAAACTATCTTACAAGGGGCTGGTTACTTGGACTTGCTTGGAGGGCCCTTGAAGTTGCTAAATGGAGGCCCAATGGATCTTATGGAGGGATGTCCAGCCCATGGTCTGATTTTGGATGAATTTCGAATAATTTTTGTAGTTAATTATGTTTTTGTTAAGTTTTCTAAGTCTTACAAGTTGTAACTTTTAGTTAGTTACCCAATTGTGATAGGTTACAACTAGTTTTAGTAGTTTACTTTATTTTAAACTTCTAGACTTTTCTTTGTAAGCCTATAAATAGGTGTGTTACTGTTCATACGATTTTTAGCATGAATTTATGAATAAAATTTGAGTGTTTTCTCTTAATTGAGATTCTTCTTGGTTCTATGTTGATTTAGAACTACTCTTGGTCTTATCAAGCTTGCTTGTGGCAACCACCAACTTCACTTAGAGTTTTTTCTTGTGTTTTTGATCAAGTCTTAGAGTTAATTAGGTTAGACGATTGAACTCACTCAACTTGGTCTAGTCTAGTTATTCTTAGGCGTGTTTCATCTTCTCAAGGAAGATTCAAGGCAAAACAACTCCACGTCAAGGGTTCCTTGGTTCACGAATCAAACGAGGTCTTGAGTTCAACGAGTTGCATACCTGAAATCCAAGACTTTCTTGGCAACGCAACCGTGCGCACATCACTTCTCAGTTGGAATTTCTACAAAAACCAAGATTCCCACCTCTTCTTCAACTTTCACTAAGCACCGATTGTTCCATTGCCCATCTCTAATTTTGCTCACTCTTTAATTGAGCTCTGGATATGGAATAAGTGTGGCGCAACTTGGAAAGAGGAACGAAGTTGTGCAGATGAATTTGGTAGAGAGAGAGAGAAGAATTTGGTGTAGAATGGGGAATTGGAAAAATTGGTAGGGACGAGTGAATTGGAGAGGCAGTTTTGATTTTTTGGTGAAAAATGGTGGGGGGAAATATTGGTGGAAATTTTTGGGAAGCTGCCAAAATGTTTCTCAAAAGTAGGCTTGTCAACGGGTCAAGTCCGGGTCAGAATTGAGTATTCCAGACCCAGACCCGTTAGTGAGACATTGTTCCAGACCCGGTCTCGGAACCTGACTGGTTTTACATTTGGCTTTCTGGAACTGGGTTCGATCGAGTCTAGGTCTAGGTTCGGGTCTGGGTCCCAAATCTTCTTCAATTGTGTTGAATCTACATATATAAACTTAACTACTAAGTTGAAAGACATTATTTAACATAATCCAAATTCAAATACACGGATTAAAGATAAGAATTCAAAAAGAAATATTCAATTTATAATGGAATGCATTTGTCCAAATCTGCATCAGTCTTTGAAATTAAGGCATTCGGTGCATCTGATTGAAGTAAAACTAGTTGTCAAACAAACATGAAATGACACAAAAAGAAAAATCTAACCAAAACAAATAGCCTACTATGTACCATCAATCAAACAAGAGCCATCTACACTATTCGGAAACGAAAGTCATCCTACTAGACATGCATAGAAACAACATTCTGGAGGCATTTCAATTGGATAACTAGTAAAAGAATTCCAAGATTCCAACATAAACAACACCGAAAAGCTACTGTCTGGCCACTGCAGCTTCATAGATGAAAGGAGTGAACAACAGATTTGTTGAATGAACTAAATGAACAGAGTGAGCAGCTTCATGGATGAAGAGTGAATGTAGGGGAAATGACAAAGATTGGAGCTGGATAGAAGAGATCTAGGAAGAGTGAGAGTGGATGAAATTGTAAAATGAGAGAGAGGGGCAAGTGAAAAAAAAGGGCAGACGAAATGAGAGAGGAGTAGGGTTTGATTTGTGCAATAATAAATTATTGAATGATATAAAATAGATATATATTTTTATAATAATTATTTATTAAACGGGTCTGGGTCGGGTTCGGGTTGGAATGGAATATTCCATATCCGACCCGTTTTTCTCAAAGAAAAACAGGTCCAGGTCTGGGTCAGGTAAACGGAATTTTACCTATACCCAAATCCCAAAAAAAATACCAGATCCAGGTCGGATTCGAGTCTGGACCCTGACCCATTGACAGGCTTACTCAAAAGTTTGCACGTTTCATTTTTTGCTTAAGTACTATCGGGTCAGGGTTGGATTTGAAATTTTAATTCCAACCTAGACCCGATTAAGCAATATGGTTTTGAACTCAGATCAGTTACCTGATGGGTCCAATATTTGGTTTCTTGGAGTCAGGTCCGATCAGGTCAGGATATTGACAGTGTGAAATAATTATTATCCATTAAATATTGATTATTGAAAGTGTAAAATACATGTGTCTGTACACTACCTAGACATGTGTAAAATATTGATTATGTATTTTATTTTACATATTAATAAAATTTGGGCTGGCATCCCACCCCGTATGTACAAGGTTTGCCAAAAAAAAAAGTAAAATACATGTGTGCGCTTGCGCATATTGTTTTATTGGTATTAGGTAGTCAAAGTATAAAATACATATATAAACACACATATATATACACACACATGCATATATACACGTGTACACACACACACACATATATGTATATATATGTATATATGTACATGTGTGTGCGTGTCATATACACGCACACACACATACATATATATATATAGATGTGTATATATATAGACACACACAAACACATATATACATAACACATATATATGTGTGTGTGTGTGTGTATAGATATATATACACACACATGTATATATACATCTATATATATATGTTATGTATATGTATTTTGTCGCATCCTAAAAATCGATAAGGCAGTAGTGTGGTCGTTGACTATTGTGCCCTAAAAGGCGGTCTAGTCCAATGACCCTCTTCAAAAATAAAGATTTTTGAAAAAACCGTGCGTGTGTGATAAAAATCGGGTTTTTAGTAAAAAGGCGTTACTTAAAAAATGGTATTTTAAAATAAAATAGGGCCGAGACAAAAAGTGCGACAGTTTTGGCCAATAAATTTTGAAAAAGGGATTTATTTAAAAATTGTTTTAAAAATAGAGTCGCCACTTGGTATTGAGTTAGGGTGTACCAAGTCACTTGAAAAATCATTTAGCAAAACAAAAAATAAAATTTTTAGAAAAATATTTGAAAAATCCTTTTTCGACTCCGGTCTACGAAAAATGAGAGAAAAAGGTCCAAGAGTCACATTTGAAGAAAAAGAAGGCAAAGGCTCAGGCCTAAGGCACCCTTTCTACCTAGCCGAGGTTAGTTGTAAGGTTTAATCAAATTTTCTTAAAATAATCCTAAATTCTAACGCTTTTGAATATGTCTAAATGAATGCAAGTCCTAAGTCTAAATGTGAATATCGGGAGGGTCGAATGTCCTGTCGAGGCGTGGTCGGGATTACTGCATTAATTGCGAAACCCAAAATGATATCCCAAGGGAGTCCACAAGTGTTTATGCAAAAATGAAATGCAAAAGGAAAAGAAAAATAGTAATATAGATAATAAGTGGTCAAAGAAAGTGGGCATGCAACATAACGGGTACGGGAGACTAATAACTCGTGACTGAATATTCCTACTCACGGAGGGAGGAACGGCATATACCCCACAGCTTCCCACGTGAGGAGGCGACTATTTCTAATAATAAAATTTGAAAATTAAGTAACATAAAGTAATAAATACACAAAAAAGCATGTAAAATAAGAAATATATAAAGAAAATGCATAATAAATCACATAAGGGCATATTGGAGCACATAAAGAGGAATTAACAAGTAATAGGGGTACCTTTCTGAAGATCCGGTACTAATGCTTAAGAAAATGAACACACACGTCAAGGTATCGTGATATACGTGAGTAAAGCTTAAAATATGTAAATATTGACAAATTAGGGTAAAAATGTAGGATCTAGCAACTAAGGGGACTATATTGTAATTTAAAACATTGCTCTGAGGTTAAATGCAAAATTCTAGCAAATTAGGGGAGCAAAACATAAATTCCAGCAAGTGGGAGGGATGAAACAACAAATTCTAGTAAGTATGGCACTTAAAACTAAAATTCCAGGAAGTAGGGGGGTGAGACAATAAATTCCAGCAAGTATGGCACTTAAAACTAAAATTTCAGCAATTGGGAGGGGTGAAACAATAAATTCCAGCAGGAATGGGACTTAAAACTAAAATTCCAGCAAGTGGGAGGGGTGAGACAATAAATTCCAGCAGGTATGGGAGTTAAAACTAAAATTCAGCAAGTATGGTGCTTAAAACTAAAATTCCAAGAAACAGGAGGGGTGAGAACATAAAATCGCAGCAAGTATGGTACTTAAAACTAAAATTTCAGCAATTGGGAGGGGTGAAACAATAAATTCCAGCAGGTATGGGACTTAAAACTAAACTTCCAGCAAGTGCGAGAAGTGAAACAATAAATTCCGACATGTATGGGACTTAAAATTGAACATTCCAGCCCATCCTAAGGGATTGAATGAAAATTTCTGCTATCACTGGGGGTCCAAAACAAATTTCAGCAACAAATGGGACTAATTGCCAATTATAGGATCCAAAAGAAAAAGACCTAGCAGTTTAGGAGTTTAATCTGCAATTAGCAAAGATCTAAAATGTAAAAAAAGAAACAGCAGTTCCTAAATACTAGAGACATAATATTATTAAAGAACGATCAATAAGAAAATGCATAAATACACAATGCAAAACTCTTAAAGGCACAAAAAGAAACTCCCACTACTAGGTACAATTCATCAGAAATTTCCCCTCCAAAACCACAAAGCTAATTCTGAAACTTCAAACCCCCTTAGCTTGCCTCAAATTCTTCAAACTGAAGCTGCCCAAAAATCCATTTGGTACTTCAAAAGAAAACTAAAACTACCAAATCAAGATCCCAAATTCCCGAATTTCTAATGCCTAATTTCCATTTCAATCAATCAAATAACAATCATTTCGACTAAATCAGGAAGCTAATATTTCTTCTGGTTCATATCCACAAGCCCGTCAATGCTCACTACATAACACTATCAACTAATGATCTGAAAGCAAAAAGGGCACAAAGTCGAAGGACTTTAATAGGCACGGGAAGGGTGGAGGATGTATTGGAATTATGGCCTCTAGCTATGTGGCTATTTGTTGGTGTAGACTGAGGTCATTGTGGCAGTACCCTTGGTGGTTGATGGCTGCTGCTTCGGTGAGGATTTTGGGGTTGCGATTGGGTTACTTTGGGCTAATTGTAGCAGGATTTTGGAGCTGGAATTGCAGGTTTAATTTGGGGTTTCTGTATGGGCTTGAAAGTGGTGGTTTGGAGGTGGTGATGGACGGCGTTTGAAGGCTATTTTTGGTGGTTGTTCTTGGGCTGTTTTGCAGTGTTTTGGTGACTGTTTTGGTTGGATTTAAGGGCTTATTTGAATGGCAATTTTTGGGCATTTTTGAGTTGCGATTTCGCAATAAATTTGCAAAAATTTTTGGCTAATTTTTGCCGAAAATTGGAGTTGTTTAGTGGTTGTTTTTTACAGGAATTTGAGGCTAGAATTACAGGATTTTGGGGCTGGAATTCGAAGGAGTTCGGTGGTGGATTTGAAGCAATTTGTGTTTGATTGTTTTGGAGCTAAAATTTGGGTAGTGGGTGGCAGTTGTTGGGTGGCCATGGTGGCCGAATTGGTTTGTCGATTCTATGAACTGTGTGTGGTGTGTGTGAGTTCACTGATGTGTGTATTTGCGAAGCGTGTGTTCTCTGTGTGTGCAGTGTATGAATGTGAGAGTGTGTGTGTGGCTGTGTGTAAGATTGTGAGCTAGTGTGTGAGAGAGAAAATGCAAGAAGTGTATGAAAGTATGTGTAGTGCGTGAGAGAGAATGAGTGTGCGTGAGAGAGTGTGAGTGTGTGTAGTATGTGTGATTTGGGGAAGTGTGTCTAAGAGAGTGTGAGTGTGTGTGAGAGTGTGAGTGTGTGTAGTGTGTGTTCTAGGTGTTTAAGGTGTAGGCTTGAAGATGAACTAGTGTGTGTTCTAGGTGTTCTAGGTGTACGCTTGAAGATGTTACTAGTGTGTGTTCTAGGTGTTCTAGGTGTACGCTTGAAGATGTACTAAAACCTAGTAGGTGTTCTTGGTGAAAATTTGAAGATAAATGTAGGAAAAAAGTGTGTTTTTGGTGTTCTTGGTGTAATAGAAAAACTAAAAACTCTCTAGACTCTCCCTTTTTTTTCTCTCCTTTTTTTAATCCCAACAATGGGCTATTTATAGTGCACAAAAAACTTATCTTTCAAGAAATGACTAAAAGACCAAAACACCCTTTGACTACCAAAATTACAACTTTACCTTGCAAAAACATTAAAAATCTATTTTCTCTCACAAAAATGAAAAAAATTAAAAAAATGTAAATACTAAATTTGTTAATAGCAATTCACCTCTGTAAAAAGTTAGAAAAACTTAAAAACATGCTTGAAAAACCTAAAAATGAATTTGGAACCCAAAGATGGTAAAAAAAAATATTCAGGAGGCGAAATTATTGTTTTGTCCTTATATTGTCAAAATATACGAAAAATATCAGTTAAATCTGAAAAAATCACAAAAATTTGAAAATGTGTATAAAAGTACAAAAAAGAATTTACACCCCCAAAAATAATGAAAAATATTTACAATTAAAAAAATTACTATTCTGCCCTCCAAAATTGCTGACTTTCTCATTTTTACCCAAAAATCAAGATTTGACTCCAAATAGTAAGAAAAGGTCCCTTAATGTTAGAAAACGAACGGTGTGTCAAAATTTGGTGTCTACATGTGTGTGTGTGTGTATAATATATACAGTGTGTGCGTGTGTGCGTTTGTGTATATGTATGTACATATATACATATACATACATAGATACATACACATAGGATATATTTCAATGTCAACTTGTGAAAGTTGTCAAAAAAGCTCACCCTTTAATGACAACTTTATATGGTTGTCAAAAAAGGTCTAGATTCAGTGACAACATAGGTTGTCACTAATTCCTTGTATATAACTTATGGGAGTTATTAAGGAAAGGTCCACCTTTAATGACAACATATTTCGGTTGTCAAAATTGTTAAAGATTCAATGACAACATTTGTTGTCACTAATGGCTAAGTACTTTTTTTTTTAACAAACCTACACTAATTCTATCTTTAGTAACAACTTAGTGAGGTTGTCATAAAAGATTAAATATTCATTGACAATACAACTTGTCACTAATGCTTTGAATTTAAATGTTAAATTTAATACAAAAAGTCTAACTTCAGTGAAAACATATTGAAGTTGTGTAAAAAGATGAAGATACAATGATGACTAATGTGCTTTAAATATGGAGAATCTGTGATGACTTTTGTTGTCACTAATATCATTGATTTAATTTTTCTCCAACGTGAAGAGGTTTAGATTTAAATAGGTTTTAGTGACAACATATTCTTATCAAAGAATGTTGAATGTTCAGTGACGACAACGTTCTCACTAATTTCTCCAGCAACTTGTCTTCTAAAGATCCCATATTTTGTGACAAGTTCATGTTGTTGTCAGAAAATGTAGAAAATTCAGTGACAACTTAGTTGTCACTAATGGTTGAGAGATATTTTTGCAACAACATAAGATAGTTGTCAAAAAAAATCTTATTTAGTAACAATTAATGACGTTGTGATAAAAGGTTAAAGATTTATTGACAACACATGTTGTCACTAATACCATGAATTTAAATGATTAAAAAAAAGTCCAACTTTAATGACAACACTTTGATGTTGTCAGTAAATGTAGAGATACAGTAATGACTAATGTTGTCACTAATGTCTTAGATATATTTTTGAGAAAATGATAGAGATTCTATGACGACACATGTTGTCACTAATGTCATGATATATTTTAGTGACAACATATGAATGTTGTTACAAAAAATAGAGGAATCAATGATGATACAAGTTGTCACTAATATCTTGAATAAAACAAATAAAAAATGTTAAAGCTTCAGTGACGACCTTTGTTGTCACTAATACCATTATATATATTTTAGTGACAACATATGAATGTTGTCAGAGAAAATTAGATTTTTGTGACGACAAACTAGTTGTCAGAGAATAAGGGAGAATCAATGACGATATTAGTTGCCACTAATACCTTGGATAAAACAACTAAAAAAATGTTAAAGCTTCAGTGACGGTGTGTGTTGTCACTAATACCATCACTCACATTTTCAGTGACAACTTTCCAAAAGTTGTCAAAAAAAATTGGAGTTTGTGACAACACGTTTTAGTTGTCAAAATAGGGCATTGTTTAAGTGATGACTAGTATTGTCAGTAATGCATGAAAAAGTATCAGTGACAAGGTGTGTGGTTGTCAAACAAGGGTTATATCTTTAGTGACAACATAAGTTGTCATTAATTAGTTGGCCCTATTTTCAATGACAACCTGAAGAATGTTGTCACTATTACTTTATATTTAGTGACAACATTTATCTCTTGTCAGTAATATAAGTTGGCGCCAAAAGGCGGGAAGCAATTAGTGACAACATTTTAGTGTTGTCACTGAAGATACATAGCAATTGCAACAAGATTTTGTGTTGTCACTGAAATTGATATTTAGTGACAATATTATTTTGTCACTAAAAAATGTTGTCACTAATTATCTTTTTTCTTGTAGTGCAAGTGCCTTTTTCAACCTGTCAAAAGCACACAAACAAGCATCATCAAAATTAAAAGAGATATCTTTGCTCAATAAATTAGTAAGAGGCCCAGCAATAAGAGAAAAATCCTTTATAAACCGTCGATAAAATCCAGTATAACCCAGGAAAGCACGAACTCCCTTACGAGAAGTCAGAGGAAGGAGTTTCTCTATGACTTCGATCTTTGCTCGGTCTACCTCTATTCCATCTTTAGACATTTTGTCTCAAAATGATTCCCTCTTCTACCATAAAATGGCATTTCTCCCAATTGAGTACCAAATACGTCTCTTCACATCTTCTCAAAACTTTCTCAAGGTTGGCTAGACAAAGCTCAAAAGAATCCTCAAAGATTGAAAAATCATTCATTAAAACTTCCATTATGTTCTCAATCAAGTTAGAGAATATGGACATCATGCACATTTGGAAAGTAGCAAGTGCGTTGCACAATCCAAAAGGCATGCGCCTATAAGCAAAAGTATCATATAGACATGTGAATGTGGTCTTCTTTTGATCATTGGGGAAAATAAAAATTTAATTGTACCTGGAGTATCCATCAAGGAAGCAATTGTATGCATGACCTACTATCTTCTCAAACATTTGATCGATAAAAAGAAGGGAAAAATGATCCTTTCTTGTAACCGAATTGAGCTTATGGTAGTTAATGCACACTCTCTATCCCGTTACCGTTCGTGTTGAAATTATCTCCCCGTCTTCATTCTCTACCACCAGTCATCCCTCCTTTCTTGGGTACACATTAAATTAGACTTACCTAAGAACTGTCAGATATAGGGTAGATGACACCAGCATCAAGTAGCTTGATAATTTCCTTCTTGACCTCCTCTTTCATATTGGGGTTTAACCTTCTTTGTCTTTAAGCCGTGGCTGACTTCCATCTTCAAGATTGATTCTATGCATAATGAAAGAAGGACTAATCCCCCTAATATCTGATATTTTTCATCCCATAGCTTTGACTTGTGTCTTTATTACATCTATTGCCTTCTTCTCTTGCTCCATGGAGATTTTGTAGATTTATAAGGGAATATATCCAAATCTTACTAGAATATTAGGTTAGGCAACACAGAAAGATGGTTTATATCAGCAAGAATTGAGAAACCGCAGAGTATATGAAATGAAAAAAAATCTAGTATGTATGATGCAGACATCAAAAACTCTCAAGGATCTCAATGTGATCAAGTTTGGACTTCATTCGATTCATTGACAAAAGGCCAAATCATGAGGAACAAAACTTTATCTCAAGCGATGATTTGTGATCAATTCAACAATGGAGCCAATGGAGAGCATGAAAATCAAATCAAAGATCCCATTAATCCATCCAAGAGAGCTCAAGTCATGGCATTCAAAGAGTTATTTCAACCCTTAGCTCAAATGAAACAAATTCAATTTGAAACAATCCAAAATAATGAACAAATGGAGAAGAAAAGGTTTTGGCAGCAATGACATATTTCGGTATTTTGATGATATCTTGAGTTACAAAAATTAGATTGAAATTATTCTTGAAGTATTTTGAAGCTAAGAAGATTCTCTACAATTCTTATGAAGACCACAAAGCCCAGTTCATGTGTCTTCATAGCCAAAACTCTAGATTATTGAAGTATGTCATCACTGTGAAGCTTGTATGACCAGTTTGTAGTATTTTGAGCATAACTTTACTTCTAGACCTCCAAATGACCTGATTCTTGTGCCATTAGAAAGATAACTCGAAGGACTACAATTTTATGTTTGGGCTTGAAACTTGATTCACGGGTCAAGATTCGCGGATCATCAAAACTACATATGCGGATCATGACTCGTGGATTATCTTCTAGGGATATTTTGGATCCGCGAGCACAGAGAGCAGATCGTACTGTTCAAAGGTAGTAGAAATATTTTGACCAGAATTTTTATACATAATTATTGTACTTTTTGGTCATTTGTTGAAGTAGAATTTTAATGTAATTGTAGAGTATAAATACCTATCTTTGTCATATTATTCATACAATTTCAGAAGAATTTTTCACAAATTTGAGAGTTTCTCTCTTTTGGCTTTCTAGCCTTCTCCATTGGAATTCTTAGGGCTAATCCTAAGGATTTTCAAGCTTGGCTTATCAATCAAGAATAATACTTGGTTGTGGTGCCTTGTACCGATATTTATGGTTCACTAATTCGTGCAAACTTGGGTTGAGATTGTATCAAAAGTGTTCAAGTTTGTGAGGTTAGAGGGGTCAAGATTCTTCCATCCCTTGGATCTTAAACTAGTCTCAATCTTGATCTTGGGTTCGCATCATTTGGTATTAGAGCCAAAGGTTGAGGGAAACTAGGTTAAGATTTGTTATTTGTGTTATATTGTGTCTAGTGGTATTGTTCTTGTTATCTTTAGTTGTTCTATGTCCTATAATCTTGTTCTTGTTTAGTTCTTCTATTATTTTTGTTGTCCTTATTGTCTTCCTACCCTAGAGCTTGTGTTATTGTGTTGTTCATGTTATTCTTGGTGTCAAACTATCCTAAATCTTGTATCTTTGTTGTTCTTGTAGTGTTATTCGTTTATAGATCTACAAAGTTCTACTCTTGTTATTGTAGATCTAACTATCTTTGTGTTGTTTTAGCATAAATCTCAAGAAATCTCCTAGTTTGTCATTTTGAAACCCTAGTTGTTCCATTGATTTCTTGAACTTAAATCTCGATATTTGTTAGTATTGTTGTTGGACGACCTCAAAAATAGGTTAAAAGTTGACGTAATCTTCCATTTGATTGTTGCAGGGGTAGATTGTTGCAGTAAAAAAAAAAAAAAAGAGAAATCGTCCAAGTTAAAAAAAAAATTTGATTGAATTGTGGTTGAACATTGGAATAGAAAAGAAAGAAGTGGTTGATTCTTGAAAGAATAGAATAGAGATTTTTCAAGAATTTTAAAATCTAAGGAAAGAAAATTCTTGTTGAATCTTCATTCAAGGGTGAACAAAATTAAGACTTATATTCAGGAAATCCATTCTTTCAACTTTCCAATCCACAAGCTATTCTTGTGTCTTATTGAATTTTCATTCTTTGTGTTACCTATAAGAAAGTTATTCTTGGTGTACAATCTAGTGGTGGTTTCACATTGGTAAGCCTTTCATAAGTTACATTGTGAGAAGGTTATCAACTTGAAAGTCTATTGAGATAGTGAACTTAATAGAGTGGTCTTCAAGTGACACACGAGTGCGAAGTGTATACACGTGAGGTTGAGTGAGAAATTATTCTTTCTTGGCACTAAATTTTTCTTGCAGAAGTCATGTCTATTGAAGGAGAATCTAGGACCACTGATATTCAACAAATCCTCAACACGTTGGCGGCTCAAGTACAAACACTCGTTGCAAACACGACTCATATGAATACACGCATAGATCGCGTTAAAGATGTACAAAATAAATCAACCAATCATCGAGACAAGGTTCCAATAGAGGAATTTGGAGACTCCAATGACGAAGAACCCTGAGCCATTGATTAGAAGACCTCGGAAGGATCAACGTGACAATGCCCAAAATGGAGATGTTGTGGTGAAGGAGGACCTCACAATTGAGCAAAAGCTCAAGAGGAGGGGTCAAGATCATCTTCAAACCAAAGCATCAACTTTTCATACAAACTATTCTCCAATGAAACCGAAAGACAAGGCGTCAACTTCTACAACTTCCAAAGCAAGAGTTATTTAACCTAAAGAAGAAGTTGTGACGGATGCAAATGAATTGAAGGAGAATAAAGCTTCAACCATGCAAATCACAGGAGATAGTGATGAGGTACAACGGATGAATGTGTTTCAAACTAGATGCCAATATCGAGATAAGGTATGTGGTTTGATTATTGATGGTTGTTGTTGTACTAACATTGCTAGTCAATATATGGTTGAAAAATTGAACTCGCCTACAATTGCACATCCTCAACCATAAAAATTACAATGGTTGAATGATGGTGATGAAATAGAGGTAACTAGGCAAGTGGAGATTGAGTTTTCTATTGGTAGATATCATGATAAAGTGCTTTATGATGTAGCTCCTATACAAAAATGTCACATTCTTTTTGGGAGACTATGGCAATATGAAAAGAAAGCTCAATATGATGGAAGAAAGAACAAGTATTCTTTCCGGTGGAATAACCGCAAAGTCACTTTGGTATCCTTGAATCAACATGATGCTTTGCATGATCAAATGATAGTTAGCAAAAGAGTGGAGCAATTGGGAAAATCAAAAGAGCACACAAAAGAGACAAGAGAATGAAATAAAAGAAAGGTGTGTGCAAAAAGAAAAAGAGAGTAAGAAATCCATTATGGAAAATGGTGAGAGAAAAGAAAGTGAGTGCGAGGTGAAAGAAAATGAGAAAGAGTGCAAAGGTGAGTGCCATAGCTAGTGAGAGTCAAGAAAAGAGTGCTTTGATAGCTAGGTCATCACATCTTGTACTAATGTACCAAAAGGAAGATATTAGTGCTAACTCTCTATACTTGTGTTTTCCCAGTATGTTTGTTCCCTTTGTGCAAGAATTTGGTTATATGATTCATCAAGGAACTTCACACACATTGATCTCTCTCAAGAATGCCAAGTCACAATCTAATGTTGAGTGGTAATTCAATTTGGTGGAGACTAAGGGCCTTCAAATGCTTGAGTTGGTGAACAAAGGAGTTATTGTGCAGAATCCTATGTCAAGATTCATTAATTCAATATTGAAATCATGGATGAATGGAGGAGCCATCTATAAGCCTACAATTGAGCCAAACGAACACACAGCCGAACCACCAACGACTAGTAGTCACAATCCCACAGCTCTATGAGCCACGCACCACCAATTTCAAGCCAACTTTCTCACCAGCCTCCTCCCAGAATTAAGGTAAAATTTTTTATTTCTCTCCAAGAATTGGTAACTAAAATTCGAGCTTTGGGTGGTGAAATTGAATATGAATTGGGGGGGTTGATTTAGTATAATTTTAGGGATTTTTTTGGTTCAAAACCAAATGGGAATACTCGGGTATGATAGCAGAGGTGTCAGACAGAAAATTACAAAAGAGGAGATGCGAGAGATGAGAAAGAGAAAGAAACAAAACCGGAGGGAAGAGTGAGAAGAGAGATAAAAGGACAAAAATAGAAGGAGAAGGAGAAGGAGAGGAAAGCGAGAAAGAGAAAGAATCGGTTGGGAGCTGGAGGAAAAGAAAGCGAGGTTAGAGACCAGCAAGAAAGAAAACAAAAATAGAGGAAGAAGACGTAAGAAGGAAGAGACGGACAAGAGAGAGAAAGAGAGAGAAAGATCAACGAGAGCAGAGGAAGGAAGAAGAAAGAAAAGGTGGGGAAAAGAAAGAGAGAGAAATTGGGAAGGAAGAAGAAGATGCCTAGGGGAAATTCTGGAAAGGGATTTAGGAGTTTTTTTTTTTTTTTTTGGGGTTTGATATATTTGTAGTTATGCTATTTTTCTTGTTCTCTCATTTAACACTTAATTAGTTAATTGGTCGTTTGAGTCACTTAATTAACTTGTGTTCTGATCAATTTGTTCTTTGATTGTAATTGATTGGATTAACTTTAGCTAATTAGGCTTAGTATCTGTTTAATATTTTCCTTTCAGTTATTGCATATACTAGTATGTCCCTTAGTAGATTTCATTTTATGCAATTAAGTCCTTAACAATTATAGATTGACCCCTCTAGATTTTACATTCTTTCAATTAAGTCCCACTATGTGCAAACTTACCCCCAATTGTTCGAATTTATGTTTTTACCCCTGCTTGTTGAAACTTGCTATTTGGCCCCCCTAGTTTGCTTTATTTTGCATCATGACCCTTTGATTAGTTTGCGTTTCCAATTTTACCTCTTAAGTTTTGTAGAATTTTATTTTTGCCCCCTTAGTTGCTAGAATTTTTATTTATTTATTTTTTATCTCAATTTGTCAATACTTATATGTCTTAACCTTTATTTGTTTATACCGAGGCACCTTAACATATTTTTTGTGTTCTTAAGCATTTTATATCAGATCTTCAAAGATGTATCTCTATTTCTCATTAATTTCATCTTTATGTGCCCCAATGTGCCTTTATGTGATTTGTATGCATGTTTCTTCATATATTTCTTCGTTTACATACTTTTGCGTATTTATGTATTTTATGTTATCTAATTTCAAATTCCATTATTTATGGCAAAAAGTGTAATATTTTTTTATTATAGCTGATACATTTCTTATATTTTACGAAATTGCGTATTTAGATAGATATATGTAATAGATAGATCGTTTTGATTTTTTCCTCTTCAAAATTGTAATTTAAACCCCCGGTGTAATAGTTAGGGCTTGTTTGTTTTTGCGTGCTTATGTGCTTATATGTTTTACCGCTTTCTTTAGGGTTTTACATCTAGATATCATGCTTGCGTGTTAGGTGCTCCTACTTGACCTTATATGTCTTCATATGTTTAATTTACTCTTAATTCATGTTTTACTATTTAATTCAGGTTTTATGTTATTCCATCACCACAATAGTCCAACGCTAGTTGTGACTTTATCGTTTCCCCGTTAGTCCAACGCTAGTGGGAATCCCTATAAAGGGCTAGTCTAACGCTAGACCCTTAGGGCATTTTAGTGATAGTTTCATTCATGTACATTTCATATAATTTCACACACTAATTTTTTAGGAATTTTTCTTTTTTTCATGATTTTTGTATATTTTATTATCTATCTATCTATTTTGACAAATGCTCAATGCATGAAATCTAGATTGCATTACACATAGAATTTAGGTCATTTGTGTGGTTCGACTAGAAATAGTCACCTCCTCACGTGGAAAGCGGTGGCATACATGCCTTTCTCCCTTCCGTGAGTAGGAACATTCAGTCACGAGATATTAGTTTCCCGTACCTGTTATGTTGCATTCCCACTTTCTTCGACCACTTATTATCTATATTACTATTTTTCTTTTTTTTTTTTCATTTCATTTTCCATAGACACTCTTGACTCCCTCAAAGTCTCGAATTCGGGTTTCGCAATTAATGCGATAATCCCAATCAAAACTCAATGGAACATTCTGACCCTCTCGATACCCCCATTTAGATTTAAGATTTGCATTCATATAGACACGTCCAAACTCGATAGAACTCAGGGTTAATTTAGAAAATTTTGATTAAACCTCACAACTAGCCTCGGCTAGGTAGCAAGGGTGCCTTAGGCGTGAGCCTTTGCCTTCCCTTTCTTCAAATGTGACTCTCAGACATTTTTTAAATACTTTTCTAAAATTTTTATTTTTTGTTTTGCTAAACTGTTTTTCAGGTGACTTGGTACACCCTAACTCGATACCAAGTGGCGACTCCATTTTAAAATAAAATCCTTTTTTCAAAATTAGTTGGCCAAAACTGTCGCACTTTTAGTCCCGGCCTTATTTTCTTTTAAAAATATCATTTTTTCTAAATAAAATTTTTTCAATAAAAACTCAATTTTTTCTCACACACGCACAATTTTTCCAAAACTTTATTTTCAAAAAGGGTCGCTGAACCGGACCGCTTCTTCAGGGTACGACAGTCACAACCCCAATCGTGCTTCATCGATTTCGAACACGACAGTACAATGTATAGGAGTATCAAGTGTCGATCACACAAGGATTATGGAAGTACTAGTACTAGTTTTCTTTCTATTATCTAACCGTCCAACACGAATGACGAACTAAATGAAAATACAACTTAACTAAAATTAGCTACCTAACTAAAAAGGATCTAAAAGTCAGCAGAGAGAATGAACAATAGTAAAGGTGAAATCTAGATGTAAATCCTCCTAAACTAAACATGCTATGACTTTAACTTAATTAATGATTAAGCCGATTGCCTAGACCCTAAAATCCCGTAATTAGGTTATAATCTTTCTCAAAATATTACAACCTCTATCCTCCTTGGTTGATTAATTAGAATCTCTTCTCAATTAAAGGCCCAAAAAGATGCATTCATATTTTATGGATTTTATGGTTTTGGTTAGGTTTAAATCTAATCGGGAAGACTCATGTAGTTCTATCTCGAGCAACCCATGCAAGCCTTATTATTCATGAAGTGATCTAATCATATAAGTGATTTCTCAATCTATCCATATGAAATCAATATTGAATCAAAGGATGCTAGCAATTCCCAATTCAATAACAATAAAACTCATGAATAAATTTAAGAATAAAGTTGAGATTTTCATTAATCGAAAAAAAAATCAATAACACAATAGTCTAGGATTCATTCATCTAAATCTTACAACTCAATTCATAAGTACAAAAAAATAAACCCAACAAAAGAAAAGAAAAGATAAAAGACTTGAATCTTCCCTTGAATCTTGATGAAATGTCTTTTGCTTAGCACCATTGAAGCCCTTGAGTTGTTCCTCTACTCTTGCTTTCTTCTCTCTACTTCCCTCTAGATGTGTGTAAAAGTGTGTTTCCTATGCTCTAGAATATAAAGAAACCACCTTTTCCCTCCTCCAAAGAGGAAGGGTTCTCCCCTCAAAAGATTCGCTCCAGAGTGCTTAATAATGGAACTTTCTACAACTAGGCCGTGGCTAAGGCCATGGCAAGGCCTTGACCACGGCCTAATTTGCTCCCCTTCTAACCAAGGCTGCACCCTAGGCCGTGGCAAGGCCTTGCTCGTGGCCTTGTTCAGAATGTTTTGTTTCTCTTCCATGCCATATTTCACCTTGAAAATAGTTGAACTAGCTTTTGCTCAAAATATACAAGTTTTAGCCTTTTAAGTAAGCTTTCCAAAACAACAAGAATCACATTATTTAAAGGTCTGCAGGCTGAGATATAGCTAAAATACTAAGAACTAGTCAGAATAGCTTTGCAGTACAAATGTGATTCAGTTACTTGGAATTTTGACCATCAAAACATGAGAACTGGACTTTGATATCTCATATGAATTGTAGATATTTGTCTTAGCTTCAAAATGCTTCACGAATTACCTTAATCCAATATCTCTAACTCAAGTTATCACCAAATCACTGAAATATGTACAAGTTGCCAAACCGTTTCTTTTCCAATTCTTCTTCCCCTATTGCTTCTTTGCACCACTTTGTGGGTTTCTTAACTTTAACTCATCACCAACTTCAAATGATCTCAAAATATAATTCAATTGCCATCCAAATTTCCAAATTAGTGATGCAATGTGCAAACCCTATGAAAATGACACAAAATCACATGTAAATCACACATTTATACAATTTGGCATTCAAATCTAAAATGAGAAGAAATAGCAAAGAAATAAAGGAAAATTCATGTAAAACCCCTAAAAACATACTTGAAGACCAACTAAATGCTAATGCACTTTAGCACTTATCAAGATCGTACCCACGAGAATTAGTTATTTAGCCACCTATCAACTCACTTTTATTTGTCTAAAGCTTCCAATCAATTGAAGAAGACTAACAGTAAATTCAAGATAAAAACTATTCTAAACTAAATTAATACCAAATTAATTAAACTAGCATCGCACAAAGTAAATAAATCTGAAGAAAAATCAACAACTCACGAATATTAAGAATTAACACTCAAACCCAATAAATTCAATTAATTAACCTATGAATTACCAATGCTTTATTATGACCCGAGTTTTCCAAAGGCATCAATTAAACTCTCTCGATATTTAATGACTAAACCTTAGTTAGATCAACTGAAAAGCAAATTTACTCACTCTCATGGCATTAACCCATTAGACAATCAACCTAGCAAGGCTAATATAAGCAACTCCTATGGGTATTTAATTACTTATCACAATCTCTTGGCAATGAGCAACTAAATTGATAATTGTAGATCTATTATGCTACTATCTCTCAATGCACAGCAAACATAAATCATAATCATGGTGGCCAAGCATGATTAAGCATTAAGAATAACAAGCATCACATAATCAAAGCATGATTCATATATAGATTAATTAAAAGAACATCATGTTTAGAGTATTAATTCCTAATAACAAACTTAGTCACTTATAGTCTTACAATTCAAAACAGTATAATCCATAAACACTGAAGAATGCATAAAGAAATAGAAAGAGAAGAGTAAAAATTTGCAGTCTCGAGTCTTGATCTCCTTCTTGATAATTCTTGTGTTGTAGGGTTTTTCTAGGGTTGCCATCGTTTCCCTTTGATATTTTCATGTTTTCCCCTATTTATGAGTGTTGTGGCTTCCATAAAATTAAATCTTGGAGTAAGAAAAGGAAAGAAATCGCTAAAATTGCAACTCTGCTTCGTCACCACTGGTTCGATTGAACTAGATTTGGTTCGCCTGAAATAGAGTGCTAGAACTTTGATTGCACTTGTTCCTTCTTGGTACCTTCAATCTTTATCCAATTTCCTTCACTTCTACCTACCAAAAACAATACAAATCAGTTCCATTCTTCTAAAATAACTTTTATCAAATAAAAATTACTCCAAAAGCACCTAATTTTTCTAATTAAAAACCACAGAAATTACTCTCTAAACACCGATAAATTGGACACACATCAAAGGTGGAGTATTAGGCTTTTTCTTTAAAGGAATTTGGGACTCCTTCGTCCTTTTAAAGATTTCAATCTTCATTTTGCATCTCTTGTATTATAGGATTCCCACTGCAAATGTTATTCGACGGTTTGGAATCCAAGGGCCTTCAAGGTGTTTCTATTGCCAATGTCCATCCACTGAAACATTGGTACATATTTTTGGCTTTTGGAGATTTCCATTCAGGTTTGGAATTTTTTTGAGGGTCCAGTGAGTATTATGTCCAAACATGATGTAGTACGGATGAAATTGATGAAATGGTGGTTGCTCCCTTCTAAGAATAGATTTGTTGCATTTCTTCACTAGATTGTTTCTATCCTTATTTTGTGTCATTTGTTGAAGGCGAGGAATGACTATTTTTTCTCAGGTAATCCTCAATCTTGGAAAAACATCACTAATTATGTTTTCATGGACATAAGGTTGGCTATGAATAAAAAATTTAATATTGTTTTGGATGACTTGTCATGGTATGATGTTTATGCAAGTATGGTTAGGAGACAAAAAGAGGTTCCTTTACATATTGAAGTGACCTTATGCATTTGGGAGAATTCATTCCACATATACTTGAGAAATAGTATTATGTGATTAGGAGTTTTATTTTTAAGAAAGTATATCTTGTAAAGTGGTTGAAATTATGTCTTGATTGGGTATGTTTGATTGAAATTTCTCTTTTTTACTTGATTTTACAATTTAAGTTTTAGATATGGACAAAAAGTGCAACTTATATTCTATGAGGATTACTTCTTATATAAAAGGACTTCTATGCTTTGAAATGAATATTGAATGATTCAAATTATATACTCCAATGGTTCTAGTACTAAGTAACTGGGAATCCTCATCTAAAAATGTTGATTTTTGTGTCATAAGGTACTTGAATTAAGAGTAAGCATAGCTACTTAGATTGAAGGTGAATTGTTGAGTAATAATAGATTTTTATCACAAAATGTCAATCTTTTCATCAAAAGGCAATTTATTTCTCGAGTAAAGGTTGAAATATGATGAAAATTAATTGAAGTGTTGAGTAATCGAGGGTTTTCAGCAACAAATATCAACCTTCGCATAAAAAGACAACTTCAAGTTTTAAATGCTGTATGAATATGTCCTTATTGTATGAAACTAATCATAGATATAAGGTGTACTTAGTTGTACATATTGAATACTTGTTTTTGTGAAATCTTGTAAGGCAAAGAAATTTTATTGAACTAGCATTAATTTTGATATAATTACTTCCCCTTTACTTGATATGACAAGTATTGAAAACATTGCAAGGAATTGCATAATACCTATTTGTTTGGTTTTGTGGAATTGTATTAAAAAATATGCATTGGTTATTTCAAGCCTTGAATCATGGTTTGATCTTAAGATATTCCTATTGCTTGAGCACAAGCAAGGTGTGGGGGAGTTTTGATATGAGATCATGATTAAGATGATATTAAAATAAGTAAATTTAACACTTATCACTAGGACAGGAGTATGGCCTAATAGACAGGATAAACAGCCAAGCTGAAATTCTAGTAGGCTGATGGTTAACCTATAAATATTGAACAATTCATGAATGAACCGTATTATATGTATCTGTGTTATGAACTAATATGGTTCATCATTAAGCATGTGAAGTTCATTCCTCTTTCATTAACATTTTACAGGTTTTGTAAAGTTTTGGATTGAGTATTTTCGGCTCATTGATTAAGCTAGAGAAGGTAAGCCAAGTTAGTTATATTAGTATACTTTTGGATTATTTGTAGCCATATATGTAATGTAATAATTACTCGGTTATGGTATTGTGTAGTAATTGATGTAAATTATCTTTTGTTTCTAGATCTGTAGAGTGTGAGATTGTGCCATATTAGTATAATTTTGAAGTACTGCCTATTTGGCGATGAAAACTTTACTTGTTAGGGTGTTGATCTTGAGATATTTTATTTGAATTATTTGAAAGTTGACATTATTTTGGAGGTCTGTATTATTCAGTTTTGTATTTAAATCCTCTAATTTTGTTAACCTTGTATTGGGAGATTAATTCTCCATGATATGATGGAGCAGTCATACCATCCGGTGGATTAATTACAATTTAGCATATCACAAAAAATATGCTTCCCACACAAAAGATTTAAAACATGTATTTTATCGACTAAATCATTTTTAAAAACTAAATACACTAGCTGCATTTGGATGGATTTTTTTGAGGTGTTTTTTAAAAAACATTTCTATAGTTGTTTTGAAGATTCTTCTTGATAAATATGTGTATGAGATAAAAAGATAGTTGAAAAACGTACATGAAGTTTCTAAAAAATAGTATCAAACAAACAAAGCCACTGATTCCAGATTTACCATGATAATAAAGATTTGTCATCAAATTTTTACATGATTATTAGCTTTGTTTTAACATGTGTATCAGCATAATTGGTAATAATAAAAAATTCAGTACAAAGAGGAGTATTATAGACCAAGCATATTAGAACCATTGTGTATCATTTCACATAAGCCAGGTCACTGTGAATAAAACAAAGAAATTCGTTTGTAAATTTACAATTTCCTTGTATATAATTAAAAGAAGATCATTCTATATATTACAACGGTAGATGTATATAAATTTGCTACCCACAATATGGGTAAAGTTCTCACAGTTCCTGACAATAGGACGAATGAACTAGAACTGGGAGGAACAAATAAGGATGAATGAACTAGTGGTAGGAGCAAATAAGGTGGGAAAAGTATTGTCAGGGGTGTTTGAACTCCTACAAAATTCATACAGTTCCGAACACTAGAAAGGAACTAGAAGCAGAAGGAACAAAGATGAGGAGGGATCCTAGCAATAGGAAACAAAACCGTCACTTTAAGTAGGGACGGCAATTGGGTCGGGTTTTGTAGTAGCATATTGGGTTGAGACCTAAGTATAATGGCCAACTCACCAATCAGAACCTGACTCGTCAACCCACTAATCCTAAAAGAGCCAACTCAAACACGACCCGTTATGGAATGGCTGGTTGACAGGTCAACCTACGAACCTAAAAAAAAAAAAAAAACTTCACATGCTATTATTAAGGAAATTTTCGAGTCAAACGGTCGACTTGCCAACCTGTTTGACTTGAAAAACTTTCTTAATGTGAATTTTTTTGGATCAAACGGGTCGAAGCGAACCCACACCCGAACCTGAACTCGACTTATTTTTTTTATTTTTCGTGTCAAACGGGTCAATCCGATTCCAACTTGAATCCAACCTGTTTGTTTGATGGGTCAATTAGTCCGACTGGATTCTGACCCAAACCCGTCAAGCCTCAATCCAAACTCATTATTTTCGTGTTAGATTCATGTTGTATTTTCGAGTTTTGTCAAAAATTGCCACCTCTACTTCAAGATTAAGAAGGACTATATGTCCGAACTAATGGCCAACTCAGCTAGCGTAAGTTGGTTGATTACAAGATATCTAAAACAATGATTAAATAACTTCCTTATTTTTCTTTAATGGCACAGTATATAAAAAAATGTTTACGTACTTGCATAAACATGAAAATTTCCGATCAGACGTGGGAAAAGTCAATGTATAGGCGGCCTTTTCGTTTATTGTTGAGGGCTAGCTTTTTCTTTTCTCTAGGGTGGGGTGCACCTGAATGGACAGAACAGGGAGGAAAGATCACGGGTGAACATACCGCGTCAGGACGAAAGAATTCAACCATTGTGAACATGCACAAACAAAAGGAACTTAATAAACAAAACGATGAAATTTGAATTGGCTGTCCAGCACCAAATGTGGATCCAATTTTATCTCCTAATATATGGTTGTTGCTAAATCCGTACAAACTAATCCGGTACAAAAGATCTCCTCTTTAATTTTGATCCACATATTAGATTATTCACTACATGTCATCAGCTTTCTCCATCAAATTGGCAGACATGATCTTTGACATTTGGGGTAACCTGTCGTTCTAATTTTGTAATTCAGTATTTATTTATTTATTCCAAATGATCCAGTCCTTAAGACCGTTTATAAGCAGTTCAATTTAATCCATTATGCTTGCTCATCCTTAAGTGAATATAAATTCTAAGCTTTTGAAGTTGAAGACTAATTCAAGGTGATGTCTAATTTCTATCAAAGACTGAACTCCTATAATTTTTCATTCCATCAACTATAACATCTTCTTTTAAATTCAACCATTGTGTAAAGTACTTTTATTCAATTTAATTTCTACAATATTTAAGTGGCCAAAATTATATTTTTAAGAGTTTGATAGCTTGATGGGAAATACAATTCAGCGGCAGAAGGTGTACAAAAATAATTGTTTGACGGTCAAATAATTGTTTTGCTGTGAGTGCATTATGCAGTTAAATGATCAAATAGTTCGATGTACGCCTAAATGGTTGTGATTTCCCAAATTTACTTGAAAAATAACTCACCGTTTGTAGGTGTCAGTTTTCTAGAACCCACACAAATGTTTTTAGCAAAATAAGCAAATTAATTAATAGTTACACTTACTCCTCGGAGGGCTTTCCAATTGTAATTTGCTTTTTTAAATTTTCAGTGCGCATATTCTGTTTCTGTTTTTGGCACGATAAATTTTCAATCCAAAGATTAGGGGTTTAATGCAAGTAACTCGGAAACAGCTCCGTCATACTCTATTCAAAAGTTTGTCAAGTTATTCGAGTATTTATATATTTTTTTATTATTATATACAATTATAATAATATTTATATTCTTTAGACAAATTGCATATTTTACATTTTATAAATTTTACTAATAAAAGATAATTTTTTCATCTTATTAATTTAAAACAAAAAATTAAAAATTTGTAAAAGTTTAACTTTTTATTACAACATACATTCAGGTAAAGCGGCAATAGGAATAGTTTTCTCTAACTATCATAATACTATAATTTTAAGAAAGGTTTACAGTTCAAATCACACGCGCCACTACGGACGGAAGCTCTGGCATGTGTTTATATGCCTTGCAAATGGCCATAGGATTAGAGATGTTCATGGATCGGGTATTCGGTTCATGAACAAAATTTTTGAATTGAACTGGTCCTATCGGTTCGGTAAAATTTTGAACCGTGAATCGGTCTACATATAGCGGATACTCGGCCTTTTGGTTATTTGCAAAATCAGTTTGGATATGCTGAGTACTCGACCCGATCCATCATAATTCACCAATATTTTTAAAATAAAAAATAAAATAAGAAAAATTGTAAACTATCATTAAATCACTAATAATACAAGTATCAATGATCTTAAAGTTAAATTACATCATAAAACTGTATTTTCAAAGCAATCAAAAAACAAAAAAAACTAAATAAACAGATAGTCGCTTAGTTTTTCAAATTCATCATCACATTTCAATTAGTCATAAAAATAAAAAAATACTTAATAAATAGTCAAATGAACATCCAAATAATAAAATAAATACTCAAATGTTTATCAATTAAGAATGAAATAGAAGTACAAATTAGTAGTAATAATAAAATAAATAAAAAAATAAATAATGAATTAGTAAAACAATACCACATACAAAAATAACAAAACTATCCTTAACTATGGGCCAGGTCGGTTATCCGTCGATTCACAAGAATGTGATTCGCTACCCGACCTGCTTGATTTATGAACCGACCCGCTATTCGACCCGGTGTCAGTAACCAGTTCGATTACTCTCTTTTTTCAGTTCGGGAGCTCAATTTTCTCGATTTTTTGATTTTTTCAATTTTTTTTTAACAGCACTACATAGGATTGGGATTTCTACATGTGTCCATTAAACCGGACAGCCTGCCTTTGGTTCAAGGCCTTCGGAGTAAGAAATATACCCCTTATTCCATAATGAGTAATTTTTAGTCATATTTTTGAGTTAGCTTCTTTGTGTAGTGGCTGTAAAATATCGAAGGGCTAGAACTGAGATGCAGTCAGCATAACCACTGGTTGTTGCCACAATCAATGTGTATTTTATTACTATATTTATATTATGACAGTGTTTGTTATAAAAAAAAAAAAAAATTCAAGCTTGACAGCGAGTTTGAGCAAGTTTGATGAGTTTGAGCTCGAGTTCGAAATCAAGTATATCTATTTAGAATTTGAGTCATCATATTCAATATCGACTCGACTTGACTAGACTAATTAGTGCCCCTACCTAAGAAAGCGGATTTATGCGGACCATTAGGACTTGGCTACTAATCTAGTTCTTTACAGTCCAATTCTGGCGACGTACATAAGTTGCAAGAAAGGGAAAAAAAAAAAGATTAAGGCTGAAATTACCAATTAACGAAGTGAGGAAGTGAGACAAAGTTCTTACTGGCCATTTGTCTTCTGCAGATGGTGGATGTGAATTTAGCTAATACAATCTGTACTGAACCTACTTTTTTTTTATTCAGTCTGAAAATATTTTTCATTTTTATTATTTAAAATTTTTAAGAACAGTACGATATTAATGATAATTGTTCTATCATTTCCTCTTTTACCTTCAAAAATTATAATTTATAACGGAAAAGGCCACATGATATAATATAAAGAGAAGAGATATAAATGGAAAAATTGTTCCAATATAGATATCGGATAAAAATAACCACGTGACATATAGAAAAAAGCCAAGGAGTATAAATAGAAATTTGACGAAAATTGTGGTTTGACTTTTCAATTACCACAAGTATTTTGAATATACAAATATGAGAAACATAATTAATTCAATGATTTGGAAGGAATATTCGTTTTGTTTATTTTTTAGTGTTTACAGTTATTACTCATTCTATCTATTTTTCTATTTTTCAGTTGCCTATTTTAAACTCCTTTCTTTTTTCTATTTGAAATAAGATGTCTAGTCACTTTTATTGAAACTATATCAAGATTATGTTTTCTTATCAAATTAGAATTTTAATTATAGAGTGATACATCTCTTTTAAATAAATACTTTATATACCAAGGGATTTAATGGAAAGAAATTCTCCTCCCTTGTTTTATTTTGTTGTTTTTTTTAATACTAATTAGCTAACACGTGAAGCACTGGTATATCTTATTTCTTCAGGATTTCTTCCTGCTCATCGTTTTTTATTAGTCAAATTTCCCAAGTAAATATTTATGGGTACTTTCAATAAATTCACCGGTTTCATTGATGAAAATTGTGCAAGACTAAATTTAAAACAACAATAACAGATAGATTTTTCTATTCCATAGGATATACGATAATAAACATACTAGGTGTCAACTTTGCTAAATGACAGACCGCCTTTTTTTTTTTTTTTTTTTGTTTTGGGCTAGGGTGTAGACAACTCAGGAGGATAGGTAGTAATTTTACAGTTTTAACTGTAAACCTCCTCCTTTTTAATGTTTTAGGGTGTTCTATCCATAGAAAAGAAAAACTTGTCTCAAAATACAATAACTTAGATCATTTTATCTATGTCTCAATTTGGATGCCAGTTGCTTTACCAAACTATTAGATTATCAAGCTTTCTTGTCGGGGAGATATTTAAAACAAAAAAAAAATTATTATCAAGCTTTCTTAATATAAAATTTCGTATATTCTCAAAAAAAAATAATATAGAATTTCGTATACACACTAAGAGATCCCTTTCAAAAATAAATAAGCATGTCCATTAACTCCAAGTTTGATCGTTAGAATTCAGGTCATAAAGCTACAACTGATTCGAGCATATCGTGTATCAACGTAGCGTTTCGTCATTTGTCAATACATTATCAGCAATGATATATATAACCTCCCAACCGCAATGTGTGTGCAAAATATACCAATCCATACGTATATAATGCTACGGTAATATACATAAAAGACATCGGATGTCAGTAAGGAGCAAAATTTGGACGTTTCCAGACAACAAATATCAGATGTATTAATTTGTGATCTAATGCAAAGTGTGCCTATATTAGATTTACTGATTTAATTTGTGTGATAAGGTTTGGAGATAGAATAATCAAGTTGTCTAACGAAGATTCTCTCATATTTTTGGGAGAATTATTCTTGTCGTCCCAAAATTTGACCTTTAACCAACTGGATCCCTAAAATTCTAGTAAAAAACAATGTAGTTCTTAAACTATTCAATTTTGGTCCATTAGTCCATAAATTTTTTATTGAAACAAATGTAATCCATAAAGTATTCAATTTCGGCCAACTTAAGTCCTACTTATTTATAAACATTTACTGAAAATCATAAAATAGTGTGTAACTCAAGGGTTTCCTAGTTTTGATGATATCAAACCAATGGATATTATCTAACAACATTTGTTATATTTAGTAGTGAATTTGCAGCAATTAACAAGGCCAAAAAGCATCACACTAAGCCGAACAAATTGGAGAAAAATGACTCAAATCATGCTGAAAAAATGTGCAAAAGTAAAGAGCGCTCGGCCATCAGTTTGGCTGTCCCAACGCATTTGATCGGCTATCTTAATGCCCTTTTGGTTGTCCTAAAGCACTTGACAAAAATTCCAAAAAGGTTCGGTCACACTTTAGGCCATCCATTCAGCCATCCTAACGGGTTCGGCCACCCTTTCGACTGCCTGTATGGCCGTCCTAATGCCCTTAACGGCTAGTTTTTTAGCAATCTTCAATTTGACCGTTTATGACCCATGGAGCTTGTTTTAACCTCGTTTCTCACCCCCTATAAATCCCAATATGTATAGAATTGACGTAAAACCTTTACCTACATTTATTACAAACTTCAAGAGTGATTTTGATTTAAAATACTCACTCCTTTAGTGTACTTGTGATAGTTTGTGAGGTAGTTGATTGGGTTATGATGTAATCTTCAAAGTTAAGGTGGTATCATTCAAGTATGGATTTGTGAGAATTAATTCAGTAAATTGTAAAACTCTTTGCAACAACTAGAGAAAGCTAGAGTGAACAAAGAGTGATATCTACATTGTACATGTTTGTTTGCTTCACCAACTTGTGAAGAAGCACAATAGTGGATTTGAGCTCCAAGTTGAAGAACTTGGGAGTAGATGTAGGTGTTGAGTTTGACACCAAACTATTATAAAGAGTTTGTGTTCTTTTCCCTATTCTTTTATTTTCTTTTTTTTTTTACTTTCCATTATTGAACTATATACTTGCTTTACTTATTTATTTAATTAATAGTAAATTATTTGCATTCTTTGGCTTGTTATTGGGTAAAAACTTGGCACACTTGCTACTAAAATTGGGAGACAGAAACAAATTAAGTAGTTATTTGCATTCTTTGGCTTGTTATTGGGTAAAAACTTGGCACACTTGCACTAAAATTGGGAGACAGAAACAAATTAAGTAGTCCTTAGGTTCGAGTTAAGTGGTTAAAAGTGGGAGATAGAAACACCAAAGTCTTCCATTCTATGGTGAAGAAATGTCATGCAATGTCCTATCCTCATAGAATATAGAATGGGGAGGGTATGTGGCTATCAAATGAAGCGGATATTTCGAATGAAGCGGTGCAGGTTTTTTTCATCTCTCTTTGGTAATGATGTTTTCCTAGAAAATTGTGAGTTGGAGGGAATCATTCCAAAGTTAATGTCCGCTCAAGATAGAGAAAAATTAGAGGAGTTCCCAACGTTGGAGGAAGTGAAGAAAGTGGTATTCCAGATGGATGGTGAGAGCTCTTTTGGTCCTGATGGCTTCACTGGAGATCATTGTTGGGATGGGAAGACCGAATGGGAGTAGAATTGTGGCAATCAACTTAGATCTGACAAAGGCATATGACAGAGTTAACTGGCTATTTTTATTACGAGTATTGAGGGCTTTTGGGTTTGGAGAACATTGGATAGATATGATTTGGGGACTTATCTCCAATCCTTGGTTTTCTGTAATTATCAATGGCTAACATTGTGGTTGTTTTAAAGCAGCAAGCAGTATACAACAAGGTGATCTAGTGTCTCCAGCTCTATTTACTTTGGGAATAGAAGTTCTATCTATGCTTTTTGAATCAACTCACGTGTAATCCTTGGTATCAGGGTTTTAAAATTCCTATTAATTGCCCACAAATTACTCACTTGGCCTATGCTGATGATCTTATGATTTTTTCAGGTGGAGCATCTTACTCTTTGAAATGGGTAACGGATGTGGTGGCAAACTAGGAGAAGATGTTAGGTCAAAGGGTTAATGCTTCAAAAAGTTGTTTCATGGTACATCCTAGGCTTTCCTCAATAAGAAAGCGGCTTATACAACAAATTATTGGATTTCATTTGACTGAATTTCTAGTAAAGTATCTGGGATACCCTCTATTTATTGGGAGACAAAAAAAAAAAAGCAATACTTCATAGACATTTGTAATTTTGTTCTTTATAGAATATAGTCCTAGAAAACTAGGCTTCTCTCTATGGGTAGGAAGATCACATTGATCAAATCTGTGCTTTCCTCATTGCCTGTTTATCTTCTAGCAGCAGCTTCTCCACCTCTTTCAGTTCTTAATACCTTAGAGCGGTGCTTTGCCAACTTCTTGTGGGGTGATTGGGATGGAGGGTTTAAACATCATTGGTTGAAATGGAAAGACTTGTGATTCCCATTTGAAGTAGGTGGAGCTGGTTTTAGGTACTTAAAAGACCTCTGCTTTTTCAATTAATCTTTGGTGGAGGTTCAGGCAAGGTAATTCTTAGTAGGAAAATTTTCTAGAGGCTAAGTACTGCTTGAGAGCTCATTCGTGTATGGTTGATAATAGCCAAAATGCGTCTTACACTTGGAAAAGTATGCTTCAAGTTCATGACCTGTGGATTGTCCAAACTGGTGATGTGAATTTTTGGTTTGATAATTGACTTGGATCTGGTTCCCTTGCTAGTACTTTGCTAGATGTTTCGGATCACCTAATACTAAATTTTTGTGATGATGGTAGTTGGAATTTGGATAGGTTGCAGCAGTGGCTTCCCCCTCATATTGTGAATCATATTGTGAATGTGCCTCCTCCTCTTGGGAATGAGCTGAATAAAACCCACATGGCAACCATCATATTGATGTGCGCACGGTTGCGTTGCCAAGAAAGTCTTAGATTTCAGGTATACAACTCGTTGAACTCAAGACCTCATTTGATTCGTGAACTAAGGAACCCTTGACGTGGAATTGTTTTGCCTGGAATCTTCCCTTGAAGATGAGCACGCCTATGGAACAACTAGACTAGACCAAGTTGAGCGAGTTCAATCGTCTAACCTAATTAGCTTTAAAGACTTGATAAAAAACACAAGAAAAACTCTAAGCGAAGTTGGTGGTCGCCACAAGCAAGCTTGATAAGACCGAGAGTAGTTCTTAATCGACAAAGAACCAAGAAAATTCTCACAAAAGAGAAAACACACAATTTTTTCTGAATAATTCTTGTTCAAAATTTGTAACTAATGAGAGGCCTATAAATAGGCTTACAAAGAACATTCTAGACTTGAAAATTTAAGCAACTTCTGAGTCTATACCTAAACTAATAATAATACTTAGATAAAAACACAAATATAGAAGAATTCTAATAAGTTAAACTAACTAAAAACATAAAAGCTATAAAATTCGTCCAAAATCACATCATGGGCTAGACATCCTTCATTAAGCTCCATTGGGCCTCCATTTAGCAACTTCAAGGGCCCTCCAAGCAAGTCCAAGTGACCAGCCCCTTGTAAGATTGTTTTGGACAGCTTAATATCTTCTTTTGAACCTTCTTTATAGATGAACTTGATCCATAACCAATGCTTGAATCCTTGGCCCAATGTGATAGTATAAACAAAGTGAATTTCAAGCTTGCAAATAAGCCCAAATCCATGGATAATCTTCAACCAGCAACCATGTGGATCATCTTCTACCAAGAACATGTTTCTCCTAAGCTCACCATGTTCAAGTCAAAGTCTAACAATTGTGAGTGCTCCTTGGATCACATCACATATTCAGGCGAATTTTCTTTGAGCTCAGTTTTTAACACTGTTCAGCCTCGTGGAGCTTATTCATTTGTGTATTGTAGGATTTGGCATCCTTATATTTCTTTGAAAATATCTTTCTTCACCTTGCGTCTTTTGAAGAACCACCTTCCCCTTGATTCTTCATTACGTAGATTTGGATTTCATATTGCATCTAAATGCTTTTGTTGTGAAAGTCCAGATGTTGAATCATTGGAGCATATTTTTTGTTAGGGTGATATTGCAAAATGGGTTTGGAAGTTTTTTGGTAGTTTGTGGGCTTAGATTGTAAGGGTCCTTCCGTTAGGGTTTTCTTTTCTGCTTGGTGGTTTATGAGGAACAAGAATGTATATTTGGATTTTCTTCATTACCTTGTTCCAATATTCATTTGTTGGAATTTATGGAAGGTGAGGAATAAAGCTATTTTTGAAGGTTTTCAGTTGAAGCCTGAGATGATTTGTGATAACATCTTTCGTGAGCCTAGAGAATAATTTCCTATTCATTTCTCTAATATCTCAATCAGCTCACACGCTTGGAGGGACTTTTATGATCAAGTTGCTAGTGTGAAGAAGATTAGCAGGTTCAAACTGATTAATGGATGAAACCAAATGGAGAAGTGTTGAAATTGAACACAGATGGATGCTCAAAAGGGAACCTTGGTATGGTTGGAGAAGGTGGAATTCTACGGGAGGCCAATAGCATTCAGGCAGAGGCTTGTGCTTTATTGTTTGAATTTTGTATTATTTGCAATTGGGCAATTATTCATTTATAATTCAGAGTGATTCTCGAGTCTTGATTTAGGTCCTGAGAAGATAGTTCCAGTGCCCTTGGTCTATTTATAAAGAAGTTCGGCAGATCCTTCAGTTACATGGTCATTTCATTCAGATTCAGCATTGCCTCCGTGAAGCGAATAGGGTAGCTGATGCTCTTTCAAATGTTGGGGTTTCTCACTTGGATCACAAAATTTACAGTCATATAAGGGAACTGCCGTCTTATTCTTGTGGTCATTTTAGATTGAATATGAGATTGTCCTTCTTTTCGCCAAATATAAATTATTCTTTTTTATTTTTTTATTTTTCCATGTACTTTTGATGTAAGGTTTATGTCCCCCTCTTGTACATATTTATTGAATTAATAAAATCAGGGGTGGCGTCCCTCCCGCGTAAGGGGTTTTGCTAAAAAGAAAAGGTGTTTTCAATGATGTTTTTGAAAAATGCATATGCTTAGGGGGTGAACATAGATTCAAAAATGAGCTTTGTGGCTTTTAAGCCAAAATATGTTTTCATCATATGCTTTTAATGAGGGGGAGCCCTTCTAAAGGAGAGGTACTCCTAATTTTGATGATGTCAAAAGAGAGAGTAGAAAATGATGCTTGATAATGTTGCTTGCTACAATGTGATGTGTTCTTATTATGTTAAGCATCATTAGTTTGTCATCATCAAAAAGGGAAGAATGTAACTCAAAGGTTTTTCTAATTTTGATGATACCAAACCAATAGATATTATTTAGCAACGTTTGTTATATTTAGGAGGCGTTTGGTTCAAATTCTTCAATCACTATCACTATGGGTATCATTAACCCTACCTATGAGTATGGGTTTTGATGATTCCCCCCAACATGTTTGGTTTAATAATAGAATGAGTATCATTATAAGAATATTTGTTTGGTATATTGAAGAGGTATCATTATAAGAATATTTGTTTGGTATACTGAAATGACTTTCAAGTAAATTTTAAAATTTTTATTTATGATATACATATTTTTTAGATTTCTTATTTTGTATATTTGAAAAAAATTTAAAAAGATTTCTTCAATTTTAAATATAGTCATGCTCTAATTTGAGTTTTATGGAAATGATAATCTTAAAAAAAAGTCATTTTTATTATATTAACAGAGAGTATTATATATCTTTGATTTTCAATACAATTTTTTATAAAATTATTGAATGTAAAAAAAAATTATTAAAAAGAATTTTTGTAAAAAAATTATTAAAAAGAATTTTTGTAAAAAAATTTATAAAGTACTAATAAAAAATATTCAAAATCAAAAGATGAGAGAGAGAGAGAGAGAGAGAGAGAGAGAGAGAGAGAGAGAGAGAGAGAGAATGGGTAACTCAAAAGATATATATTTTTTAATGGGTGTGTTTTTGCCCTTAATAATAAGGGTTAATGAGTTTGATAGACTAGTATTTTGGGGGGAATCATTAACACCCCAATTAATCACTATCATTCCCATTGAATGATAATGATAGTTGTTTAACAAACATCAACAATGGGTATCATTACTTGTGATACCCATTCCCCTCCTTGATTCCCCTAAACCAAACACCCCTTAGTAGTATATTGAAGATTTGAGAAATCTTGCTAATCCAGTTTTTTTTTTATTACGCAATTATTTAAAAAGCATACTTTTATCTGTAACTTACCATAAGTTTGCTTGACCCAACAAAAGAATTTAGTCTATGAATTTAGTTTATGATTTACCCTAATGGTTAGATAAAACCAAGATTTTCATAAGAAGTGTGATTTAAGGGTGTATTAGGAGATCGAGATAGTAGTAGGCAGGGGGGAACGATAGAGAGGGAGCTGGTGGGAATCCAACATGTTCTTCTTTTTCATTAAAAATTTTGTAGCATTGACATAGATGATTTCAAGTAGGGTAATAGTTTTAGAAAATTATATTACGGGTAAAGAATTTTTGTTTAATAAGTGTGTTGGAAATTAACTCTTTTAAGTTACTGATCCTTTACTTTGATGAACCAAAATATATATATATATATATATATATATATATATATATAGCGTACTCCAGATCCTAGCAGGCATGGGAATGATGACACGTGAACTATGCTATTTCCTATGACACAATAATATATGCAAGAAGAGGTGCACGTGAACTAGCAAACAAATTCAAGCCTGGAGACAAACTGACGGTGAAAAATAGAACTATCATCGTAATTCAAGATGTTTCCGTGAGATTTCATTTAGTTTGAGAACTCAATTACTTATTTTTAACAACTGAAAGCCTCACATATTAACAGGATATATTTTCTTTAGTACTCCATATATTTATGCTAGGGACAAAAGTGCATGGATACTATAATAACAGCCTCTGAAGCTGCGCGAAACATTATTAATCTAGCCACTAAGAGCAATTCTTCTTCTAAATGGATAAATAAACTCATCACAATCCAATAATTATCTTATTATAATCTTAATTTTAATCTTGTTATCATTGTTGTTTTTTTTTTTTTTGAACATGTTATCATTGTTGTTATGAATGAAACTTACCAATCTACGGGTGGATCAACACCACCTGCCAACCATCAAAGATGCAAGGAGACAAGTGGCCGTGTTGCGTACACTCGCTTCGTCATAACTATTTGCCTCATTTTTAAATCGTAACCAAAACCACAACCACGGGATACTAGAACCAAAATGAGCTGGCACAGAAAACAGAAGCAGCCAAAGAGTAATAAAAAACACTCAAGAACTAAGCTTTAATTTGGCAACACAACAGAGAGGGGGGAAAAACACTGAAAGAAAGGTACCGATGATGTCTTCAATGAAGAAACAAGGTTGTGAGATTCAAGCAATAGGAATCAACTACACAATCACCAAGCCAAAAGCAGAGAACCGTTTAAAACTATTCAGCAGAAAGCCAAAGCAGAGGCATCAAAATGCTGTTCAAGAGCTAGATGAGCTGCCAAAAGCTGGCCCCGAAGTTCGCCATGTTTTGAAGGACATAAATTGCAGAGCAAAACCCTGGGAAATTCTTGCAATTGTTGGTCCTAGTGGTGCTGGCAAATCCTCCTTGTTAGAGATTCTTGCTGGAAAACTCACACCACAAAATGCTTCTATTTTTGTGGACCAAAAGCCATTTGATAAATCCAGGTTCAAGAAAATCTCTGGTTTTGTTACACAAAAGGACACGTTATTCCCCCTCCTCACCGTTCAAGAAACATTGATGTTCACCGCGAAACTCAGGTTAAGGCTTCCTGAATCAGAGCAGAGGTCCAGAGTGAAGTCATTGATGGAAGAATTGAGCTTAAGTCATGTTGCTGATGCAAGAGTGGGGGACGATAGAGTTCGAGGAATATCTGGAGGAGAAAGACGTCGAGTATCAATTGGAGTGGAAGTTATTCATGACCCTAAAGTGCTAATTCTTGATGAGCCAACTTCTGGCCTTGATAGTACTTCAGCTCTGCAGATAGTTGATATGCTTAAGAAGATGGCGGAAACTAGAGGCCGAACCATAATTCTTAGCATTCATCAGCCAGGTTTTAGAATTGTGAAGTTGTTCAATTCTGTTCTTCTTTTGGCTAATGGTACAGTTTTGCACCATGGCACGGTTGATAAACTTACTCTGCGTTTGAGGCTAGTGGGATTACAGCTTCCTCTTCATGTAAATGTAGTTGAATTTGCCATTGAATCCATTGAGGCAATTCAGGAGCATCTGACATTGCAGCAAGAAATGCTGTTTCATCAATTGCCATCCACTCCTCAGAACAAGAAAGGAGGAGATGAAGGGCAGAGCAGAAGTGGTAAGTTTACCTTACAACAATTATTTCAACAATCAAAGGTGATTGATGAGGAAGTTCTGGATTCTGGGATTGATTTTGAAAATCACTTCGCAAATTCTAGATTGAAAGAGACCATAATTTTGAGCCACAGATTTTGGAAAAACATCTGTAGGACTAAGGAACTTTTTGCATGTCGAAGCCTTCAGATGTTGATCTCTGGCCTTGTATTAGGTTCAATCTTTTATGATCTAAAGTACAATTTAGTTGGTGCTGAGGAAAGAGTTGGTCTCTTTGCATTCATCTTAACATTTCTCCTGTCAAGTACAACAGAAGCTCTACCTATTTTCTTGCAAGAAAGGGAGATTCTACTGAAGGAAACATCTTCTGGAAGCTATAGAGTTTCGTCATATGCTATAGCAAATGGTCTTGTTTACTTGCCCTTTTTGCTGATCTTGGCAGTGCTTTTCAGCTTTCCCCTATATTGGCTGGTAGGATTAAATCGGAGTTTTTTGGCTTTCATGCACTTTTTGCTGCTGATTTGGTTAATTCTGTATACAGCAAATTCGGTGGTGGTCTGTTTCAGTGCTTTGGTGCCAAATTTCATAGTTGGGAACTCAGTGATTTCGGGAGTGATGGGATCATTTTTTCTATTCTCAGGATACTTCATTTCCAAGCACGGGATACCAAATTATTGGATTTTCATGCATTACATTTCTTTGTTTAAGTATCCATTTGAAGGGTTGTTGATAAATGAGTTCTCAGGATCTGGATGCTTAAGTGTCATGTTTGGAACTTGTGTGGTGAATGGGGAGGATGTGCTCAAGGAAGTAGGTTATGGTGAAGAAAGCAGATGGAGGAATATCATTATAATGGTCTGCTTTATAATAATTTACAGGTTCCTTTCCTATGTCGTTCTTAGGTGCAGATGCTCTCAGAGAGGATGGAAATGGATTCTCATTTAAGGAGAAATTCAGGTTCTCTCTCTCTCTCTCTCTGAGTTTTTGTTTGTGTTTGATTTGCATTTGGGAATTTAGGACCGCATCTGGCTAATAAAATTCAATATGATTTGCGGATCAATAAACGGTGTTTGTTTTTGATTTTGTATTTGGGGATTGAGGACCACATACGGCTACTAAAAATTGAATATGATTTGGGGATCAATGCACGTTAACTTCGTTCCAAAATTAATGCACGTTAAACTTCCGTATATAAGACCAATATGTGGCTGAAATCTTGATGTTTATTGATTAGCCAAATCTTATCCACTAACCCACTGAGCCCATAAATCCCAATGCTTTTGCAAAAGAGAACACCAATGACTTATCAAAATTAACTGCACTTTTGGATTTTGTATTCTATTAGGTCAATCTTTAAAACTTTGTTCAAATACTTGGGACTGAAAGGTGCGATTGGCGAACAGCTTGTCTGATTAATAAGAAGATATTTTCATAACGAGAAGTTTTCCTGTGCATGACATGCAGCACAGAATCACGTTTTTAGTGCAAGTGTCCCATGTGAAGATGAGAGGAAGCTAAGACAGACTGATGGCTGTACACATTATTTGTGCTGGCTCTAGAAGTGTACGTGATGTGAAATACAAATCGACTAGGAATTATGTTTGGTTGCAACTTTGTAAGATAATAGCAATTACTTTTTCGTTTTGTGAAGAAAAAATGTACCTGATTCTTGATTTAAAGAAAAAGTTATATTTCAACTTTAACTAAAATTAGATATTGTCCTGTATTTCCTTTAATACATTTTAACTTCATTTATTGTTCATAAATAAATATGCATCAGACAAGATCCAATTAACTAGTTTTCCTGGAAATTACTATGGTAGACTAGCTCTAAATTTCACCCCTCACTTATCATTCCTCATATGAGAATCATAATCCACATTAACAGGTGGATCTGACTCAATTCATATTTTGAGACAACTAGCAATTGAAGTTTATTTTAAAATATTTGGGATTTTCAGTAGTTGCGTATTATTGTTAACTTGATATTGTCAAAATTTCAGATATTAAAGACTGGCAATATTAAGTATAACCAAATTGTGGATAGGACAGAGCCAATCAACAAGTTTAGCAGCATTCTGCTCCGCTGAGAAGGCTGGTCTCATCTTACTCCTGCAATAATCCTTGTAATGTGCTGGCAACAAATTTTATACATCATTTAAAGTAGACCACAAATGGGTGAATGTTGACTGCTGCAAACAAGCCAGGTGGACAATCTGCAATAGAACTCCACTTTTCCACGCTGCAGAATGGGAATCAAAGGCCACATGATTCCCTCATCAATCACATTACTGGAAGCAGAAAGAGAACCGTGGGCATTATCATAATTAATAGTTTGTTATATTGTGTTACCAATTGTTGTGTTAAATGGATTTTATGACCGAATAACATGTACACATTATGCCGCATTTCCATGTTAGTAAATTTTCATACCTTGTTCTATCACTATCCCTTGTCCTATTTAAATATACTCACTCCCGTAAAAAGTATGAAAAATGGAAACATTGCAAATAGGATAATGTTGAGAGTCACAAATACTTGTAATTAATATGGCTAAATTACTCTATCAATCCCTCTAAACTTACATTGTTATCTATCTTTATCACTACAATTTAGAAATAACTATCCATATTTTGTAAATACCTTCACGTCCTTCTAAAGTGTTACTCATTAGAGAGTAATAATTTATATAATGATTCTAAAAGTATTAGAAGTCTAAGTAGTGTTAGCATTATTCTCATCTTATTTGTATCCCAAAGTACACTGACCAATTATTTAATTTCACTGATAGTAAGCGTAGTGTTGCGCCCCAAAATAGTTGAAAATCCTTTTGAAGAAGGTTTTTCTTTTGGAAAATAGTGCGTGTGTGAATAAACCGAGTTTTTTTTAAAGTGTATTAATGGAAAAATGGTCTTTTGAAAAAAAAAAAAAAGGCCAGAACTAAAAATGTGATAGTTTTGATCAAATAGTTTGAGAAAGGGTTTTATTAAAAATGGAGTCGCTGCTTGAGTTTGGGTGTACCAAGTCACCCGAAAAACCTTTTAAACAAAACAAAAGTTTTCTAAAAAAAAATGTTTAGAACACTTTTTATGACTCAAAGTCTTTGAAAAACAAAAGAAAAAGATTCGGGAGTCACGTTTGAAAAAAAGGAAGGCAAAGGATTGCGCCTAAAGCACCCTTTCTCCCTAACTGAGGTTAGTTGCGAAGTTTAATCAAAATTTTCTAGAATAACCTTAAATTCCATCACATTTGGATATGTTTAAATGAATGCAAATCCTAAGTCTAATAGGGTGTCGGGAGGGTCGAAATGTCCTGTCGAGACTTGATCAGGATTATCGCATTAATTGCGAAACTCGAAATAAGGCCTCGAGGGAGTCACGAGTGTGAATGCAAAATGGAATGCGAAAGAAAAGGAAAATACTAGTATAGGTAATAAGTGATTGAAGAGAGTGGTATACAGCATAATAGGTATGAGAGACTAAGAACCCGTGATTGAGTGTTTCTACTCAAGGAGGGGAAACAGCATGCTAAGGCATAGAAAAAACCAAATTTGCCTGTTTCCCGCATAGCTAGGCGACTACTTTTAGCCGAATCACACAAATGCCCTGAAATTCTACATGAAATGCGATCTAAATGCTATGCGTAGGACATATGCTTAAAAAAAGATAATAATGATAATAATATATAAAAATCATGCAAAATGGAAAAAACCTGAAAAAAAAAAGAAAAACTGTGTGAAATGAGATGAAATGTAGACGAGGAGTGAAACTAGTACTAAAATGACCTAGAGGTCTAGTATTGGACTTGTCCTTTATAGAAATTCCATGTTAGCGTTGACGGAATAATAAAAAACTAATAAAACATGAATCAAAAGCATATAAACATATAAAGACATATAAGAGCATGTAGGAGTATATAACACGTAGGCATAATATTTAGATGTAAAATCCTAATGAAAACGATACAACAAATAATCACATAAGCACACACAAAGCACACGAACCCTAATTGTTACACAAGGGGTCCCAACTTACAATTTAAGAAGGAAAAAAGTAAAAATGACCTATCTATTACACTTGCTATCTAAATACACAATTCTTACAAAAAAAAATAATATCAACTATCTATTACATTAGCAATTTAAGTACAAATTTTTGAAAAATAGGCAAAATTTCCCTATCTATTACATTTTGCAAATAATTAAGCATTAAATATTTGAACAAATAAACATAACATAACATAAATATAAATAAATGATCGAAAAGTAAATGAAATAAGATAGGCACACAAAAAATGCATAAAACACATAAGAGCATGTAAAAAAGAAAAATTAAAAGCGTTGCAAATACCTCCTTTAAAGACCTGATACCATTACTAAGGAAAACGAACAAACGGGTTAAAAATACTACTATTTAAATGAATAAAGTATAAAACATAAAATACAAAGAAATTGATGATAAAATATAAATCCTATCAAGGCAAGGGGATAAAAATAGAAATTTGAGCAAACCTAGGTGTCAAATAGAAAATTTAAGCAAGTATGGGACACAATTGTAAACTAAAGCTAAGTAAGGGGGCAAAAATAAAATTTCAGCAATGTTAATAGGGTCAAATATAAATTCCAGCAATACAATGGGGGATGATGCAAAATATGGGAACTAATTAAAAGAATATAAAATTTGGGAGTTCAATCTAAATTATGGTGGACTTAATAGCGTAATAGTAACATCATCCAAAAACTATAAATAATATTCGAACATAAAAAGGACAAAACATAAATGTCTTCCTAATTAAAAGCTAAACCCAAAAAGAGAAAGAAATGCTAAACCAAAAAACAAAAAAAAAAAAAAACAAAGACTAAATTAACTAAAGTAATTGACAAAAACTAAGAATTAATTAATTAATTTGATTTGTCAAAAATGATAAAATAATTACCCAATCAAACTAAATTAAACTAAATTAGAACAAAATCAAGAGTGATTATATAACATAAATAAACCCAGAATAAAAACTAATTTTAGTTAAATAAGACTAGACAAAACAACTACAGACAACCCCACCCACCCCCAACAATCTGATCGTTCTTTTCTACAACTTGAAACACAAATTCTCCAAAAATTACAAAGTCTCACTCCCTAAAGTCTATAAAATCACTCCTCCCCAAATCATTCAGCTTCTTCTTCCTCCCCTAAAATTCGCAAATTTCCAAATTTCTCTCTGTTTTTTTCTCTCTTTCCATTCATTCTCTTCCTCCATCGATCTCCCTCTCTCTCTCTCTCTCTCTCTCTCTCATTCTAATTTTCTCTTCTCCAGCTCTTTGCTCCCTCTCTTTCTTCTTTCTCATTCTTTCTCTGTTCTTTCTCCACTCTCTCTTTTTCTCTTTTGTCTTCCTCTCTTTCTCGCTCTCGCGTCTTTTTTCTATTCTCTCTCTCTCTTGCTCATTCGCTCCCTCTCTCCCTCGAATTGGGTTGGCTAAAACCCAAATTGAATTCTCCCTCAAATCTCTAAACTCCCTAATTCTCTGAACCAAAATTTCTCAATTAAATCCCAAAATTTCAAGTACATAAACCAATCGATTACAAATCAAACAAAAACAAAAGAATTGAAAATTGGGGATAAGAGCTTTACCAAAATTCAAGAGGCAGTGAGAGGTGAAGATGGTGATGGAGGCTGACGTGGTTGCAAGCAGCAATGCCTCCAACTACGTGGCGTCATTGAGTGACGACGACGCCGATTGGCTACGGTAGTCCGGTGATGGTGATTTTTTGACTGTGGCGGTGGTTTTGTGTGGGTAGTTTCATTGATTCTGGATGGTTGCTAGCTAAAGGCAGAGGTAGATACTTGTAGGAGTTGGGAGTGGTACGACTATGATGCTCTGGTTGTTTGCTAGTTTTGTTGGTTGATTGTGGGTGGTGGAATGGTTTGAAATTGGGAGGCTATGATGGCTGGGTTGGGCTGCCTGTTGGTGGTGGTGTAGACACCAAATTTTGACACACCATTTATTTTCAAACATTGGGGTTATTTTTTCTACTTCTGGGGATCAAATTCCATTTTTTGGTAAAAAGGGCAAAGCTAGTAATTTAGAGGGGCAAAATGGTAATTATTAGCATGCAAATATCTTTCATTAGTTTTGGGGTTCTAAATGTGTTAGGTAATAAGGGGAGTAACGCAACGAAAAATATAAAATTTTATTACCTTGTCTATGGATCTCTTTGATATAATCTATACGATCAAAGGGTGTTTAGCACAAATACCTCAAGCATAGAAGATTTCTATGCTTCAAAAGGCATGATCCTATTCGATGTAGCTGTTGATCTACCATGAAAAGCTCCCCACGTGTTGAGCCTCTAACAGTATCCACACGAACATGATCTTTAGGAAACTTTGCGCTTGCATGCCTTGCCTTTTGAGTGCTAGTGATGTTCACCACACTACACTATGGGTTCTTTAGACAAGTATACCTATCATTCCAGTAGTACAAGATAAGTGAGTATCAGGTATTGTTCCCATGAGGACTATATGAATACTAGTCCTAACACTTTCCCTATTATCTAACCCACAAATTCGAAAGATTGATATAATTGAATCAAAATAAACTAACTACCGAAACCTAATTAGCAAACAAGAAAAGTCGAACAAGAGAAAGTACCAATGATCAAAAGTAGGAACTAGATGTGGAATTCTCCTAATCCTTTCCTTATTATGTTTCAATTCCAGATTAATGAATGAATGAATTCAAGTATTCATACCCTAGAATCCTATGTTAGGTCATGATCTCTCTCGAGTATCATAACTCTTATCTCTCTAGTTGATTAATGAGAATCTCTTCTACCATTAAAACCCCAAAGAGATGAAGTTGCAATTCAGAGATTCTATTGTGTAGGTTAGGTATGAATCTTCCCGAGAAGACTTATGTGGTTCTATCTCTAACAGCCCATGCAAGCCTCATTATTTGTGAAGGGATCTAATCAGTTAGGTTATTTATCAATAAACCTAAGTGAAATCAATGATTGAGTCCAAGGTCGCGCACAAATACCCAATTCAATCAAGCAGTAAATTCACAAATAAATCCAAATAAAGAGAATTCCATTTATTAATCAAGGAAATAGATCCATAATAAGTGAAATAGGGTTCAACCTATTTAGTTCCTAAGCTATTTATTTCATAACTACAAAGGAAAGATCAACATACAACAAAGCAAAAATAGGAGAGCTCATTCTCATGAAGCCACCAATTCTTTGCTTGTGTTGCTGCAGAGATTGTCCTGTAGTTGCTATCCCTTTTCTCTCGTTGTTCTTGCCTCCTTCTTCTATCTAATGTGTTCTCTCCTTGGTCTTCCCGTTCACGCCAACTCTATTGCTGAAAAATCACAAATTCCCGTAAGTGAGCCGCCCCCATGTCTGCCCCAAATGCGGCCACGGATGGATGAGCCGTGGGTAGAAGCTGGCCAGCCGTGGTTGCGTCTGGACCAGCGGCTGGTGAGCCGCAGGCGCGGTTCAACCCACGGTTGAGGCTCTCAACCTTCTGATCTTGGCCGCGACTCAGTGCATGGCGCAGATAAGAGCGTGACCGAGGTCAAAAACTTTTCTTTTGCATCCAATCGCGCCTCCAACTATGGTCCAGCAGCTCTAATGCCTTTGTAGCTCAAAACCCTTGGACTTTGCTCCATATTTTGGCGTGTTTTACTCCGTTAATCGTCCACCATCATCGAATCAACCGACCAAACTCCGTCTTTGCAACTTCAATTGATTAAATTCGATAACGAAGCTATCAAAAACCTACAAAATAGCACGAAAATATATGTAGATCACACATTTACACAAATTGACATAAAAATCACAAATGAGAAGAAATAGCTAAGAACTAGAGGAAAATTTCATAAAAAATCTTAAAAACCCACTCTAAAAACCTACTAAAAACTAGTGCACTTTAGCACTTATCAATTCCCTCACACTTAAGCCATTGCTTGTCCTCAAGCAATGAACCATACAAAACTCAAACATTGACTTAACCAAAATAAAAGCAAAACATACACCTCTAAGAATAACTTCTCAACAACTTTTTTTTTTCAACAAATTTTTTTTTTCAAAAATTTTTTTTTGATAAGCTCATTTAGTCCCTTTTCCCTAACACATTACCAATCATAGGCATTAATCATACCAAAAAGCTAATTCACTACTTAACTCATGACGAAAAACAAATAACGCAGAAAAACTTTACTAAATTCACAAAAAATTTCAGCATAATTCAATCTACTTTATCTAATATGCTTTCTTCAAAATAAACTTCAAAATCACACAATCACATCACCCTAGTCAATTAAGAAGACAATCCTAAAAAATGTGCATAATTACTCCATTTGGGTAGGGAAAATTGAAAAACTAACAACTTGGATATAGTAGTACTGATAAAACTTAAGATAAAACATTAATAACTCAAATAAGTTGGATAATTTTTGAAAAAATTTGACAGAGTTTTCCTTAAAATAGGGCCAACCCCCTGTTAACACAAAAAATTGAGCCAAGACAAAAGTCAAACAAATTTTTTCAAATATCATTCAACAAGCAACAATTACTAAGAAGTATTCTCACCCCCCCACACTTAAACCACACATTGTCCCCAATATGTGACAAAGTAAAGAAATGGTAAGATAAACAACTAAAGATGGAACTAATACTCCCCTATTTCGTAGTAGTTGCTGTCTATGGTCCAATTACAGGTAAGAGATCCAGAATCGAACTCAACTGCAGCCACATCATAAGGAAAATAACTACATTATCCAATTCGTTAGATATATGCCAAAGTGACTTAAAAATCCTAAAAAGTAAAAATATTAAGTACAGACCCAGAAAGAAAGAAATAAAGGAAAATAAACAAAAACGACATAAAGCAATGAAAATGGCCGAAACATCCGCCATCTATAAGGTAGGCTCTCCACCCCCTCCTATGTCACCACTAGTAGCCGAAGATGGACGTGCTGATCGAATCTCCTCTCATAGCGCTCTCACGTCCCCACTCAGTTGCTCAATCTGAGTAAACTGCTCTCTACCTCGTGCCTCTATGTGGTCCATTCACTCCATCACCCTGGTCTCCATGCAACATATCTTATGAAGGATCCGATTCCACGGTGACCTAGATTTGGAGGAACTCACTGAAGTACGAGGTGGTGGTGGTGGTGGTGGTAGGCTAGGGGTGGATGGTCTAGCAGAAGTAGAAGGTCTGGCAGAAGGCTTTACGTCCCCTTCGTCATCTTGACCAATGTCATCATCCCCATTGTGACAGCCCCACCTTACGCAGAGGCGCACCAAAGGGCTTAGCGGACTGCCTGCCTGGCTCTCGCCAGAGCTTGAGTCAAGCACGCACTAAAATTCGTAAGCAATTGTAATTCAGAAGAAAACTCGTGATACCACCCGTGATAGTATCTCAGGGTCACACAAAATTCAAAACTTAAAAGTAAAAGTACTGGATTAGCAGTTTACATCATATACGTTCATTAATACAACAATATCTCAAGCAGTCTTTTATCAAAATCCTACCAAAATCTACCCTTGAATCCTCACCACCAATTTTAGAGATAGGAGCCTGTTTAAGGAAAACAAATAAAATAGGGTGAGCTATAATAGCCCAGTGAGGTTCCCACACATGCAGACACGGAGGCAAACCAAGAGAGAATAAATAAGCAAATAACATGTGTCGCAGAATCACATAGGAAATAATTAAGTAAATAATTATTTAAACAAGGGAGGATACGTCACGACTACGGGAGCAAGTACTGATCATGTAACCATGATGTAGAACCGAGATAGTATTTCGGGTCTAGATCACAGGTTCTACCTGCATTATCGAGCAAGAGCCCTGACCACCATTTACCTTATATCCTCTGAAAACCGCCACATCCAGGGTGAGATCTCAACCCTAGAGGGCAAACAAGCAAGCAAGAAAGTTCAATCCGGAGTTGGCCTCTTTGAGGATTCACAACTCAAGGAAAGAACGTCATGCCCTAAAACACCCAGCACCTTATATCCTCCTTTGTACAACCGGCCTGACTACCGCGGTACACCCACGGAAGTCTAGCCAACAAGTTTAATTTAATCGAAAATTCACAAACAATTATATCCACATTTGATAGAAATTGTGCATGTAACAAATTACGGGATAAATGTGATAAAGTACACACTTTCCCTTCATATAGTACATTGTAACAATTCATGAATATCAAGTACACATAGAATTAACACAGAGAATTACCATTTATCATGCATCAAGTAAAGGGACACTCACCTGGATCGCTTAAGAAAATATTTCGTATAATGGTGGAGGTTCACTTTTGGATCCTGAAATTTACAAGAAATAATCTAGTGAAAACCCTAAGTAAATTAGCAAGAAAATTCAAGAAATGACCTAATTATTTCTAGGTTATAGATTTCATCCACCATCTTTCCTTCTTTATTTCTACTGAAATTTCGGCAGCATGAACCCTTAAAAATCGAACTAAACCAAAATTTTCCCTGCAAGAAAAACAGCCATCCAACCCAATTCAACAAGTTCTACAACTTCTATGTTCAATTCTAACTCAATTCCAATTTTCTTTGTTAACTCATGTTTTCAAGTTTACCAACTAGGGATATTCAACAGTACATAACTTCCAATTGATATGTCATATGAAAAAGTGATTATATGGATGGAAACTATATTTTAAGGGATAAAACTTTTATGAAGAACAACAAGTCAAATTCTAACAAAAACCATTCCAAAATCGGTTCACAACCTAGTGCTTCATCAACCCAATCTGCACAAGGTTGGTTTCCAGCCGAGTTCATGCCATTGCTGGGGTCAATCTACTAAGAACCAGAGAATTGTGGTTACATGGTTTGAAAGTATGTTTCTAGGACTACAACGTTCATGAAGATCATCAGTCTAAATTCCAACTAGAACAAATTCAAAATCAGCCCCCAATTTAGCTCATCATCAAAACTGTTTACGCAGAACCGAATTTTCAGCCCAGTTTGCAAACTTTCTGCGATTAATACACAATGAACCACAGTGTAATCTTTACACCGTTTGAAAGCCCTATGAATCTAGTTTCTAAAACAACAAGAATCATTCGAATCCAAGTTATCTACACCAAATTATGAAAGTTTTACTAAAACTGGTCCAGCATGACTGTTCAAGTATTTTTCAGTTCAAGCTTAAATCTTCAAATACTACTATCAAATTTTTAGCATAAAACTGTTAGTGTATGCCCTAAAACCAAGATGGTTTAAGGTGTTTTATATTTACACTTATTTATGTTATATTTATTCATGTGGTATTTTTCTTTATCATCTATACTTGTATTTCCATGTTACTTGTTTAATTGATAAAGTCCTTAGAATATTGATTGTGTATTAGAGATTGTAAGGGGTTACAATTATGAGACTCTAATACATAAAGTCATATTCTTAAATATCCCTAGTCATAGTATTAATGAGATTGGACATCATTAATACGGATAGACTAGCACATACTTTGCCTCTACTTATGGTAAGTAGTAGTTGATCTCATTGACTATGGTGTGCGTGACACTTAAGCTGGTATGTGGATGCTTGTTTGAGAACAAGTTCATTGGGATGATCCGCCAAGAGTTTTAACTATAGTGCCAATGGTTAAACTCTTAATGGCAATGGTGTAAGTGATCCTTTGACTTGAGATTACCATAGTATCTTGAGTGTGGATTGCTATACTTTGACTCTATTCCTCGGTGCCTGTAAAAGGGTAGCTCATAGGTTAGAGATTGGGTATAGTTTGAAGCATGGAAAGATAGTGAGTAATCAATATAGGATTCACCACTCCTTAATAGGAGAGTATATCCCTATATGGCCACTTGTTGGAAATGTTAACTCATAAATCTTCTGCAGAAGTGATAGTATAACTTGGAAGTAGTTTCAAGGTTTTTACATCATGGAGAGTTATATTTCCGGAACAAGAGAATATATATTAGTCATTATTAAAGTATGCACTATACTTTTAGACTAATTGGGATATAGTGTGGTGAAAGGATATTAATTACACGATAACATTGTCATTGAAGGGTATGGTCTACCATATGACTTTCCTATTCACTTGGGTGGTCATGATGCATTGCTAGACGCCACTCATGATCTATAAGTATGAATTGATTAATTAGTGAATTAATGATAAATTAAAAGTGTTTAATTTATCTAGCTCAATTAATGAGTTATAATTTATACTTATTGCCAACGTGAATGGAACCTAATGGGTCACACACATAAAGAACAAAATCTTTGGGTTAAAATGTAATAAAGATAAGTATGAGATACTTATGGGGTTAATTTATGAGATAAATTAACTTAAAGGACTTATTTATAAATATTCTAAGTCTTGCAGGAAATTTGTTTCCTAAAAGAAATAAAGTAACTAATTAGTTTCCTTATGGAATAGATTTCCTAAAGGAGAAGGATTAGCTTAAAGTAAGTTACCTAAACCTTCTTGGTTTCTAATTAGCCTTATTTCCTAAAAGACTAGAATACTACCTCTATAAATAGGTTTATGCTTTGACTCTTGAATTGTTGTTGCAACACAAAAAGAAAAATTAGTGAGAGAAAATTATTGAAAGATAAGCACGCCTCTTTCTCTCTCTCTTGGCGTCTCTCTCTCTCTCTCCTAAGGGTTAGGGTTTTTCTTCTTCTTGTGTTCTTAAATAATTCAAGGGAGCTAGCACTCAAAAGTCAAAGCAAGCAAGCCTACAAGGTTCCCAAAGAAGTTGTTCGTGTGGATATCGTTAGAGGCTCTACGCTTGGAGGGCTTTTCGTGGTAGATCAAACATCTTCTTCCAAGGATCTTTGCCTAGAAGCATAGAAATCTTCTGTGCTTAAGGTAATCTTCATGCAAACCCCCTTGTAAATCATATAGATATGTCAAAGAGATCCATGGTTAAGGTAATAAATTTTTATTTTTCCGCTGCGTTACCTATGCTATTACCTTACAAAAACTTGAACAAAACTAAATAAAACTTGAAAGTAATAGCAAAAGTTCATATTACATACCTTAAACAAGCTTAGAACTATGCTTAGGAAGAAGAAAAGCTCACTTTCTATGGTGGAATTTGTCTAAAATTGGAAAGAAAGCTCCAAGAAAATGAAGAACAAAAGAGGGTAGAGAGAGGGGCTAGGGAGTTCGGCCAAGAGGGAGGAAGAAAATGGGAGAAAATTCAGTCAAGAAAGTATAAAAGAAATAAAAGGATAATGGAAGAAAGTGCAACCAATCAAAGCTAGACAAAAGTCCTCTTAGGGCTTAGATATTTTGAGATAATAGTCACAAGGTGGTTGAATTTGATTAATGCAAATTTTAATTACTTTTCACTTAATAATTTGCAAGTCTTATGACTTAAATTTTTAAAACAAAAGAGAGGAAAAAGAGAGTAGGGAGGGCCGACCAAGGTGAGAGGAAAAGAGAGAAAAATAGGTCAAGAAAATGGAAGAGAAATAAAGAAAATAATGGAGAAAAGGATGACCAATTATAACAAGACAAGAGTCATGTAAGTTTGTATGCTTTTAATGAAATGTTGGCTAACTTGGTTAAATTTGATTTGTGAAAATATTAGTCACTTATCCCCTAGTAATTTGCAAGACTTTATGGTACAAATCTTAAAACAAAAGAGTGAAAAGAAATGAGAGAGAGAGGGCCGGATTTAGAGAGAGAAAAGCAAGAGAAATTAGTGAAATTTTTAGGTCAAAATAGTGAACTAAAACTCACTTAGTCAATAGTCTTGAAAATGATAAAGTTAGTCAAAATTAAACACTATTATAAACTAATGATCCAATGAAATTAATCCAAATATAGTACTTAGGTGTACCACTTAATAATGAAAGAATCTTATTTAGTTTAACTAATTAACTTAAGAAATCTTTCAACTAATAAATCAAAGATTATCACTAAACCCTAAATAAAAGAAATTCCTTAATAAAATACATTTCAATTTTTGCCCTTTCTTTTCTCACTCTTTTTTTTTTCTACCAATAAGCATAATATGAATTATATGAATTTTCTGGGGCGTCACACCCATCATCGGCCCCAATTTCCTCCTCATCTCTAGAATGCCCCCAGATCTCATCTATAATCTCATCAACCACTCGAATCTGTCTGAGCAATCTAGGAGTGACAGTGTCATTGGCTGCCAACCCAATGTGATTAATCCCTGTGAGATCCACTTGGTAGCCCTAAACAATAATGTCAAGAGACGTGGGAACCCAAAACAAGTCTCCTTTGTCTTGGACCTTGCTACAATGCCCAGGTGACTAATGATAATACTGGGCAGGGGAATGTCGAGTCTAAGGTCCATAGAACATTGTGTCAAGAAAGAACAAGTCACTATGGCAGACCTCATTTTTTCCGTTTTTCTTCGGGATAACATTGGTGCCGAAGAGATAGAGAATGATATGCTGAAGGGTCGTAAAATCACGAGCAATATAGATCATCTTCCCTGGAGTCCTCGAAGGAACGGTCTTCACTCTGAACCGGTCACCTGCATTTGACATGCTCCAATCACTCGGGCAGATGAAGTATTTCCTAAACTCCATGTTTGGTCATTCATTCGCACAACCTAGAGCATTAGCTAAACTCTCCCTAGATATCTCCAAGTGCTGTCCTCGAATCATAAGACTCTATAAAGTTACCACTTAACTGGTCTCGGTTCACCACATTTGTATAAAACTCTTTCACTAGTTCAGGGTAGATGACATCTGGGAGAGAAAGTATTGGGGCCCACCCCAATCTTGCTAGATAATCAGACACGTGGAAGTAGGCCTCAATTTGCGATGCTAGGTTTCTTTCCTTTATTAGCCCTTTGTTTCTTCGCTCCTCATACCACAATTGATTTTCTCATGAGGTGAAGCACGTATGGTCATAATCTAAAGAAGTTTGAGACCTAGAAGATGATGGCTCGGTCCTCCTCTTCTTAGTAGTTGTGGATGTCCCACCTCGAGTTCGTGCCATTGTACCTACACGTAAAGAAAATAAATTATTAAAACAAGGCACAACGAAAGGCATTTCTCCCTATGATAAGCAAAGCACAAATGAAATTCACACATGCAAATGAAACTATAACTTACTCCCACACTTAATCTCAATACTAAAATGAATAACACTGAACCCATAAAAGAAGTACCTAAATATGCATATAAGTTGCTATTCAAGCAATGAAAAATACAATTTGCCAATTAACGAGTGAATGAGGCACGAACATATATCACCAAATTCACTCAAAAGTAGCAACTACAAACCAACTGGCAACTTAATATGCACTAATAAATGCTAAAGTAGCTCACTAGTATACCATAGTGAAGCAAAATATTATTCACACTTTATACCACTCGATATAATCCACATGCACTACCACACCCACATTCAACATATGAAGATCATTATTAGGCTAGAAAGACAAAATAATGCTATGAAAATTAACTCTACAATCATTTATGCCCAAAACTTCTTCATAGCTAAATTTGAAATTGTAAATCATCCCTTATAAAAGAAGCCATCACCTCCAAATTTAACTAATTTTTCTGCAAAAGTAGAGTTTATAACACATCATAAACATTCTAAGATCACAATGTACACTTATGCAACCTAATAAATGTCAAATAACAAACTCTAGACATTTAATCCTCAAATAATCAAAATTAGAAATTTAACTAATCAATGTAGCAATTGTATGCATAAAACTCCTAATTCAACCTTCAAATCATGTCATAGGGTCAAATAACATAGATTAAACTTATACATTCCCATAAATTGCACCAATTATACCAAAAGTCCAAGAAATAAATTAAGCACAATTCAAAATTCCATAGGTACAATTAGACCATAAATCACTAAGGCCCATGGCACAATCATACTCAAGTAGTTCCAAAAACACAAATTAAGCTCATAATTCTAACAAAATTTCACTACATTGTCATATAATTCATGAAGCAATATCCAACATAACTAAGTAAAATAATCATAAAATATGGAAATCTTACCACAAAAAATATGCAATGAGTGAATGACTAGTGTAGTGAGAAGCCAAATGATGTCCAAAAACCAACCCCAAAATTCGCCAAGCACAAACCCCCAAATTGGACACAAAATTTGGATGGAGGGCAAAACCCACCAAAAGATGAAGTTTTAATCCACCAAATTCGGATATTTTGCTCTAAATGAGGTAGCTCGTGGGTGGGTGAAGTGTATTTGGTGTGGAATTAAGGTGAAATGAAGGATTAAAGTGAGGGGATGCAAGGGTTTGGGAGAGTGAAAAAGAATTTGTGAAAGAACAAAAAGAAGGGCCAAGTCGCGTCTGAATTAAAACGCGTCTGGAGGTGAGCCACGGCTTCGAGCCGCAGGTAGTGTGCCCGGCTTAGACCGTGGCTCACTTTCTTCTCCTTTTTTTTTTAAGAAAATCAATTTCCACCCTTTTTGGTTTCACTTCTAGCACAGCACAACAATCTAACCCCAAACACTCTTATGCACTTCAAAACAAAGCAAAGAAGGAATTAACATGAAAATTACAAAAGATGTGCAATAAAACACCAAAAATTAATTGAAAACTCCCTCTTTCTCAAGTGGACTTCTACAGCAGTGATTGCGAGTTCCATCCTCTTTCTTTAGGTCTGCACAACACAAATGAAACAAACTAATTAAAATACTCCTACTGAACTTAAAAGCAACTAAAAGTAGTAAAATACTACAATAAAAATTGGGTTGCCTCCCAACAAGCGCTAATTTTAGCGTCGTTAGTTCGACGTCCTCAATGCATTTATCAAACCTCAAAGTGTCGCCTAAAGGATTAAAGGCTCTTTTAGGAATACAATCTCCAACCATCTTGATTTTCAGAATCTACTTCATTAATCCCTACTTTATCGCTTTAATCACCTCGCTTGATCTTAGCCAAAACTTATTTTTTTTCCTCCTGCGCCTTGGGATTTTTCTCTGCCCTCCTTTGAACTCCATTTCTGACATCTCTTCCTTCCCAGCCACCTTTAAATCTTCATTTGCACATTCGTTTTTATCAGAGCCTGCATCATAAGAGGGAACCCCAAGAGGGCTATAGTCTTCTTGGTTCTTGGTATGAGTTGCTTCCACAGCATAAATATTATTAGTAGAAGATGAATTTATAAAATTAGATTGTAAATTAAACTCAAATTCTTCTTCTCCTACTTTGAACCTAAGCTTACCCCTTTTTACATCTATTATGGCTCCAGCAGTGGCTAAAAAGGGTCGACCTAAAATCAGAGGCACATTAGTGTCCTCACTCATATCAAGTACTACGAAATCCACAGGGATAATAAATTTGTCAATTTTGACCAATACATTTTCAATAATCCACTGAGGATGTCTAACCGACCTATTCGCCAACTGTAGAGTCATAGTAGACTTCTTTAAATTGGTGAGCCCTAGCTTCTTAGCTACTGACAAGGACATCAAGGAGACACTAGCACCTAGGTCACATAAAGCATTAGGGAAAGTAAAACTACCTATGGTGCAAGGAACAGTGAAACTCCTTGGATCCTTCAACTTGGGATGGCAAATCATTTTGAATGCAGGCACTGCACTCCTCAGATAATGCTACTTTTTTTGACATCTTCAATCGTCCTCTTACGTGTAAGGATTTCTTTTAAAAATCTTGCGTAAGATGGTACCTGCAAGATAGCATCAATAAATGGAATGTTAATATGCAATGATTTTAAAATTGTGATAAACTTAGAGAACTCAGAATCGAAATAGCCCCTTTTAGCCTTTGTGGGTAGGGCACAGGTTGGTGTGTAGGTGTCCACTTATTTCTTCATTTGCTGCGGGATTTCTTCCTCTCTTGACACCTCTTCTCTTTCCGTTTGATTTCTTGCAACACCATTTTCTGTAGAAGTTGGTTTATCAACCTTCTCAAGTGTTTTCTCCTTGTAACCATAGGGGAGCTCCTTCCCACTCCTCAGTAAGATGGCATTTGCGTGCTCCCTCGGGTTCAGCTCGGTGTTAGCAGGTAATCCTCCTTGTGGTCTTTCCGAGACGAGCTTTCGCGATCTGCCCAATCTGCGTCTCCAGATTATGAATAGATGCCTGCTGGTTCCTTAGAGTCTGTTCCACATTTTGCATGCGAGCCTCTGAACTATTTATATATTTCGTCATGGTTTCTTCCAAGCTCGACTTGCTCTCTTGCTGAGGGGGTTGTTGCTGATACCCAGGTGGAGGATTTTACCCTTGGTTTCTTCATGAAAAATTTGAATGGTTCCTCCACCCTAGATTATATGTGTTGCTGTAGGGATTCTGTTGGGGACGAGGTGCGTTTCCCATATAGGATACTTATGCCCAACTTGGCACTCGTTCATTCCATGGCCTCCCCCACACATTTCGCACTGCATAACTTAATTCTTTTGTTGTGAACTAGAGAGTCCATCCATTTTTTTGCTCAAGGCTTCTACTTGGATTGCTAGTGTAGTGATTGCATCAATATCATACACTTCCGGTGGCTTTACTTGGCCTTGAACGAGTAGAATGCCACTGATAATTATTCATGGCCATCTCTTCAATTAATTCTTTGGTCACTTCAGGTGTCTTGCTATTTAATGTTCCCTCAACTGTAGCATCTATCATCTGTCGTGTTGCTGGGTTGAGTCCATTGTAAAAAGTTTGCACTTGTAGCCAAGTAGGTAGACCATGATGTGGACACCTTCTCAATAAATTTTTAAACCTTTCCCAAGTGTCGTACAAGGTCTCAGGACTCCATCTGAAAGTACGAGGAAATATCAGTTCCTCATCTTTGCAGTCTTGGCGGGCAGAGAAATACTTTGGACAAAAACCTCTCTGCCATCTGGTCCCACTGTCGTGATAGATCCCCTTGGCAGTGAAGTCAGCCACTACTTTGCTTTGTCCCCTCAATGAAAAGGAAAATAAACGAAGTCGGATAGGCATCGTCCTGTTGCCCCATTGATCTTGAAAGTATCACAAATCTCAAGGAAGCTAGCAATGTGGGCATTTGGATCTTCGTCAGCTAACCCATCAAACTGCACATGTTGCTGCACCATTTGGATAATATTCGGCTTAATTTCAAAATTGTTGGCCTGCAACAGGTAGGTCGGACTATACTAGACTCAGTGCCAGTTAGTGACGGTCTAGCATAGTCTGACATGGTCAATTGCCTCTCTTCTGCCATCTCAATTTCTTCTACTTGTCCAGATGAAAGCTCCGTTTCTAATTCCTCTGCCCTCTCCTTCAATCTTTCTCTAAGTGCACGAAGGGCAGTTCTTTCAATCTCGGGATCTTCTCGGATTAGTTCTGATGAACTGCTTCTAGTCATGCAATGTCAATCCCTACAATGAAAACAAACAAACTACACAAGTAAAAGTGTAACAATGACAGAATAATAATATGAAAATAGAGGTAAAAATAAAGTAAAATAAAAAAAATAATAATAGTAATAACACAAGCTAATAAAAGTGGCTAGATTAATAAAAATTATGTGTTCCTAATATCTAAGTCCCTGGCAACGGCGCCAAAAACTTGATGTTCACCATGCTACACTACGGGTTCTTTAGGCAAGTATACCTATCGCTCTAGTAGTACAGGATAAGTGAGTATCAGGTATCGTTCCCACGAGGACTATATGAATACTAGTACTTAACACTCTCCCTATTATCTAACCCACAAATTCGAAAGATTGATATAATTGAATTAAAATAAACTAACTACTTAAACCTAATTAGCAAACAAGAACAGTCGAACAGAGAAAAGTAACAATGATCAAAAGTAGGAACTAGATGTGGAATTCCCCTAATTCTTTCCTTATTATGTTTCAATTCCAGATTAATGAATGAATGAATTCAAGTATTCAGACCCTAGAATCCTATGTTAGGTCATGATCTCTCTCGAGTATCATAACCCTTATCTCTCTAGTTGATTAATGAGAATCTCTTCTACCATTAAAACCCAAAGAGATGAAGTTACAATTCAGAGATTCTATTGTGTAGGTTAGGTATGAATCTACCGGGAAGACTTATGTGGTTCTATCTCTAGCAACCCATGCAAGTCTCATTATTTGTGAAGGGATCTAATCAGTTAGGTTATTTCTCAATAAACCTAAGTGAAATCAATGATTGAGTCAAAGGTCGCGCAGCAAATACCCAATTCAATCAAGCAGTAAATTCACAAATAAATCTAAATAAAGAGAATTCCATTCATTAATCAAGGAAATAGATCCATAATAAGTGAAATAGGGTTCAACCCATCTAGTTCCTAAGTTATTTAGTTCATAACTACAAAGGAAAGATCAACAAACAATAAAGCAAAAATAGGAGAACTCATTCTTATGAAGCCACCAATTCTTCGCTTGTGTTGTTGTAGATATTGTCCTGTAGTTGCTACCCCTCTTCTCTCGTTGTTCTTGCCTCCTTATCTAATGTGTTCTCTCCTTGGTCTTTTCATTCATGCCAACTCTATTGCTGAAAAATCGCAAAATTTCGTAAGTGAGCCGCCCCCACGTCTGCCTCAAATGCGGCCACGGATGGATGAGCTGCGGGTAAAAGCTGGCTAGCTGTGGCTGCGTCTGGACTCACTGCTGGTGAGCCGCGGGTGATCTCAGGAGTGCTGCAGGCGCGACTCAGCCTGTGGCTGAGGCTCTCAACCTTTTGATCTTGGCCGCGGCTTAGTCTGTAGCGCAGGATAAGAGTGCGGCCGAGGTCAGAAACTTTTCTTTTGCATTCAATCGTGCCTCCAACTATGGTCCAGTCGCTCTAATACCTTTGTAACTCAAAACCCTTGGACTTTGCTCCATGTTTTGGTGTGTTTTACTTCGTTAATCGTCCGCCATCATCGAATCAACCATCCAAACTCCGTCTTTGCAACTTCAATTGATTAAATTCGATGCCGAAACTGTCAAAAACCTACAAAATAGCACGAAAACATATGTAGATCACACATTTACACAAATTGACAATCACAAATGAGAAGAAATAGCTAAGAACTAGAGGAAAATCCCATAAAAAATCTTAAAAACCCAATCTAAAAACTTACTAAAAACTAGTGCACTTTAACACTTATCAGCTAGCTCCCTTAAATGATTATGAAAAACACCAGAAGCAAGAAGAGAAAGAAGATGAAACCCTAACACTTAGGAAGAGACGAAGTGGCGGATTCCCTTGTGAAGAAAATGCCTCTCTTCTCTCAATTTTTCTCCCTCTAATTTTGTCTTTGTGTTGCATCAATATTGCAAGAGTCAAAGCATAGACTTATTTATAAGAGTAGTATCCTAGTCTTTTGGAAATAAGAGTAATTGAAAACTAAGAAGATTTAGGAAGCTTACCTTAAGCTAATCCTATTCCTTTAGGAAACCTATTCCAAAAGGAAACCAAATAGCTCCTTAATTCCTTTTAGGAAACTAATTTCCAATAAAACTTAGAATATTTATAAATAAGTCCTTTAAATTAATTTATCACATAAATTAACCCCATAAGTATCTTATACTTATTTTAATAATAGTTTAATCCAAAGACTATGTTCTTATTGTGTGTGATCTATTAGGTTCCATTCACGTTGGCAATAAGTACAAATTATAACTTATTAATTAATTAATTAAGAGCTAGATAAATTAAATACTTTAATTTATCATTAATTTAATAATTAATTAATTTGTACTTATAGATCATGAGTGGCATCTAGCAATGCATCATGACCACCCAAGTGAATAGGAAAGTCATATGGTAGACTACACCTATCAATGATAATGTTACTGTGTAATTAATATATTTCACCACACTATATCCCAATTAGTCTAAGAGTGTAGTGCACACTCTTTAAATGACTAATTAAAGATTTCTTGTTCCTGAAATATAATTTTCTATAAAAGTATAACTTTGAAATGCTTTCAAGTCATCCTTTCACTTTTGCGTAAAAAAATTTTTAAGTTATATTTTAACAAGTGTCCAATACGGGATATACTCTTCTATCATAAGGAGTGGTGAATCCTATATTGATTGTTTACTATCCTTCCAGGCTTCATACTATATCGAATCTCTACCGTATGAGCTACTCTTTTACGAGCACCGAGCAATAAAGTCAAAGCATAGCAATCTACACTCAAGATACTATGGTAATATGAAGTCTAAGGATTACTTACACCATTTCCATTAAGAGTACATTAATTCCTATGCACAAACACACACTAGGATCTACCACACACACTAACACACCAAAATCTCATACACAAAAATCAAAAGCACACACTATCACACATAAAAACACACATACATTAAGAAATTTCGGTCATCAAGATCAACTGCGACTTACAAATGCCAACCACAAAACAATCATCATCCTCTTGCTAAATGGTAATTCTTTATTCAGCTTTTGTTATTTTTGTAATAGGCTTTTACAACAAAATTTCTGTATAGATCTGATCTTTTTTACATATTTGTTTTGAATTTTTTGATTTCCTAGAGATTTTGGGTTTTCTTTTTCTGGGGTTTTTAGTCATTCTTCATCGTCTAATTTCTTTCCTCTTGTCCCCTTTCTATTGCCTCCATAAAAAAAACCAAGCTTCACAGCTAGTCCAATCTTCCATAACCTCCGCTATTCTTCTCCACTACCACCATCTATCCAACCTGCAAAACAGATCAACCAACGACCAACCGCCTTCCACCACTAACCCACAGCCCCAGAAATCACTGCTAGTGCCCAAAACTACCCTTTGTCACCTTACCTCTATCTTCACCACCAATCTCCCCCTCACCCTACAACCAGATTTAGCGAAATCCTCATTGTTCCTCACCTTAACCTCCACTGCCAGTAACAT